>CM065714.1:90712546-90715046 GCA_033310375.1 Conus canariensis
ATTCATGCAGAAAAAAAAAAAAAACAGGAACAAAGCAGAAAAGCATATTACAAAGTGTTCACAGTAAGAACCAGCCCTAAAGATAAAGTTGGGCAAGAACGGAAACCCTTCAGAGGACATTGTTCAAGCTTGTTTTTGCAGATATTTTAAGACAGAATTACACAATGGAATGATCAAAACAGCGTTCTACAAATAAAACATCCCTCTAAAGAAAGTAATACAGCACCAAGAGATATAAGGACACACTTTCTATACCTTCTAAATTTATACTAAGAGTATCCCAAAACCATTCACTTTCACTGTCATTACGATATGTACATAAAGTAATCAGCTACTGATAAGTGACCTATTTTCACCATGACCGCTTGTGAAGTTATCAATATTAAGTGTGTACATTAGCCTATCAGAGACATAAAACTGAAAAGTGCTGAGTCAAATGTATGCATTACAGCCAGTACTATCATCATTACTACTGTTGTTTGTTGTTGTTGTTGTTGTTGTTGTTGTTGTTGTTGTTGTTGTTGTTGCTGCTGCTGCTGCTGCTGCTGTTGTTGTTGTTGTTGTCATTGTACTTTGTAGTAATAATTATTATCATTATCATTATAATCATTATTATCATTGACATCATCATCATCATGAGCATGAGAATCTCGTAACATTCAATCATGGTGTTTACCATCCAGTTAAACATAATCCATGTCATACATAAACTTCAGTTAAGATTCAGTCACAAAGTTTATGGGGTCTGTTGACTTTGTTTGTTTGTTTGTTTTCTAATGTATACATAAATTTCACTCCCTTTACAAAAACAAAAATCAAGCACCAACATAAGGATCTCTCTGTGACTCAAAACATTCCCAACAAATTTGTATCTTGTCTCTCTCTCACACACACACACACACACACACACACACACAACACACACACACACACACACACATATAAAATGGAGATGAATAAGACCTCAATAAAAACAATTCTCAAAAATCTCCCAACAGCATGTCACATCCACTTCCTGAGTAAACTAGCGGCTGACCAACACCAGCGCCCCACTAGTATGTCCGACTAGACTGACAACCAGCCAGGCAGGTCCACGCAGGTGTGCACACTGAGACTGGGCCAGACAGACAACTGCTTCAAGCAACCCCCTGACGCAAATAGAGTCAAGTCAATCCCAAACATTGTCAGAGAGACCAGTTGGTCCTTTATTTGCCTGAGGGACCACCTCCACACAGTCCAGATGACATTGTCAACCGAATCCGTAAATGGATATCTCTGGAAAAGGAAGATCTCGTCGTGTCTCTGTCTGATCGTTAGGGAAGTCAGTGCGAGGTATTACCTCCTGTCAAATGTATGATGGTAATGACTACGGAACATCCATTATCATCAGCCAGTCCATCAACTGTCATTCCCATCTGCCTTCATGTTTTGTCAACAAGGATATATGACAGACAACTAGAGAAAGCAACTTCCATATACTGCAAAGACAAATACAGCGCATTAAACATTTACAGACCTGATGATATCACTGAGTATGTATTTCATGTTTATAGGCATGCATGTGGTGTGTGTGTGTGTGTGTGTGTGTGTGTGTGTGTGTGTGTGTGTGTGTGTGTGTGTGTGTGTGTGTGTGTGTGCGCGCGCGCGCACACGTGCACACATGCATGTGGGTGTGTGTGTGTGTGTGTGTGTGTGTGTGTGTGTGTGTGTGTGTGTGTGTGTGTGTGTGTGTGTGCTGAGGGAGAGAGAGTGTGCACATGCATGCATTTGTCTGTCCATGTGTCTGTCTGTCTGTTTTTCTGTCTGTGCACATGTAATCACATACATATATTCAAGTATGTGTGTGCTTGTCTACTGTACAAGTAAATTGCATATGTGCATGTATCATCAAATGAGTTAAGACAGACAAATAATACACTCAGAAACACACACATACTTGCTCACTCACTCACAACACACACATACACACACTCTCCCTCTCTCTCTCTCTCTCACCCCCCCCCCCCCCCCCCCCACACACACACACGTGCGCGCGCTCTCACACACACACACACACACACACACACACACACACACACAGCAAAGGTCTTATTTCATTAAAAAGAGCAAAGCTGTTTTTTTAAGAAGCATCCAAGGTTAATCCAAACAAAGCCATGATGATTTTCCATTTGAATCAGGAGTACAAAATATTCTCACTTGAATATTGTGCACAGAGTATCAAAATACTACATCAATGGTCATAATAAAACATCAAACATCCAGCCATTTTACCTGCAGACTGGTCAAGTCTCCTGCAATGTCCAGAGGAACCAGTGTATCGACACTGACACTGGCCTTGATTCTTGATGACTGAGCTGCAGTCAAAAAAAACAGTAGCAATCAATCATACACAGACATTGATGGGGACAAACTGAGAGAGCGAATAAGAGCAAGAGAGAAAGGGTGGGTGGGAGGAGGAAGGGACAGTAAGAGAGAGATGGGGAGGGAAAAACGACAGCAA
>CM065714.1:90720046-90730046 GCA_033310375.1 Conus canariensis
CTAGAGTGGAACCCACAAGGAAAAAGGAAAGTGGGTCGGCCAAAACAGTCGTGGAGAAGATCCGTCGAGAGCGAAGTGAAGGAGGCCGGAATGACATGGACTCGGCTGAAGAGAACAGCCCAAAACAGAGTCCGTTGGCGTGGTGTTGTTGCGGCCCTATGCTCCACTGGGAGACAACAGGACTAAGTCAAGTAAGTCAGTCAAAGTCATTGATAAGTCACTTCTTTCTTCTTTTTTTTTTAATCTTTCCTCAAACAAGACTTGAGAAAAAATGTTTCTAGGTTACATATGAAGAAAAGAGTTAGCTTTTTCTTCAGGATGTGTGTGTGTGTGTGTGTGTGTGTGTGTGTGTGTGTGTGTGTGTGTGTGTGTGTGAGCGTGTGTGTGTGTGTGTGTGCAAGCGTGTGCGCGCGCGTGTGTGTGCATGTGTGCGTGCGTGTGTGCGCGCAGTGTGTGTGTATGTGTGTGTGTGTGTGTGTACGCGCGTGTGTGCATGTGTGCGTGTGTGTGTGCGTGCGTGCATGTATGTGTGATATGTGGTATGGTATGGTGAGGTGTGGTGTGGTGTGTAAGTGTGCGTGTGCATGCACACACCTATGCCAGAACGTTTTACATATGACAGCAATTTCCAGTCCTTTATTTCGTCTGTTTGTTTGTTTGCCTTGCTACATGTATATGACATACTTGTACATGAAAGCAGTCAGATCAAGACTATATCATAAATCACGTAATAACCCACCTTGGTGCTGTATGTCAATTATTTGCTCCACTCCACGGCAGAAATCCTCAAAGCTGATTAGCCCCCTTCCTTCAGGGTCCAAGAGGTTTATGACGCCAGTGATCTCCTGCAGCATCAGGTCAACATCAATCATCCTCCCAACAGAAACACTCTCTTGATGCTTGGTCTCAGTACCAGTTTCACTACTTGTGGTGAACAGCAGAGTAGTCCATGTACACTGACTTTATCAGAATGTGACAGTGAGATTAGCTTGGTGTGGTGTGTGTGTGTGTGTGTGTGTGTGTGTGTGTGTGTGTGTGTGTGTGTGTGTGTGTGTGTGCATGTGTGTGTGTGTGTGCACGCGTGCGTATGTACATGCATGTGTGTACGTATTTGTGTGAGTGTGTGTGTGTGTGCGTGTGTGTGTGTGTGTATGTGTGTGTGTGTGTGAGAGAGAGACAGAACATGTGTGTGCATTTGTGCTTATGAATGCGTGTGCACGCACGTGTGTTTGTGTGTGTAAGTGTGTGAGTGTGTGAGTGAGTGAGCATGTGTACACAGGTGTGTGTGTTTGCTGTGTTTGTGTGTGCACATGGAAACATGCGTGTGTGCATGCAAGTATGTGTGTGTGCATGTATGTTTACTTGTGTGTGTGTGTGTGTGTGTGTGTGTGTGTGTGTAAGTGTGTGTGTGTGTGGATGTGGATGTGTGTGTGTGTGTGCATGTGGTGTGTGTGTGTGTGTGTGTGTGTGGGTGTGGATGTGTGTGTGTGTGGGTGTGGATGTGTGTGTGTGTGTGTGTGTGTGTGTGTGTGTGTGTGTGTGTGTGTGTGTGTGTGTGTGTATGTCATGTGCACATGTTATGTTGATTATAATGTGCACATGTTGTTTTGTGTATAACTATTGGTTTTGAGACAGCAGGTTGACTGGCCTTGTGGTTTTAAGTGAAAAGTGTCATGTGAATGCACATCGCTATTCTGTTGGCTGTGGCCTGTGTGAGTACTGGTTAGGCGCACTGCGCGCGCTATTGAATTTACCTTTAGGATTTGATAATCACTTGCTCCATGCCAGCCGGAGAAGTCGGAGGGCCTGATCGTTTGTTGGACTGAGGCCAGAGCGAGGCTGCGTCGCGGCAGAGGTATTTAAGTATCCATGTTTAATTAGGGAGAAGTGAAATATATAAGCGAAAGTAAGGAAGACGTTTGTATTTAAAAGAAAAGAAAATAATAAGAACAAGTGTGGTTAAAGTTGTAACAATTCTTTTATTTAAGAATGGGAAAAGAAAAGTAACATTCAGAATAAAAGCTTATGCATAGGGGAAAGGTTACTGTTTCACATCTTCATGTTGAGGTGAGTTCCCCTTTAGTAATTATGGAAACTGTACGTGGTTCCGAGTGTGTTGACAGATTGGCTGTCTCACACGGGCCACGGACTTGGGGCCTTGGAGTGGTCCCAGAGGTGCTGGACCAAGTCCCCAGCCCAGGTCGGGTAGCGGGCTACTTCTCCATAACGAGCCCCAGACCCTGAAGAAGGCGGGTTTGTATAAGGCGACGCCCTATTCAGCCCGGAGTTGGCTGTCCCCGTGTGTCTTCCCCAAGTATAAAAGAGTGACCAGAGAGTAAAAATTATATATGTCTTCCTGGAAAGGAATTTTGAAAGTGGAAGCATTTGACGAGAAATCTATAAGGGCGTGACAGAGTGGAACTGAAGTTCCGATTTTTTTTCCCTAGAAGGGGATGATAATTGATTAAGTCACGAGTGGGGAAGGATACCCCAGAACTTCCGTCCTAGAGACAGTGACATTTTTTTTGTATTTTGGGCTGGATGGTAAATGATTTTTATGTGTCTCTTCCCGGCGTGAAGGAAAGATGTTGATGTATGCCCCCGATGTTTTCGGATGACGTGAAACATACTCCCCTTGTGCTGGTGATAGAAACTAATTCATCCTCATTATATTTATGAATTCATTGATTGTAGGGGAAGCAGTTGTTCTTTTTCCTCCTTCGTGCAGTGGAGGTATAAACGAAATTACTCAAGTGTTGGTGTTTGATTAATAATATTTGTACTCTCATAGAAGGAGGGGAAACAAACTTTTCTTGTGATGTGTTTATTATTTGGCGTTCCTTGGGTGAGAGGAGTGATTGCGTGTACGTGCGGAGTGTACTTTGGGCAGAGGTGCATGAGTGTGTACGACCCCTAGAGTATGACAGTGGTGACCCCGACTTAAGGACCCCCAGTTAAGAATTTTGTTTTGTACCCCTGTGTAATTTCGGAATAAAATTCTTTTCCACCCTTTTCAGCCCAAGTTAGGAATAATTTTGTTTTATCCCCTCCCCAGTGTGAGTGTGATCCCGTATCCCACTCAAAAGTTCTAAACTGATAGGATTTTCTTTTGTTACCTTGGTTCCCTCTTAAATTTCGAGGCGTTTCCCCTTTGAAAATAATTATTCGTTTATCTGTATTTGTCCATTTTTTTTGTTTAGTGTTATTGTGTATTTTTGGGTATTGCATACCTTATTGATGTTTATTATACTGTAGTGTTTATATTAATATTATTCATGTGCTTAGTTGATTTGTGATTTGAAGATTGCTTCCCAGTGTTAGTATATTGATTATTAGTATTTCTCTTGTTTAATTAGTTCATTATATCTTCAATTACCCCGTCTCCAGCTTTACGGGAGATAGTTGCTTTTAGGGTGCTATCTGAGGGTTTTCTTTTCCTTGCCTCATTTCCTTCTTTTCTGTACTGGTTCTGCTCTCTCTTGAGTTTCTGCTCACCTCACTTTTTCAAATCCTTACTTTTTCTCCTCCATAAGCTCCTGTCTAGTTCCTTCAGATTCACCTCATCTTTTATTAAGGCTTCTTTGTTAGATTTCCTTATGCCCCTCCTTTTTAACTGTCTGTCCTTTCATTTGTTTGTCGTTTGTTATATTCATTTAATGTGTTAGAGCGCACATTTGTTTAGGATTTTGCATTTTCTATTTTCTTGATTTTTATGTTTGTGCTCTAACTTTTACAACAACAAAAAAAATAGTGACTGTCTGTTGTTTTTTTCTCTCCATATTTCTCATCCCTTGTTTATTTACTTATTTGATACTTCATTGATTCAATTCCAAAATGGATCAGTTCAATAAATTCTTGGATCAGGCGACACGCCTTGGTTACACTGGCGAAAAGCTTAATGAATATATCCAACAGTGTATGGACAGAGAGGAGCGCTTTAGGGAGAGAGAAGAGAGGGAGAGGGAGAGGGAGAGAGAAGAGAGGGGGAGGGAGAGAGAGAGAGAAGAGAGGGAGAGGGAGAGAGAAGAGAGGGAGTGGGAGAGAGCAGCTGAAAAGGAAAAGCGAAACACAGAGCTACAGAGAGAGATATTAGCAGCAGAAAGAGATAAACAGGACAGAGAATTGGAAAGACAGAGGCGTGAGCATGAATTTAGGCTAAAACAAATGGAACTTGAGATAGAGAGAGAAAGTAAACTACTCCAAACAAGTCAAGAAACTGGTTTGGACACCTCTATTCAGGTTCAAAATACTCACCCTAAATCTGCTTACATTCCCAAACTTCCCCCCTTTGATGAGAACAAGGACGATATTGATTCTTTTTTATTCCGGTTCGAAAGTCATGCCAGTTCTTGTGGCTGGCCAAAGGATAAATGGACTTTGTACGTAGCATCACTGTTCAAGGGTAGTGCCTTGGTTCTTTATCATACATTGGCGGCAAAAGAGGGTCTCTCTTGGGATACTCTCAAGGATGAGTTATTAAAAAAATTTCAATGTTCAGCGGACGGTTTCCGTGAAAAATTCCGTGCTGTTCGTCCGGATAAAGGTGAGTCATTCCCATCGTTTTTTGTCCGCATTTCTCATTATTTGGATCGTTGGATTGATCTCTCACAAACATCTCGTGATTTTTATGGTCTTCGCGATTTACTCCTGAAAGAGCAGTTATTGGAAAGTGTTAGTAAAGATTTAGCTGTTTTTCTTCGCGAAAGAGAGTTCAAAACTGCGGAAGAAATGTGTCGTGCGGCAGATCAATATCGGATTGCTCACCCAGATAAAAATACTGCCAGAAAAGGTGAACACTCTGTTTTTGACGCGAACGTCGCTTCATATGCGAAAAATTCGCAAGTCAATCGTTCACAACCTTACTTTCAAAAACCTACACCACGATTTTCTCATCCCCAACCTCGTTTTTTCAGGTATCCTCCACAGCAGAGGTTTTCACAGCCACGGCAACAGTTCAAGGGTGGCTATTCAGAATCTTCACAGGTACCTTTGTCGCAGGGTGGCAGGAAGTCTTACGGTGCTGGTGTTTCGTCTTCCTCCCCTACCAAGTCTGCTGTTCAAAGTAAACTGGGTGGTAAGCAGGAAAAAGCATGTTTTGAATGTGGCTGTAAGTTTCACTTTCGTGCTCAGTGCCCATATCTTAAAAAGTCTCAATCTGCCAATGTGGCTACTCGTTTGAACATGCCTGAGGTAACGTATGTGCTTGCCTCTTCTGATGAAGTTTCAGGTTTGCTCTTGGAAAAAGGGACGGTGAACGGATTTGAGGCTTCAGTACTGAGAGATACAGGATGTACCACTGCAGGAGTCCGTAGATCTTTTGTTCTTCCTGAACAATTGTTGTGTGAAACCCAGAAGTGTCGCACATTCGGTGGTAAGATCGAAGAATTTCCTCTTGCACGCATTCCTGTGGACACACCTTACTTTAATGGTGTCATTCTTGCTTGTGTGATTGACAACCCAGTGTGTGATCTTGTTTTGGGAAACTTGCCTGGGGTGTCAAATGTTCATGGTGGTGATGGTGGTTCTTATGTTCCCACTATGGTCAGTACACGGGCGCAAGCGGAGAGAGAAAAGAACGCACCTAAACCTTTGGCGGTGCCAGATTTTTCAGTACTTGACGTGGATTGTGACTGTTTGACAAAACTACAGAAGGGTGACAAGACTCTAGGAACGCTCTTTCAGAATGTGACTGTTGGTAAGGTAGGGCCGGGAACAACTCCTCTGTTTTTTGTTCAAGATGATGTGCTGTACAGGTGTGCAGTGGTGAATGAGATTGTTGTTAACCAAATTGTGGTGCCATTGTCTTTGAGAGATACGGTGTTACACACTGCTCATGATGCTATTTTTGCAGGTCATTGTGGAGTCAAACGCACTTTGCAGCGTGTCCTTGCACAGTTCTACTGGCCTACTGTGCGCAAGGATGTGGTTCAGTATTGCCGGTCCTGTGATGTGTGCCAGAGGACTTCTCATAAAGGTAGAGTTCCTTGTGCTCCTCTTCACAAGATGCCTTTGATTTCCACTCCGTTTCACCGTGTCGCAATCGATTTGGTTGGTCCATTTCAACCGTCTTCATCGGGGAATCGTTATGTTTTGACTCTCGTGGACACGGCCACACGCTTCCCTGAAGCGGTTCCTTTGAAAAGGATTGATACCGTTACGGTTGCTGAAGCTCTTCTTTCCATTTTTTCGCGTGTCGGTCTTCCAGAAGAGATTCTGTCGGACTGTGGTACTCGGTTTCTTTCAGATTTGATGTCTGAAGTATACAGGTTGTTGTCGGTGAAGTCTGTGACTACAACTCCGTATCACCCACAGTCGAACGGGATGGTCGAACGATTTAATGGTACGTTGAAAACCATGCTTCGCAAAGTTTCCTTTCAGGCCCCTCGTGAATGGGATCGGTACATTCCGGCATTACTCTTTGCATACCGGGAACTCCCGAATGAGTCATTGGGATTTTCCCCTTTCGAGCTTGTTTATGGTCATTCGCCACGGGGCCCGCTTGATCTCTTGGCTAACAAATGGACAGGTACCAACACTGAGTCTGCTGCTGATGCTAAAAATGTGTATCAATATGTTTTTGATTTGCAAAACAGGATTACGGACGCCTGTGAGCTTGCCCAGGAGACAGCTGATAGAATGGCTGACAGGTACAAGAAATATGCAGACAAGAAATCAAAGGTACGTTCATTTCAGATTGGTGATAAGGTTCTGGTCTTGTTGACAGATGACCACAGCAAGTTACGCATCCAGTGGAAAGGTCCTTTTTCTGTTGTGTCCAAGTTATCACCTGTGAATTACGCCATAGACATGAACGGGCAGGTCAAGAAGTTTCATGTTAACATGCTCAAGTTGTATGTTCAAAGAGTGAATGTTGCTATCAACAAGTCTGTTGACATGACAGTTGTACCAGATTCTCCGTCTTTGTCGTCTGACTTGTCGGATATTTTACCAGTTAACGCTGTTGTCGATGTTCCGTTTCGTGGCAAACCGACTGTGTTCGACATGACAGAGACTGCGTCTGTTGGTTTGTTGTTGGACACTGACTCTGACACCTCATCTGTCTTACCGACTTTGACAGTAAAGGGAGAGACGTACAAGGATGTTGTGGTTTGTGATGACTTGACTTCTACGCAGAAAGCTGAGTTACAAACTATTATGCAGGATTTTAGTGACATTCTCACAGACAAACCTGGTTCAGCAAAGGGAGTGGATCCACATGCCATTACTTTGTCAAGTGATGTTCCTGTTCGTGTTAAACCTTATCCTTTGCCATTTGCCAAGCAGGAGATTATACAAAAAGAGATACAGGTTATGTTAGATTTGGGGGTAATTGAACCATCCACTTCACCTTACAGCTCTCCTGTGGTATTGGTAAACAAGCCAGATGGCTCTGTGAGGTTCTGCATTGACTATCGTAAACTTAATCAGCTCACGATTTTCGATGCTGAACCAATCCCAGATGTTGAAAGTCTTCTTTGTCATTTATCTGATGGCAGATATTTCGTCAAAATCGATTTGACAAAGGGCTACTGGCAGATCCCCATGAAGGAATGTGACAAAGGCAAGACTGCTTTCCAGACACCTTTCGGCCTATTCCAGTGGACAAGGATGCCATTTGGGTTGCAAAACGCTCCAGCTACGTTTGCACGTATGATGCGTGCACTGCGTTTGTATGAGTGTGGTGCGGTGAGTTTCTTTGATGATATCCTGTTGTCGCAGAATTCGTGGTCTTCTTTGCTGACGTCTTTGCGTTCTGTTTTCAATAAAATCAGGGACTATGGACTTACTGCCAGACCATCGAAGATTCAGGCCGGTTTCCAGTCCTTAGAGTTCCTGGGACATCGCATCGCTGTTGGTTGCATGATGCCAGAAAGGTCTAAGGTATCAAAGATTCTTTCTTTGCAGGTACCCAAAAACAAAAAACAGGTTCGATCTCTTTTGGGGTTGTTGTCCTACTACAGACGGTATGTATCTCATTTTGCTTCTCTGACAGCTCCATTGACTGATCTGACAAAGGGTGATAAATCTAAACAGATCATTTGGACTACAGAGTGCCAGACTGCTCTGGAACAGATACAAAGAACGTTGAATACGTTCCCTGTTTTGTCGTTGCCGTCTCTTGCCGAGGATTTTATCCTCCGGACAGATGCCAGTTCAAAAGGCATGGGAGCTGTGCTTCTTCAGGAAAAGAACGGTCTTCTTCACCCGGTACAGTATGCCAGCAAGAAGTTTTCCGCCAGTCAGCGGAAGTACTCAACGATAGAGAGAGAGTGCCTGGCTATTCTTTGGGGGTGCGAGAAGTTCGCACGCTTTCTGACGGGGAGAGAGTTCATTCTGCAAACAGACCACAGACCACTCACTTTCCTGCAGTCATCCAAAACAAGGAATAGTCGTCTTTTGCGGTGGGCCCTTTCCCTTCAGGAATTCCGGTTCCGCATTGAACCAATTCCAGGTACTGACAACACATTGGCTGATTTTTTGTCTCGGGAATAGCTTTTGGTAGTTAGTAGCTACCAGCTACTTTTTCCTGACAAATCCGCTGTGATGTGTGTATGAATCCTGTCTTGTTTTCATAATTATTGGAATCTACTTTGGTGTACACTTGGAATTGTGTGTCTTCATGATTTTTTTTTTTTTTCTAATATGTTTTGTATACACATGACCTTGTGTGCAAGATGCAAATTTTGCTGTTATGATTTTGTGCACTCATATGGTATTGTGTGAAACATGAATAATTATGCCTTAGTGAGTGTTATCCAGGTGTATCAATCTATACTTTGACTGATTGATTATTTGTTGGTTATCATGTTTCGCTGGATTGTTTTATGTTTAACAATCCTTTAATATATTTTGGCTGAAATCTGATGACAGGTATTATTCTGCGTATACTTGATTCCTTTTTCTCAAGTCACGGCTGAAATGAACTGTGATTCATTTTGTAAAATGTTTGATTGCTGCATGCTATGTGTGCTGTCACACTAAGAATTGTGGTGCGTTGCTATTATGCAATTATTTTCAAGACAACATGGACTTTTTGAATTGTTTAAACGCTAATTTGTCATTGACAATTGAACATGGTGATTTTTTCACTGTGAAGATGTACTATCGAGGGTAAAGAGTTGTTTCCCTACCATATTTTTTCTTCAAAGTCATTGTGAGATTGAAATATTTGGGTATAGTCTTGATTGAGCTAATATATTTTCACATTGGTTCTTCCCATATGTTTTTTTTTTTTTTGTTTTGTTGTTGTTTTGTTTTTCACCTATGTGTGATATGAGGTGAAACATGACATCTTCGGCTACTTTGTTTATAACACTTGCCCATATGTTTTCGCCCAATGGGTATTGTATATGGTTGAAAGTTATATGTCATTGATTTTGGACAATTGTAAACATGAAGTTAGTTACTCGCTTTTTCTAGGGAAAAAAAAAATTTTGGCAAATTTTTTTTTTTTACCCCGGGATGGGGGGTGTCATGTGCACATGTTATGTTGATTATAATGTGCACATGTTGTTTTGTGTATAACTATTGGTTTTGAGACAGCAGGTTGACTGGCCTTGTGGTTTTAAGTGAAAAGTGTCATGTGAATGCACATCGCTATTCTGTTGGCTGTGGCCTGTGTGAGTACTGGTTAGGCGCACTGCGCGCGCTATTGAATTTACCTTTAGGATTTGATAATCACTTGCTCCATGCCAGCCGGAGAAGTCGGAGGGCCTGATCGTTTGTTGGACTGAGGCCAGAGCGAGGCTGCGTCGCGGCAGAGGTATTTAAGTATCCATGTTTAATTAGGGAGAAGTGAAATATATAAGCGAAAGTAAGGAAGACGTTTGTATTTAAAAGAAAAGAAAATAATAAGAACAAGTGTGGTTAAAGTTGTAACAATTCTTTTATTTAAGAATGGGAAAAGAAAAGTAACATTCAGAATAAAAGCTTATGCATAGGGGAAAGGTTACTGTTTCACATCTTCATGTTGAGGTGAGTTCCCCTTTAGTAATTATGG
>CM065714.1:90735046-90885046 GCA_033310375.1 Conus canariensis
TGCATACAGCCACAGTTGATGATGTATACATTCTCTGAAAAAGTGACAGAAAAACAAACCTACACAAACAACTGGTTATATTACTGCCCTGTAGATAACATGCATTAAGACTATCACATTTAACAAAACATAATATTCATTTTGAAACTCATGAATTATCTGGACAGTGAACATTCTTTTCTGGCGCACATACATACATGTATGCACAAACACCCATCTAGACAAGCACACACATTACACACACACACACACACACACACACACACACACACACACACACACACACACACACACACACACACACACACACACACACACACACACACACACACACATTTTTTAAATTATAGAGACAGAGCAGCTGTGGGCAGGGAGCTGGAATGAGTGGAATGGGGATATTGCCACTTGAGTTGCACAGACAATGAGACAACACACACCCATAAAAGAACAAAAAAGAAAAAATTACCGAAAGACACAGTATTCACATAAATATTCCGAGTCAAAAGTTTTTTTGACCAAAGTCTTAGCATCCTGTCTCAGTGTTAGTGCAGTCAGCTTTTGTCAGTATAGTACACGTCTGATGCATGTCACACTGGAGTAGAATAAAGCATCATCTAGCAGGTTTCCCCAATAAAAACAAATAAACAAACATACTCTGATCTAATGTAAACAAACTGATCTAATATACACAAAAAAATTCTAATAAACAAGGATTTTGTTCATATAAATTAGCATATTAATTCTTTTCAACAATTAATGACAGATTATTTTTGCCTTTAACTCGCTTTAACCTTTTTTGCACTATGCACAAATGAAGGTTTCACAACTTTAAGAGATTCAAGTTTGTGCTGACAAATCAAACAACAACAAAAATTTTCTCATCCAGTGGTGGTTAAGCGGATGAATTGATATGGTCATCTACGAATCAAGATCCCACACACACAGTTTGAGTCTTGAATTGGACTGGCGGGGGAGGGGGGGGGGGGGGGTGCCGAGTAATTATTTTTCCAAACTGAATGGTCAGCTGGGGGCTTTATGCTTCCCGCACTTACACATGTGGACTTATTCAGTATGATATTTACAGACAAACAAAAAACAAACAAAAAAAAAACAGAAAAATAATGAGAGGCATTATGTCATCATGAAAATGTTATCTGGCCTTAGGTTGTAGGTGTACACATTGTAATAAAAATTAAAATGCTGCGAGTGCCACTGCAACAAACCAGAGAAGGTGCCTGTGCATACATGTGTTATTTTCACTTTGCTCGAACCAAGTCTTTTTGGACTTTAAGCAGGCACCCTAAATTTCTCACAGAATCTGTCATTAAGAGTTCGGTTAAGTAAAAAGTGAGATCTCTCTATCATGACTTGGCCGGTTGTGACACTTTTTGCTTCATTGTCTGTTTTCGTTGGCTGATACTTTGAGCAAAAGTCTTAAGACCTGGTCAGCGGTAAATAGAGATAGAGAGGTAGTTATAATCCCAGATCTGTAAGTTTTAGTTGTCCCCCCCCCCCCCCCTCCCTTCCTGATTTCTACTTGCCCTCCCCAGCTGGAGTTAATACAAGTACCTGTCAAAATGAAATCAAATACACCAACAATAACATGCTGCATAATTATACGGAACATGCCTTAAATTTCAGCTGGGGTTCTGTTCTGATAAAAAAAACAAAAACAGGGAGTAGTGAGGGTGTGATACTGGAAGTGAAAAGGGACCAGAAACATGAGATCCGTCTGTACTGAAGCTAACACCTCTGTCTTACTTTCATAGTTTCAGTAATACACAGTCACAAAGTAGTTGCCCAACAGACAAGTGAAGTGAGCATAATTTTTCACTTGAGACAACTAGGTTAATGGAGATTTTTCATTCAGAGTTAACACTTGTGTAAACACTATCCCCCCTCCCCCCCCCCCCCCCCCCCCACCACCACCACCCAAATGAAATCTTTTGGATGACATTTTAAACCCTGTGGTCTCATGTGTGGATGCATGCCTTAGTTCAATTAAGAAACTGGTTTTTTTTTTTATGAAATATTCCATGCTTGCTAGATTTTTTTTTTTTTTTTAAATCATATTGGTCATTCTTCACAGATGAGAAGGCAATTGCATGCTGATGAAATCGATGGAAAAAAAATCAAGCCCCATCATGAACATTGGTGTCTGTTCGTAAACATATCCAATGTGAGAATTCATGCGGTTCTTAAATCATGAGATTTAGAAAAGAAAAAAAAAAACAATGATATATACAAACAAATCTCACTAATTGCAAACTTCAGCATTGTAGCCAAGTAATGAAAATGGTAAACACTTCCCTCCTATGTCTCCTCTGGCTTGTCATTGTGCTGCTCAGCTGTGGATGGACTCACTCACCCAAAAACATAACACTTGTTGAGACCAGAATCCCCACCCCATCCCCAAAACAATCAAACCTTGCGGATGATATACAAAAACCACCGATTCCCATTTCTCCCACCCAGAGAAATTAGTATTCTCCCTTGTGTTTCTCTCCGATGGGACAGCTGTTTTCTATTCTGTCAGGTGCTGATATCGATTTCAAATAATTTTTCTAAAATCCTATGAACTTGTCACGTTTAGTTCTCTAAGCATTTTAGAACGATCAGAACTGGCAAATAAATTTTAATTTTTGACTGAAAAGTGCTGTCTCATACTAAACGATAGACAGAAAGAATGGGTGGGGGCACAAAAGAGGTCTTTTCCGCCAGGAGCCACCCTTCTCCGAGTCGATTCTTTCCGTTTTTCGATCGCTATGTCGACGATATACCTTTTTGGTAATGAAACGTACCTCCAAATCCAAGCCTTCAGCTCCAAAATGATCTTTCGCAAGCTCTTTGAAATGATCGACGTCTATGTATCCATCCTTATCCTCGTCACACAAGTCGAATATAGCTCTATACCGATCTGTACTACTTTGATGATCTTCCATATCACATCGAAAGCACACGCCCTCCCGGTGAATCACCTACAGGTATCATCTACCTTCCATTACTGGGCGGTAGCATGGGCACATACCACCTCTATGCTAACCACAGGATACATCTCCGCAACTAAAAATAGTTTGAAAGAAATGGAGCTTGCAATTCAAAATGAAATTATTTATTTCGTGGTTAATATACTTCTGGCCGCAAAATATGTTTTGTTTTAACTACCTATTCGGATTCCAATGTTATAGATAAGACAGGAAGAATTACAGAGGTGTTTTTTTTGCACCTGGCGTAGGGATATACATGACGTAGGGGGCGTCACACATGTCAACACAAACAGTTCAATGGCATGTGGACAGTCGGTGTTGACTCTTGGGGAGCAAGTGGTAGCAATGTTGACGAAGCGGTTTTTCGTTTGCCCGCTGGCTTGCTTGGGGTTGTTTGGAGGGAAGACAAACCCCAGGAAGGAAGGAGACAGTAAAGTTGGTGGCCTCCAGGAATTCGGGTGACGGCGACCTTTAAATCAATGAACCGGTGACCCCCTTCAAAATGATAGTTTACATCACAGCATCCACTCGACAGTCAGCTATCATTCTTCCTCATCCTCCATCTCAGGATTTGAGATTTTCGTATAACCTCTCCCCGCCACAAAATCGTGTGTGTGTGTGCTCCCCCCCCCCCCCCCCCCTCTCCCCCTGTTTCGGTTGCAGACAGCAGTGACAGCACTCAAACAAAATAGTAACATGACAAGGAAACACGCGTGCCTTCAGATCTAATGAATAATACCTACCGAAACCAAAGAATACAGCTTTTTGTATTAGGACTACAAAGCAGGCCATTAAATAGGCCACAAGCACTGCTCGCGTCCATTCAAATAAGCTTCAATATTTTGGAGGAAAGAAGGTGTGGCATTTGGGGGCTTAGTGACGCCTTGGGTCAAGCTGTTGACCTCTGGTTGATGCCCATCCGTGATAGCATCCAATCGCTGAAGACACAAGATTTAACCAAACAAAAATTCAACATGGATATTTTCCCACCACGTTTAGCGTTGTTTTTACATTTTATTTTTCACCAATTATGCAGTGATGAAAACAATCTAATACCAGGAAGTTACGTAACAAGGCTGTCGAATGTTTAGGACACATGCACTACAACTCTTTGTTCCGACTGGGGGGGCAGTTGTATAATAACTTAAAACACCTAATTGGTGGTGAATAAATCTCGATTAATTGTTACAGACTTGTTAGTTTGCCTATTGATCAAAGACACCATCAAGTCTACAGAACTGGAGAAAGTGCACAACCCATTCCTAACCAGCTTTCAGGCTGATCCAGTCTGTTATATATTCCTTTGTGGAGAAGCCACAAAATACTTTTTTGTCCTTTCTTCGACTTTTTTTGGGGGGGAGGGGGGGGGGGGGAGTAGGGGCATAATTCTCGTGGGGGCCACTTGAATCATATTGGGTGCAAAAGATACATATACATTTGGAAGGTCGAATCACACCATGTTGGGGTCCGTTTCGCTGCCTCAGCTCTTTGGATTACTTCCCGGTTCAAAGTGACTCGTTTTACACAGCCAGACACACCCTGGATGCCTCCTCTCCGGACTGACAAATCAAAATACCCATTTTCTGTGAGATATTTAATCAGCCCGGATGCCAAGATACACACACACAAATTCCTTCAACGTTTAGAAATTATATTGGTCTGAACTGGTTGACGTCCCTCGAGTTTTGCTCTTTGGGAATGCACACTCTATCACTTTTCATCAGTGGTCGCTGACCCTAAAATTCCTTTATGCCGATTTATCAGTATGTAGAGTCACTCAAGAACATAGGACGGATATTTTATAAGGTCCAGGCGAAGATTTGCCGCTAGCTTTATCAACCATGTGCTTCACCTTATCCAGTGTGCATGCACCAAACCCTGAGTTTCTAGTAGTTGTTCGCACTGACGGTAAATATGTTTTCTTCACATGCTGCTAAAAGTATTTTTGTCCTCTGTGAATGTCCTTGACTTTAGCTGATCAAAAAGTTTCCTGACGAACCTGAAGGGTCTCTGAAGAAAGTCTTGGGTTTTCTTCTTTTCGGTCTTTCTCTTTTAACTCTTTCTTTCTTTCTAGGCTGATACTCCTGCGGACACTGCCTGTATAGACAGGCAGTGGAGTTTTGTGTGTATGACCGTTGTTTTTTGTTTTTTTTTATCCCGCCATTAAGGCAGCCATACTCCATCTTCGGGGAAGGTGCATGGTATGTGTAACGTGTCATCCATACCAACGGTCAAACTGCCCTTCTCTTCCGAAAGTTGGTGATGGGATTTTACGTGTGTGCAAGATGTTGTGCGTGCGTTCACACACGGAACCTCGGTTTATAGTCTCATTCGAAGGACTGCATGGGGAATGGAGTCAGAACCAATGTTAACTCCGGGGGAAAAATCCCCCCTGTACTGAAATTCGAACCCGCAACCCCAGCATCACGAGTCCGGCACTCTACCAACTGAGCTATTCCGGCCCCCTCTTTTTAACTGATTCTACATTGCTTGAGGGCATTGTGTAGCGCTTCCAGGTATTCCCAGAGCTTCCCTCACCTTTTTTCTCAGCTTCTAAGACAGCCTTCATGTGTTTCATAGATTCCTTATTTTCTACCAGATTTGATTTATCTTTCACTGGCATTTGATTTTTGAGAAGGTGGCTTCGTTTCGGGTTCTTTCATTCCCTAAGCGTCGTTACAGGTTCCGTAGAGCTAATGTCTCCAAATGTAGCTTATTGTGCTAAGCGCATCCATTTTGTGGACAACATCTTCATCTACTTTCTCCCATTCGTCTTGAGCACTTGTGGGTGGCAAGTTGACTTTCTGGCATTTGGTCTGTTTTCAGAGTTTGCACAAAATGTCAGAGTAATGAATGAATATCCTTGGCACTGTCGTTTGAATCTTGACCTCGGTTTTATCTGCACCAGTGAGTGTTGCTTATGCACCCAGGTCTTCATATGGCTCTTTATTGTCATGTGAATCTTCACTGATGCCACCGTGGGGAATATACTTCCACAGACTTTGGGATTTCTACTTCTTATTACTCATAGTCCGTTGTGGATTTCAAGTCGCATGTGGTTGGGTTGACGACGATGGATTCACCACCACCACCCCTCCTCCACCCCCTACCCCTCTGGTCTTTCTCGGTGTCATTCGGTCTTTCTTCTTCTTCTTCTGTTATGTGGCCACAATCAACACTGATTATTTTGCCACAGAATAGGTTTCCATGAACCGGCTGCCCGACTTGAAAAAAAAAAGAAGAAAAATCCTTTTCTTGTGTGTGTGTGTGTTGTGTGTGTTTTTTTTCTATGTTGGCTTGAAATAGCTCTTCAAGTTGCATGAGTAGATCACAACATTTACTCCCGATCACAATTACACACTCCCTGCCCACTAACTGGATCAGAGGGGACGAGAAGTGACGGGCAGGCATCCCAGTGACGGCCCCCGGCCACCCCCCCCCCCCCCCCCCCCCCCCCCACCGCTGCGGCCCTCCTACCAGCACACCCCCTACCCACTATCTACCTAACCAAGCACTCTCACATTCATACAGGACAGTTTGTGTTTGTGTTAATCTTACTCCTGAAGTTTCGCAGCAACGAGACTGTCAAGAGTGTCAGCACTGAGGTGGGAGGTGACTATCTTTTAAAACCGTCAGCCTTTCCTTTAACAGTGCTTACTGCATGCACAATACCCTTATCCTATTCCGCATGTCACCTGAATTTTGTGCACCATATATCCTGTTTCCGGGGACCCATTCCTTTTGTATAGGAATAAAGACTTGTACCTTGTAGGTCTACAGTGAGCCAAGCTTTTTTTCTGAAAGAATAAAGATTTTGCTGTACGTTGTGGGTCTCCAGGGTCCCATACCTTCTTTTTTAATGAAGCCTCGTCGTGGTCAGTTTGTTTACTCCTTTGTTAACAAAAAGCAATTTTTGGTGTAGATGTGGGACCATGTTTTATTGAAAAAGTCATGGAATTTTGTGGAGACAGCTTGAAAACTGACTCAGTTAACAACTGAAAATCATGATTACGAGTCATTTAGCATCGACGACATGCGGCAAAAATTAAGCACTTGGTTGTGTCTCCACGTGTAGGCTTACCTTCGCCGGGTTAACGCTGGTTTGCATGAACCCCAGACATGTTCCATCGTATTATCATGCCTTTACTCGTGTTCCCTTTTGCCTTTCGGACCACCGTTTTCACTTTGTTGAACCCAGACCCTGTCTCATGATTTGTATGTCACACTCCTGCTGTTTTGGTGATCTTAAGGTTTTCCATTGCAAAGCTTGCCTAGCCCTTTCATCTGTTTCTCAAGATTCCTCTTTCTCTTCCGCAAGTTATCGATCTCTCGCTGTTGTCACCGGATGAACATGGGCAGGTATTTGTGTCTTTAAACAGCCCAAATGGGTAGTTCCAATAAGGGGGGTAACCAAAGTGCAGTTTAACACAAGCTGTTGTATTACACAGTATTCAGTGCTGTTGGCTGGATGGTTGCGCTCGAGTCCCATTGGCGGAAATAATTTGTGGGGTATTTCAAACCCAGCCAGCTCGTAACCAGAGTTGTGTGCTATGGATTCAAATCGGAAAACAGGAGACATATCTTGAATTTAATCCACTTAATGGAAGAATCCTTTAAGATTTGCTTAAATTGCCTGACCAGCTCTGCAGGTGTATTCTCTTTATTCTTGTTAGCACAAAGGAGTGTAGTATGCAGTCTTCACAGCATCGTTTTCATCTTCATTGATCACCATTAAAGAAAGAATGAATCACATTCTGTTGCCTTTCATACCCACTGTCTTGGTATATTCCGATTTCCCATCCGTGCCTGTGCCTGTGGTGAATTCATGTCATGGACGTTGATATGAGCCACTTCTTGGGAACTGTTGGATGGTAATGGTGGCACCCTCCAAGAGTTTCTCCCTCATACTGAGCCCACAGGGGCTTAGTACATGTGTCCTGCATTTGTTGGATCACTGAAACACTTAACAGGTCAGTCACCCAATGAAACTTCAGGTCATTCTTGATTCTAAGGAATCAGATACCACATATTATCTCCATGCCTAAGCCCTTTCATTAATTAAGCCCTACAAACTGTTAGCTCTTTCAGAATTGGTAACAGGTACTGACAAATGTATGTCTGAAGCAAAACTGTCATTGCTAGTAACCGAGAACATCCAAGTCCTCCTCTTAATAACATTCATTTACATCTGGAAAGTTTTAAGATGATGGCACTGTATGTGTGTGTATTGAGATAAGATGATGGTACGTATGTATATGTGTTGAGACCAAGAGGTGAAAAAAAAGACCCCCCCCCCCCCCATCCCCCTCCTATGCAAAACAAACCAGTTCATTACAATGTATATATTGTAAGCTATTCTTTATCGTTTGCTCATGTTTTCAATTGCTCACAAACCATCTTTATCCACATGGCAATGTTGGACTTGAGAAGAATCTAGGTGTGCTAGTGTCACATGCTGGAGAGAGATGGATTTTCATGAATGGTAACTTTTGCTATTTTTTACAGAAGCAATCCACAGTTATCGCACCTATGTACACTGTGCACAACACAGTACAACTGTACTGTACTGACAGCATGAGCTCTCTCATAATGTTATTGTCTCATTGGACAGAGGATTAACTGACCTCAACCAGCACCAAGTTTTTGCAGAATTAACAACCAGTTTGGCTTAAATGTGTAGAACATCAATGAATGTCATGAAAATATGTGATTTTTTTCATCTTCAACTTGATTTTCAGGTGAAATATATCATCTAACATTGTAAATATTTCTCTATAACCGTATTATAAGTGTTAACGAAACTTGATGGGTAGATACAAAACTAGGAGTATAAACTGCCACAGAGGTTAACATGCAAGACTGTCTGGCAAGTTATATTCAAATCCCAGAAAACTAATTATCCTAAGGCATCTGTAAGAAAAGTTTAATTTTTCATATGGTCCAGAAGACAAAACAAAAGCTTTTCAAGGCTGATCTTCTGGGGCAAAATTGTATGTTTGTGGTTTGTTTTTATTTTGTGCATGCTTAAAAGTCCTATTTTTCAAAGCTTTGTTGTTTGGAACTTGACATCTGAACAGAACGTTCCTCACTGTAACACTTTAAGGTGTGTTGTTTCAATCTGTTCTTTTCAACAGAAAAGCAGAAAGAGAGAGCATGAGAAAGAAATGGAAACATTCAGAAAAGTGAATAAATTTGGCACTAGAAACAATGTGCTGAAATGTTTTCACTCGTATTCCATCTGTTAAGAAGATGAACATGACAATGGCACTGCTGAATGCTGTTAAATACTTTACATTCAAACTCAGACATGTCACAGCAAGCAAAAAGTCATTCTCTCAAAAAATCATACCACAAACTTTATTTCACATTGTTTCTTGATTTCATCGAACATAGAGATGCAAAAAACAAATCAAGGCCATCTGCCATAATTCATAGGTAAGGGAATACATCACAAACACACTGAAAAAAACCCACTGTTCTCACATCTCTGTAAAGGTCGCATTTACTCAATATAAATGAACTTACCAAGCTGGTCTTGACTTAATTTCATTCAAAATATCAACAGCAAAATACACCACAGGATCAAATATTTCATAGAAAGGACAAAATTCTGTTTCTTGTTTTTAATGCCACAGAGGAATGAAAATAAACACAAAAGTGAACAAAGATACAACTAGATATTCTCCCAACCATTTCAAATGGGAATATCACTCTAATGAACCTGTCATTCAACTTAAGACTAAAGAATGCATCAAGCAAAATTATTTCTAACAGTGTTTGCACATCTTTTGATTACGAAATTACTAGACCGCCTTTTATTAATGTCTGCCTGTGGCTTGGACGTTCATTCACTTTCTAATACAAAGATGAAATCCAGTTTCAACAAATCAATCTGTTATTTTGTTTTCTACATAGGTGTTAAAAAAGAAAGACCCCCTCCCCTTCCATTCCCTGTACCTTTACGTTGTAAACAAAAGAGTAAACAATCTTATATGCTGCTGGTCTTTGGTAGCACTGAATAACAAACACGATTGTTATTTTCTTTGTTGAAGTCTGATATTCACATATCAAATACTAGAGAATAATCAAAATGAAACTGCAAACTTTTCGACAGTCAGACCAAGATAACAAACAGCGTGTGTACAAACATCAAAAGAAAATATAAGAATACCCTAGAAACAATCAAATAAGGCATACTTTTTAGCTGATTTATTTCATGGCTGGTATTTATAATAGAACTATGTCAAATCCACTAATTTCAAATAACAGCCAATTTTTCTTAAATTCCTGAATGATATACATAAACAAATTCAAAACTACAATTCCCCCCAACTTCCACTATAAACTCTAGGTCTTTCTTGTTCATCTTTTTGCACTTATGCCTCATCAAGACCCAGAAACTGGAAAAGATGTGACTAAATCCACAAGTAGCAAGCCCAATGTCTCTTTACAATAGTTTATTAGCTTACGGGAAACTGCTTTGTGATACATTAAGTAACCTCTATAAAAAAAAAAAAAGGTAAACAGCAACCCTTAAATCTATCCTCAAATAGGCAGTATCGTAATTGTCAAGTGCGTGAAACCTCTCACAAAAGGCATTAAACGCTTAGAGGCAAAAAGGACGTTGTACGTAGTATACAAATAGGTAACAGACCCATTAACCAGGGTGCCGTACCCATCGCACATGGTCGAACTGTGTTGAGGAGGACGAAGTGGTCAGGTGACAGATGGCACCTAAGGTAGTAAGTACTCTTCCAAGTTCGGACCTGCCCGATAGCGAAAAGGGGGGAGGGACGTAACCACTAGGACCTCGGTGCACCAAGTGAGCGCTAAATACTCAGTCGGCTGAGGTTCTTTTGTAAACAGTCATTGAAGAGCAGGAGTCTTGGACTCGTTCGGATGGTATTGCCGTGGGTCACTGGGTTGGTTCTATTGTCAGGCTGGTTGAACGCGCGTGGATGTTGTTAACGTAGCCCTCCTTAAGATAATTACTGTGTTAAAGTGGCCTCCGAAGTCGGCGGGAATTTTCGATGTCCATCTGGTGCCAAGTGTTTGTTTGCTAATCAATTAGGTAGGGATGTGTGTAAATGCAGATGTGTGGAGAATGTAGCGAATGGAGAATTCAGAGTACTTGTGAACTAGGGGTTTGAGAAGCAGCATGGACAAAGGCATGGCCCAAAGGGGAATCCTTTGTTTCCATCCCTATATAAAGTGAGGGAGAACAACGAGAGGGGAAGAACACCAGGAGAGAGAGGGAGAAGGCAGAGGAGAGAGAGAGAGAGAGAAGAGAGAAGGGTGGGCAGGACAGAGAACGGTTCGAGAGAAACGTGGTCTGGGAGATAGAAGAGACAGCAAAGTCTTAGGGAAAGACAAGCTGGAAGAGAAGAAAACTAAGTTTGAAGCCCAGAGGTGGGTGAAGACAGACAAACTGAAATTGAACCCAGAGGTGGGTGAAAGAGACGAAGAAGAAGAGTTCTACGTCGAGATCCCAGAGACGACCACGAAGACCCAGTCCTGAAACCTGGAGCCAGTCAACCAAGGGCCTCACCAGCAAGCAGTGCTGAAGAAGACGTGAAGAGACTTTTCAAGAACTGTGGTGTGGTGTGAAAGCGTGGTTGTGTGTGTGAAAACCTGGCCAGGTAAGAAGTCATTTTTATTATAACCCGGGATTAGGAAGTATTGATCTTTTATGTGTTGATTTGTTCATTTTGTGTAATTGGATTTTTCATGTTTGATTATAGTAGCATAGAAATTGGATTTCTTGTGCTCAGTCGTGTTAGGAGAGAAACGAATGCATGACATCCCATTCCCAGAGAGAGGTGAATGTTTGGTGGGCGCATGAGTGTGCATATGCGTGTATGAGTGCAAAGATAACCTTGGTGTGTTAAGCCTGACCAATAATACATCAACTTAGTGCACTTAAGCAATACCATCACGATTTCCCCCGTCCTGGATAGTAATAGGGAGTTATAACAAGCAAGTTTTCTTCTGCAATGCTAATTTAGAAATATGGTTCCTTGGACCTCTTTTTCTTTTTCAAATGTAATCATACACAATCTTTCCATGTTGCCCTCATTTTCTCAATAAATAACAAACAAAGAAAGAACTCTGCAGAAAAAGTGTACCGACTGAGAAACATAATGTTTTAAAAACTGAAAGAAGAAAAAAAATCAGAAACTCCTGTGTGAAACAAATTCAGTTGGAAGAAATCAGCTTGGGTTCAAACATGGATGACAGCTCAAGAGTTACCTGTGAAACAACAAACAAACAAACAGGTTGTTAACAATAAACATACAATCAAAGCAGTCTCTGCACAAAAATAAAAGCTCTATTTTGTGCTTTGAGTTGAATAAAGGTATAAAATAACCATGCAAAAATGTAGCACAAATTTTGTTTTCTCAGTTTGAATTTCTGTTAAGATTTACACAAGAGCTACATCAAAATTTTACTCCATAACTGCAAACCTGTGTTCTCTTAAAAAAAAAAAAAAAAGGAGTATGTTCCTTTTTGATCAAAATACTTATGTTATAAATGCAATTTCTTCAACAGCAGAAATCAAGAAACCAAACATATAGGCAGCAGACGGAAGACAGACAGTAGCAGAGAAAGGAATTTCCTCCATCTTAATGTCTTGATAAACTGACGCTTCACAGTCAGATACCAAGTTCCATGATCGACAACCCGCAGTTTTGAGAAGTCAGGGTTGATTACTCTGACTCAAGGACCTGACCTAACAGATGAACCAAGAAACAGTAAGCAACAATACAAGCCCTTAGTCACAGCACATCTTTTCTAAGAAAATCCTTGACCTTATCTAAGGCTGTTCAGACTGTTCCGTGCACAATGACTGAAAGAACATTTCGCTTTTGCATTCATACTTTCATCTGCCTCGCTGTTCTTAAGTCACATGTATCGCGCTGATCAATGCAAAAACAAGAAGTCCTGCTTGATGTTCCATCATTTCCACATGCAAATCACATATTCTAAACATCTAACAAGTAACAAAAATCCTGTTGTCCATCATTTTGACTCATCCCGAAAGACTAATCAGGTAACTTCTAGCCTGGAAATCACATCCCAACATGACTCGGAAACGCGAGTGTGGTCCAAATCTTTCAACAGGTCTAATTATTTTCAGTTAGGACAATCTTTTTTTTCAAGTTACCTCCATGCACAACTTCCATCAGAACACTAAAAGTAACATATCTCTGCATCGGAATTTTTCAATCATTTTTACTGAGTGTACTTTATTTTCTGCGTTTTCTTCATGGCAGTTCAAGCCACATGATCTTTTGGCAACCTGAATCATATGTGGGTTAAAAACACCTACCTGTAAATCTGGTTAAAATATGTCATATTCAATTCACTTATTCGGAAAGGCTCAAGATAAGAAGTTTAAAACATATTACCAAGGACATTGCACAGTCATTCACACCCCAGTGCCATAACTGTTCACCTTTGCTCTGACTTGATAAATTTTCGTGCCTTCAGGAGACATTCTTGAAAGCTGAACAAGTTACATTACGCGACTTTCAGTAGGTCGAGACTGAATAATCACTCATATGGGTGTTAAGGAGTGTTTGTGTTTAGATGTTACGAAAAAATGCATAGATGAACACACGCAAATTGGAATTTTGAAACAACAGTCTGAATTTCAGAAGAGCTGATTTCAGCAAAAAGTGCACTGATGAACAAGTGCACATGAGAATTTTGGAAAAGCAATCTAGGAGTCTGAACAGGTCTTAAATGTTAAAAATGAAATGTACAGATGAACAAGCGCACATTAGAATTTTGATACAACAGTCTGAAGTTTAGAAGAGCTGATTTCAGAAAAAAAAAGTGCACTGATGAACAAGTGCGCATGAGAATTTGGTTACAACAGTCTGAAGGAGTCTGAACAGGTCTTAAACTTTAAATATGAAAGATGTACATTCTATGGTCATTCCATCAACATATACCGCATTTTACTGAGTCAGATTAACTAGTGGTCAAAAATAATACTTCTGTGAAGTTCATATTAAGTCAAACAAAACAATCAAAGAATAAAAAAGAAACAAACAAACAGAAAGATATGCAAAAAAGACAGAATAGTAGTAACAATAATGCTGTCTGTCATAAAGGTATGGCAGCAAAGCTGGGTATCGTAGAACAGGATTAGCCACAAAAATGGATCAAAGAGAGCAACCAAACTGACTATATCTAGCTTAGAAGGGTTTGACATAGCACAGTATGTGATGTCAAACACAAAGATATGTAATAATAAGTGAATAGTAACAAACAACTTGTGCAAACTGATCAACAATAATAATCTGAGAAGAAAACCTGTTTTTCATCATTCATTTTGAATATTCCACATGGTTCTCCAACTTGAGAAAATAAAAATAAAGGGAAACTGAAAGTTGTACACTTACTTCCTCTTCAGGTGGGTTCTCATCAGGAAGATCAAACTTTCCTGGCGCCTTTTTCGTTGCTGCAAAATAGAAAGAACTATGTAAAGTAGTGTGTTGCCACGGAAAAAAGGCAAGTGTAATGGATGCATTGTGTGTGCCTGTGTGTGTGTGTGTGTGTGTGTGTGTGTGTGTGTGTGTGTGTGTGTGTGTGTGTGTGTGTGTTAGATGCTCTGTGTGCGTGTGTGTTTACACACGCGCATGGACATGTGCGTGCATTACTACGTAATACACCAGGATCTAAAACAGATGTAGTGTGTGTGTGTGTGGGTGGTGAGGGGTGGGTGGGGGATGGAGGGGGTTGTGTGTGTGTGTGTGTGTGTGTGTGTGTGTGTGTGTGTGTGTGTGTGTGTGCCCTTGCATGCACTCACACACTTTGTCAAATTTCAGTACATAAATACATGTGATCAGAATTGAGCTTGCTCTTACCTTCTCCCCATGCATGCACTTACCATTAGCATAATTCCAATGAAGTGTGTGATCTCAAACCAAATGGTAGCCCTTACCCCCTCCCCCTTTTACTGCCTTTAATGGAAAAAAATCAATGTCCAAGCAAAATGACTGCCAACAGCACTTTCATTAACAACACCAAAAATAATAGTCATACCAGTAATTATGATACCAGACAAAATGAACAAGGTGAGTGATGACCAAACAACTTTAAATCTTATTTGGGGTAACGTCATGATGCTGACCCTTTACATGTAAAAGAATAGACACGTTTCTCATCGACATCAATCCCAATGATGATATTAAAAACAATAGCAATGTATAATTAGTCCATGCCACTTCTGCCATAACTTACATTGCTCAAGCTCTTACAATGCCTAGTATTATCACAAATTTGAAATAAAACTTAAAACATGACTTTAAAAAACAAAACTCCCAATTTCAAGCACACTTTACAAAGCATATCTG
Source organism: Conus canariensis (assembly GCA_033310375.1). Taxonomy (NCBI): domain Eukaryota; kingdom Metazoa; phylum Mollusca; class Gastropoda; order Neogastropoda; family Conidae; genus Conus; species Conus canariensis. Next base: position 90,750,399 of record CM065714.1, read on the forward strand.
TATGACAACAGTCTAACATTTGTACCAAACTGAAAACATATGCTCACACTTACCACCGAGGTTAAGAATTTGGACAGTAACATTTTGAGAGCTGGCATCATAGTTCAAAACTTTTGCTTCCTGGAAGAGAAACAGAAGGTGGTTAGTTGATTCATTCTGCTTACACTCTTAGATTGCAAACACATGAGTAGATCACAAGGCGAGTTTGGTTGACAATTCATAGAACTGGAGAAGAGAATGACCTCTGACTTCATAGCTCCCTGCAGACTGCCAATGCCTGGCTGTGATAGGATGCACCCCTGTGTGGCTGTGTATGGGTAAATAAGAATAAGAAAATTGGGAAAAATGTCACAGAGACAGCATGTATGATCAAACACACACACACACACACACACACACACACACACACACAACACAAACTTCTGTGTACTATAAGAAAGATTTCAGTTCATTCTGATAACACAAAAACACAGAACAAAAAGTTATTAAACAACTTATGAGGAATTTTTGGCACCAAAGTAGCTTACATCTCAAGTCATGGAGATATGCTAGAAGGTCCTGGCACATGGAAGATTCACTTCACCACACAGGTAAAGGGAAGTCAACGAGTAACCTAGTAGCCCTTTAACTAAGCATGTGGAGCTTGCCTATGATTAATGGTTCTGCTAACTAAGCGTCAACCAGAGCATCACCAACATGGTCAGTCTCTGTGGATGGATGATTCTTCTGCCAAGATTCATATTAAAAGAACATGACAGGGAGTAAAAAAATTTTTTAAATGATGGAGGTGGAGAGAGTGAGAACATCACATGTATTAAAGTACATCAATCATTGGTCTTCAAACAGATCTGGCCACTTGCATTTTTTTTTAATATGACTGAATCTGTCTTTCTTTTCTATTCCTCTCTCTCTCTGTCTTTATTTATTTGTGTGGTTTTTGTTCAACAATGAATTCACCACTGAGTTCTGTACACTCTGTTAATTCAAAGGTCCCTGAAAAAGGAAATTTGATGAAACAAATAGAGAAAAATCCTTGTGAAAGCTCTGTTTGAAGGATTTCTTGTAAGTATAGTATTAAATTTTTGTTCTTCTTCATTTACTTGTAATTTTGTTTCCTCATCGACAGCTTTTGATGACACACAACAAATACCTCCTATACCAAATATCTAGGTTGAACCAAAGGATTTTAATCCCAAGTTGCTACCATTTGCTGTATCACCTGACATGAGATTTGTGCTCATGCTTTGCCCCAGGTGATATAAATGAAGAGTACAAACAAACTTCTGTACTGTGCCTAACCATTGTGTTTTGATTCTAATCAGTATCCAAAAGCATTTCATCATATCACTTGGAACCTGGAACTGTTGGTATGCATGGTTTTCCACCTCTGAATTGTACCGCATGGTTCAATTCTGAGTCAGATACTGTAACTAAGCTGTGGAAGCAACAGCTGCTGAGAAGGCCATCTGTGCAGCTGTAGCAGCCGATTGCAACTGAAGTTTTGTTTTCTACTCCCTTTTGAATATCATCTGCATCATTTGACAAGTTGTCAAAGAACTCAGCATTGCAGGCAAAAAGGTTGTGACAAGCCAAAACCTTTGATTTTTTAATGTATCTTTCTCCTTAGAATTACAATAATGCACGCATGTATGCAGGGCTTGCTTTCTGTCTAGTGAACTGTTGAAACAAAAGCATCCTCTCTAGAATAAGAAAAATCAAGTCAACTACTCAGATATTGGGAATCCATTTCTGAAATCAATAATTATTCAACAGTTCTTCTAACTAAAGAGAAAGTGAAGTACATGATATGAAGATCTGTACTATACCTTGAAATCAGAAATACCAGGTGTGTAGTCATCTCCCATCTCAAGTACCTGAAAACAACATGCCAGAATAAGTTATCATCTAAAAGTCTATTGGCAAAACTGTCATGAGATATAAACTTTATTTCAGAATCTTCTCAGTAATTTCAAATTCATGAATATGACTGAAAACAGTTTCATTTGTATCTTCAAAGGAAACATTAACATAAAGAAAAGTGCACCAATGTATCAGGAAGGACTCCAAAAATGCCGTGCAGGTATCAAAATGCATCTGCACCTATGCAAACAAGCATTTGTCTTTTTTCCCTGGAAGGATTTTCTTAGCTCTCTAACTTTGGCTCTATCAACTGCAGACTATCAATCCAACAAAAGCAATAAGTCTCTCACAGATATTGGCCAATCATTCCTAACAATATGGAGAAATCACAACGAAAAAGTGTTATGTAGGCACCAGAAATATCAATTAAACTTTTAATTCAAAATCTTTTTCTTTATGAACTACTGAGCCTTTTCTTTTTAAATTAAAAGTTTCTTTAAAAAAAAATCTGGATCGATTTCTGTTCCTTGCAAGTTTCTTTACATATGACAGAATCAGCAACAATCTATTGAAAGCAGAGTTTCTTTACATATGACAGAATCAGCAACAATCTATTGAAAGCAGAGTTTCTTTCTAGACTGGAACGAACACTGGGATAACAAATATCATCTTACCTTGTAAGCTATGTGGTCGCCCACTTTGGGGGCAGCAGTGAGGTCAGCAAAGAGTGAGTATTCTCGTCCGATGGATGTCAGAATGATCGTTTCTTGATCATCAGCAACATTTTTCCCTTTTGCTGGAGGGTTTACAGCTCTGGCTTCCTCACTTTCTGTAACACCAGCGTTACTGCCAGCACCGGACTTTGGTGTATTCTGAAAGATGGCGCCATTTAAAACAATCTTTACTAATACATGCAGAGATTGTGTACACACTGTATCCAACCCATGACATCATTTATCTATCACAGCATGGGTATTCCAATTATGTCAACATTTACTTATTATAGCAAGCAGACATCATATTCTAATAATGCCATTATTTCTTACTGACATTTCTTATAATTTATGTTAATCATCTTCAGTGGTCAAACAATTGCCAGCATGAAATTAGCCTACATCAATGCAAAATTAAGTTATTGTTTATTTGTGACCCCTTCTTGATAACCATAAAAAAAAGAGGAATCAGGAAGAGATGAATTGTCAAAAGAGAGAAGAAAATATAAATTTCTTCGCTATCAGACTATGATATCACTGAAACACTGGATATTCACCTTTCTTTATGCGCATTTATGACTTTTTACTAGAAAAATGTCTGCAAATAAAATTCACTAGAAACACCAATGACAAACAAAGCTGTACATCATTGTTTATTGTCCCCTTACTCCCATATCCCTTGCCTACTCCATTCCCTTCTCTCCTTGGCATCTGTGATCTTTCATAAGGCAAAACATTTTCACTTTCATCTGAAACATATACTGCTGAGCTATGTTGAGGAATTCTTCATTACAACCTACATTACAAACATCCCGCTATAAAGACACTGGAAACAAATGTTTGAAGCCACAGAAAAACACATGGATGAACTCATAATGACCGCAGGTTTTTACCTTGATCCACCCACAATAAAGAATCAATGGGGATGGTCAGAGCCACATATTGAACCTAAAGCTTACTGTGTGACTGTGTATGCAGGGGTAGATAGATGTGCATGCATATGTGAGTGTGTGCATACATCTGTGCAAGCGCATGTGGACGACAAACGTGAAGCCCATCCCCAATAAAGCATCTCTTACCACACTTAACAATTAATTCATTTAGCTGGAACTCAACCATCACTGCATATTGTTTAACCATGATACGCAAACAGTACATGAATAACATACATTTTTTTTTAGGATTCTTGAAGTATTCTGGCTCTAACTCATTGTTCTCAGGGGTGGGGGCACTCTTCTGCTGACTGCCATCTGGGAAAGATTGCTTTGTGCACGTTTTAGGTCTTTTATTTGTAACCCCTAAGGAAATCAAATTTGTTTAAAACCTGCTCAACTGCTTACACACCGTGTATTGATTAAGGACTATTTTGCACCCTTTTTATTCTGCCTTATTTTCAGAAAACTTGCCATCTGTTTCTAGTCTGAAGTAATACAAACAATCCATCATGGTCTGTATTTTCGATATAAATCTCACCTGAACAACGGTAGATATGTTGGTGTTGGTAGTGTCCAGTTGTTGCTGCTTGGTAAGTGCACGAGGTGAGGCTCTAGCTGGAATGCAAGCAGGTTTTTTGAACAGCGATGAACCATGCCCCGAGTCGCCAACTGCTACTGGCGATCTGGAGTACAGCATGGCTCCATTGGACAGACGTCTAGCTGTCACATGCGGAGGAACTGTAGCTCCTCGCTCTTCAGGAGACAACTTCAAGTATTCTGCAAGATTTGGTTGTACTACCTGCATCCACACCACATAAAAGTAATAACAGCTGTAGTGTAACTAGTACAATGGGAGTTTAAATTTCATCCCATTTAAAAAACAGTTGGTTCTGACATTATAAACATTCACAATTGTGCATTGCACACATGCACAAACATAATAAGTATAAAATGTACATACTCTTAAAACCTAATGAGCAGTTCAGTGAAGGATGATCAACAAAATACACTCGGACCATACATTTATATAGAAGGGTACACATGAAAATAAATGGCTCAATTTATTATGCCAAATCCACTTATGACATTAGTCAATCTCTCTTGAACAGTACTAGAATGCATCCTCAATCAAACTTTACAAATGTTTTTTAAGGTTGGCTTGCAGAGCTCATCATTTAAACTGGAAATTCGACACTTAAAAAAAAAAAAAATTACTTTCTTTTCATAATGATTAACAAGCTTTTTACAAAAATATTTTCATTTGCTTAGCCTAACAGAGATAGATGAACAAGCAAATAACAACAGCAAAAACCAGAAATTAGGTATAAAACAAGCCCAAAACAAGTAAACAGAAAAGATAATATGACCTCAGCATAGCATCATACATGTGTATAAAGCATGGTTAATTGGTGACAAACGTAGCACCGTAAAATGATCGTACTTTAGGCAATATTTACAAATATGTGTAAATAACAGTATTCTACTACTGCTACTACTCACAGTGCTACTTGTATGTAATGTAAGCATGCTTTAGAAAAAAAAAGTGAAGGATACTTAGAGGCAGAAAGAGAGATTGGTAAAGACACATAAACAGTAGGAGGAAAGACAGATGGACAGACACATGGACAGAGAAGCAAACAAACAGAACGAGAGAAAGGGTTGGGTCAAAGCAAGTGAGGATAGTGTAATGTAACTGCCACATGGTACACTATCTCCTGAGTATACATAAAAAAAAAAAAAAAAAAAAACTTAAGCAGCATACAAGAGCCCTGCAGAATGTCTTCGGCAAAAGAACTGAAATATGACTTTGGTTGGCCTAGTGCTTGTAATCATATATTACATTATGTACATTTACATATCAGTGCAGATGAGACATGCTCCAAGGACATTAACCTAAACAACTAGGTATTTAGATACAAAGGGCTTATATGCAAATGGATTAAAAAACATTTGAATTTAGTCCATTAATGATTCACAAGCTTGCTTGACATACATAATATGCTTGTATGCATTCATATGCACAGGCAAACTGAATACTGACTCATGTAGCAACAAAATGCATTTACCCTGTTTGTCCATTCTTGTATTCATTAATGGTGATATTACAAATATTTATGTGGGGAGCATTAATGAAGAACCACTTCAATTTTGACCTTTGGCACAGCATACTTCAGTTTCATATACAGCACAGTAATGACCCCCATAAGGTAAGGAAATCTGATCTCATGTCTAGAAGCTTTGTCAGTTTGGCACATGCTGGGGAAAACTCAATTGCCATAGGTCAAGGTCACACTGACTTTTCCATATCTTTGGTACTTAAAAACAAAGTTTGCTGGGGTCTGACAAAAACTATATCAATGAATGCTGAAAAACTGAAGTGAAAGATCCACTTAGTACTAATGTCACATACTATAAACAAACAAACAAACATATAAAAAATGTGAACATTTGGTATGATGCACATAAATATGCTTGTGCTTGTTTTTACATAAAAGAAAAGAAATGCAAGTGGTATGCCTTTGTAGCTCTGGTGTTTTGAGACAGAAGATTATCTGAAGCAGTATTTACCTCATGATGACCACCGGTGTAAAGATGCACGGGAGTCAGTGACTTGTTTAGTGCTGATGGACACGGGCGTTTCAGATTCATCTCTTCAGTCAGCTTCTCCTGATATTGTTGATCCCTATACCAATCATCTTCCCAGTTCGCTTCATCTGCACGTTTGTCAGTTTCTGCACATCCATTCACTGAAGAACTACCATTCACATCTTCAGCTATGTTTGCGTCTGGGCCCTGCTTAGTGGTGCTCACCTCTGTTCTTGCATTTGGTCTCACCACATTACCTGTGGCATCCTGGCTAAATTTTCTTTGAACAAGGCTTCCTTCAGTCGCATTCAACGAGCTAGAAGAAGGGAAACATTCGCTGAAACTACTACTGTAGTCACTGGTATCTTGTTGTACAGAGGCCTGGCTTGTAACTGTACCTTGGCTTTTTATTTTTTCGGCCATCTTTTGACTGTCAACTTGATTTTTCAAGAAACTGTCTCCAGACTCATCAGGTGACTCTGCCTCAGACGAAAATACAATTTTCTTATTTTGTGCTTTCTGCCACTTGGGTATCCTCAGTTCAGCAGGTGTCTGTTCCATAGTGGTGCGCGTTTTGGCAGATTTCTCTTCTGGTTGGCTCTTTAGACCAGAATTAGCTTTCTTTCTTCCGCGTCTCCTCCTTTTCCGTTGTCCATCAACTCGTGAATTTGTTACTTCAGGAATAGGTGTGCTGTTAGCGATCGCCACCATTCCTGATTCTTTTTCTGTGTCCACATTGGCATCAGTCCCATCTCCGTTTTGGGTTTTACTGATTCTGTTTTCATGGACTGGTGTTGAAAGTCTGTTCGTTTTAAGTTTACCATCCTTTGCGTCATTATCTTCAGTCTGCCCTGCGGTTTTCTTTCTGCGCTTCTTTTCCTTTATTTGGTGATCTGGAGCAAGTTCTTTTTTATCTTTTGTCCTTTTCAACCTTTTCTTTTCTCCTGAAGTGGCTGTGCATTTAGAAGGGCTTGACTGACTGTCTGACACAACACATTCATCAGTTTCTCCTAAATATTTTCTTTTCCGGTGCCTTTTATGCTGGGGAGACCCATTCACATCTGGCTGATCTTCACATTCACTGACACTGAAAAAGAAAATGAAAATCTTTTACTTTAAGCATATCACCACAACAAGAAACAATACCTCTCTTTTCTGAAATCATTCTGGAAAGCTTTTCATAATTACATCTAAAGTTCAAGTTTGCTATTAAAGAAAAAAAGGAAAGAAAGAAAAAAGATCAATGGGTCTTTTTAAAAATCAATGGGTCAACTTTCTTCGTTTATAAAACAGCCACAGCAACTCCCAGTTTAAAATAAATTTAATGCCCATCATAAATCTGTGTAAGAGTGTGCACAATGTGGAAAGTTGGTTTTCTCTGCATTGCTTGTTTATCAAGTTGTAAGAGCTCTTTTTTTCATTTGTCCTTATTATTTTGAGTCAATTGCAGATTTCTTTTCTTTTAATGAACTCATTACTTTGTAAATAAATCAATGACAATGAAAAGCCTGAATCTGAAGACTCTTTACTGGCAGAACTGGAAATGAAGCAACTGACAAGCATTATAGACATAAAATTATGCCAAATGTGTCTCTTTTGAGAATTAAAGTAAAATGATGAGGTTGCAAAGTGAGACGACTGCAGGCGGAAATCTAAACAAATCGTAAATAAATGTTAGCGAACTGCCCAGAGAAACGTGGAAAAACGAGTCACAAGACAAAACACTACACGTTTCGACCTCTTAGGTAAGATAAGATAAGATAATGTTGCTTATAGCCCAGCCGACCGCAAAGGGCCACATCAGGGCTGTCACCACATTAAAATCAACTCACAAGTCAGTCATTCACACAATTCTTTAAAATACATCGAAAAACCATCCGAAAGTTTGTTAAAAATCTTTCCACTGTAAAATCTCAGATCCGATGACCTCTTAGGTCTTCTCCAGGTATGACACAAACGAATAGAACAACGAAAACTCCTTTAGCTTTTATCGCTTCAGAGTTCAGCGCAAGGAAGAAGGCGCTGATACGAAAATTCGCTTAGCTTTGATTGCTTCAGAGTTCAGCGCAAGGAAGAAGGCGTTGATTCAACGCCTTCTTCCTTGCGCTGAACTCTGAAGCGATCAAAGCTAAGTGAATTTTCGTTGTTCTATTCGTTTGTGTCCTGAAGAAGAGTGAGAGGTCGAAACACGTAGTGTTTTGTCTTGTGACTCGTTTACAAGTCCACGTTTCTCTGGGCGGTTAGCTAACATTTATTTAAGATTTGTTAAAATGATGAGTCAACTTGAAATCCACTTTCTGTCACAAACTTGATTTTGCATAAAAGTCAAATTGAAAGTTTTCCATTCGGGCTTGATGCAAGACTTACTACTGACATTTTTCATCTGCTCAATATCCAACCGGTTGATAATTATTCTATGCTTACTGGATTAGAGTTAAAATATTTTCATCTTAAGTAATATCTTCTGGAAACAGTTAAACAAGGTGGCATGATATTACTATATTATATATATATATATACATATATTTTTGGAATTATTATATTAAAAAGGGGTTGAAGAAGAAAAGGCCAGTTGAGTCTGACCAATCTTACCAAAAAATTGCCAGTGCCATGGATCTTTTCAAATTTCTGTGCATAAATGACCAATGACTACCACCAAACCTAAACTCTCAACATGCATGAGAGATTTGCTTAGTGTTTCAAATCCTCGTTAAGCCACAAAAGACCAGATTCTGAACAATCCACTTACGATGTAAAAATCTTTAAATGTATCAGGAAATGTAGGACAACATTAACAGTACTTAAACATTCAATTGTATTTTCATTAAGTTCATCAAGTCTATGTATATAGCATACTGTGGGTGTCAGTATCAGTATGACATCAGGTATGTATGGAGGGACACCAAACTTACCAACGTTACACAAAACATAACTGTTCTTATTTGGACAGGTAAGTGTTCATTATAAAATCAATTCAAAAATAGATGGTTACTTTAGATTTCATACCCCATCCCCATTCTCATCTACACAAAGCAACAACAAATATGAATACATTTATAAAATTTGAAGATCATTTAGTTCAATTGAATGTTTTGCAACCATCAGAACAAAAGAATTTAATGCGTGTACGCTGCATTATTTACACATGATGCGGTGTGTGTGTGTGTGTGTGTGTGTGTGTGTGTGTGTGTGTGTGTGTGTGTGTGTGTGTGTGTGCCTTTAGTAAATGGTTGAGAGTGTTGAATAGCCTAATGAATTTTGTTAGTCCTACTGAAGATATAACTATTCTATTTAACATGCATATATGTGAGTATAATGTGTCACTTGAATATGTGTTTGTTGAATAAAGTGTCCTCTTAATCTTCATGCACAGTTCCCCAACTTGTTTGCTAGTTAAAAAAAAAAAAGTAAGTCCAAGTGTCTCTGTATGATTTTCTCTGTCTGCCTGTCTTCCTCTTTGTCTCACAAACACACACACATACAGGAGGGAGATGGAATAGAGATATCTTTCTTTCTTTTTAATTTCCATTATTACTTTAAGTAGGTGTTTCTTGTTGAAATGGGAAAACATTCAAAGACAGGATTATATTTCTAAAAGAATCTGCAGCTGTATCTGGATAAAATACCAATATATTCCACCTGTGACTTCACAAATGAATTTTTTTTTCCATCCAAGGCCAACACTTTTATTCACTTAAATTTACAATGGAAAACGTGAACAGAGAACAGTACTAAAAACAACAAAATGGACAGTGGATCTTATCTTACATAAACAAATTACAAAGCTGCAATAAGTTTACAAAATGAACTGCAAATCCTATCTAACATAATTATACATAATACAAAACAAGCACAACATTGTGTCTACACTGTCAGTGTCACACATTCACCTTCTTACTGTTTTGAAGCATTGTCCTTTTTTTTTTTTAAATCAATAATCAGAGAGAGAGAGAGACAGAGACACAGAGAGAGAGAGAGAGAGAGAGAGAGAGAGAGAGAGAGAGCAACCCTAGATTCCTTAAATTTTCTGTACAGAAGCATAGGAATCGACATCAACAGTACAAATAAATTACTTATCCAAAAAGAAAAATGATGGCTGAGTTTTAGCTGCCACGCTCCTGCTCGAAATTATGTACAATGATTGCTCTTCAAGTTAATGCATGAGAAAATCCTCGTCTTCGTTCAAGACTACACACATACATAAACGTCTGCACAGAAGCATGTGCACATAAATCTTAGTTCTCAATCAAAAGCTTATAATTCTGCCATTTGTTTGCAAAATCAACATAGTTCATATTCATTTTCGCAATGCATTTTTCAACTTGATGTTTGGTTTTTAAATATTTCCTGAAGACAAGACACAGAGGAAGCATTTTTTCAGCTCTGGATTTGTATACAAAGAACTTTGCAGAGATAATAATGTAATCGAATATTATGTCAGTTTTTAACCGGGAGTCAGTGCCAAACAGAACAAGTTCCTGTGATAATATAATTTCATGTACACAACAGCAATTGTCTTTTAAGAAATTATGAAGATAACTTCACGTCTCCTGTGAAAAGTAAATGATCTATAGTTTCCAATTCAGGCTTACAAAAAGTTCATTTATTTTCAACGATATTCAGTTTTTCAGGATCAGTATTTGTAGCCAGGATCCTGTGAATTAATCTAATTTGAAACCATTCTAGCTTAATTTCTCTTATTTTGCATGTGTAAAGATATATAGTTTTCCGGTTCAATTCTTTACTGTTTCATTGTTCCATTTCTCTCAACACCTTGGTTGTGAGTTATCTTCATTTCAGATATCACAATAAAGTCGAAGTCATTTCTTTACGTTCCAAATGATACTGAGAGCTTTTTCAGTGTTCTTAGGTTTATTGCTAGTGAATCTGATAGTCCTTGTTCGAATATATTCTCTGAGTGGGATTGTACACAACCTAAATATAGCATACAGTTTGTTTGAACAGCATGTTTGTGCTTGAATTCTTCACTCACATCTCATGAATGACCCTGCTTAGTTTATCAAACCCGCACAGGATATACAGCTTTGTCTATCTATTCCTTAAAACATATAATTTTCCCATCTAGTTTAATGTTTTTATTGTAAAAAAATGTTTTCAGCCAAGAATTCGCTAGGATCCTCAATACTTACTTTATTACCCAAAATTTCATATCATTGGAAAGCGTCATTCCAAAAGGCATTAGCCTCCTTTATGCTAACTGGTAAAACATAGCCATATTTCTCAAGTTCTTTTACCAAAGGATGCATGTTTTCTATCAAAGTATCACAGACTTCCATTTATGATTATAAGTTTTCAGATCCATGTAAATTTCAGTGCCATTGTCATGAGTTTAAGTGAAGGTATTCCTAATCCTCCGTTTCTTGCATTTTTTACGGTTGTTTTTCGGGCTGTTTTTTGTCTGGTTTGTTATTCCATACGAATTGAAAGCATTGCTTTTGAAGCTTATCCATGAACCTGTTTGGTGGGTTAGGTAGCAAGATCCAAAGATATATCATTTTTGAGACAATCACTGAATCAGTGCTACTCTGCCGACAACCGTAATAACTCTTACTCCAGGCACTGAATAATGGTTTTATTTAAAGAACTTTGTCATTGTAATTCAGTTCTCTGCAGTGTAATAGTTCTGGGGTAAACCCACATTCCAAGGATCTTAAACTGTTTTGGATTCCAGTCTTCAAAAACACTTTCCTTCCCAGCCAAACTGCCTTTGTTTCTTTGATATTCATGTACAACCCAGATACTTTTGTGAATTTGTTTAAGGTCTCTATTGAATGTTCAAATGATAATCTGTCCCCTTCGTTTGTCAACTATGTATCATCTGCAAATTGAGACAGCTTGTGTTTAATTTGGTTAATGTGTATTCCCTTAATGTTTTTATTTTCCCTGACCATAATAGCTAATATTTCTGCAGACAATATAAATAAATAGGGAGATATGGGGTCACCTTGTCGACAACCTCTTCGTATTTGAAACCATCTTGAGCTCTGACTTTACTATTACAGAGGATTTAATTCCCTTATGAAAGATCGTGATCCAGCGACATACATCTTTACCAAATCCAAATGATTTTAATTCACAAATTACATATTTGATGTAATACTCTGAATCACTTATATTATGAGATTAATTTAGATAAATTGTTGCACTCTGGGATTCTGCCCCCCCCCCCCCCCCCCCCCCCCCCACCCCACCTCCTCCAAAAACCTCAGTTTCTCTCTCTCTTCTTTTCCTTCTCTGCTTCTTCCACACAGCAGCTGCAAACAAGAAGTAGATCATTTACCATATTCTAGAGGTCTGCTCAATCAGAAATCAGTGACTGGGGTGAAAAACAAAAAACAACAAAAACTAAGGCTTTGACCCAACTGCAGTGAGGTGCTGCAGGTTTTTGACGGTGACCTGTAGCACTGACAGCATGGGTGAGCCCTCAACTAATGCAAAACCAGACAGACAAACACCTATACCCACAAACACACACATTAATGATAATGGGAGTTGGATGACCCAGCTATGAATGTCATGATGCAGGGTTCAAATATCTGCTAGGAACGAGTTCTAATTGTGTGCAGCTCTGGGTTGGATGGAACTCAGCCTGTATTGTGTTCTGCAGGAAATGAAGGTCAACTGTTGGCCATGTTCATGTAAATCATGGAGTGACTGGGAAGTCAACTGGCAGTCAGTCAGGAAGTTTCTGACTAGTCCTTTTTTTGTAGAGTACTGATAGGCACACTGATCTTTTTTCTTTTTCTTTGTTCTTGCTTTACTCTATTGAAGGCCGCTCTAGTTGATATATGGACAACAGTTTTCAGTTACTTGATGTGTAATGATGTCAATTTTGGACAAACTGAGACCCATGCTTTTGCAGAGACAGATTCCATTTGGTCGTTGCATATTCTCTTTAGTGATAATCTTACAAGGACTTTAGTAAGCCATCTCACTGATAGGTGAGGAATTGATCTTAAAATCCTCCTGAGGATGCCGCTTTTTTTGTTTGTTTGGAGCAACGTCTGGTAATATGCTTCTCCGGTTCAGGTCGTTTTGACTCCTCACTCCAAAATATTTCACGGAGAAGATGACGGTAAGAGTGTAGCGAACCTGTGGAGATTTGGCTCTCTGGGAGCTGGTCATGTCAGATGGTGTGAATTGCCTGTTCATATACTATTCCTTGCATACCTACTGTGAATGCCCACTGCACAAATGTTTGCAATGTCAGCTGACTGCCACGGTCAGGATCTCACTAAGAGTTGTCATTTTTTAATTCTTCATGATGCCCAACCACATTGCGCAATGCTATGTAAAGAGATTTTTGCACTGGTCCTGGTAACGTTTTTGTGGAGCTCCCACAATTAAATTCTGATGTATACTTCATCTCAACAACTGGAAATCCATACACAGGACTCATTTAGACTTTGTTAACGTATAAGGGGACTAGATTTTTCACTTTTGTGACTGCATGCTGAGTTTCATGTGAATAACTATTTTAGATCATACCTTTATCTCAGCTGGAAAGTTTGATGTGCTGAAATGGCAGGTAAGTAGAATGTGGCAGTCTTTATTACTCAATCTGCTGACACCTGTTGTGACCTTTGAGTGGTACCTGATCCCGTTTTGCACTTACAGCCCTCCGGTGCATTTGAACCTTTTTAAAGGGACAAATTTAATCACACTAAAAAAAAAAAAAAGCTTTCTTCTAAGATGTCCTATTTGGATTCTTTTGCACATTTTAATTACGTTTTCGTGCTCTTTCTGATGGAGATGTGTTTAGATTTAGATTTAGTGGGTATGTTTGTAAAAAAAATTTTTTTTTTCTTTCTTACACATAATTAGTTGTTCACTGCTGTGTCATCGACCAGCAGTCTTGTCAGTGTGCTTTATCTCACTCAACACACACACACACACACACACACACACACACACACACACACACACATCACGACCGTACCGCAACCTCTCAGTGAACACGTCTTGAGCAGCGTACATTGCGTGCACAGTGTCACCATCTCTCAGCAGCTCCGATGGTTCGTCGGAGGGTAACAGACAACCATCTAGAAACAGACTGGTGACGTTCACGTTTTCCAGACGCTGTTGTATTTTCTCCTGAATGTTAACAATGAGCGGGCTTTCTTCCTGGTCGACAAGCATCCAGTACGGTTCCACATGCTCGAGCGAAATCTTTACTCTTACCTTACCCGCCATCTTCGTTTCGCTTTCACGTTAGGCGCTAGGCCTATATCTCTTTACTACTGATTCCTCGAAAGACAGACATTTATCTCCAAGACTTGCACAGCACAGCAACTCTCTCTCTCTCTCTCTCTCTCTCTCTCTCTCTCTCTCTCTCTCTCCCCTCAACAACAATTTATCCTCTTCCACATTGCCTTGAAAACCAACGTTGCCCCATGAACAAAGAATCTTGACTATGAATATATATTGGCGTACTTCAGCATGACTGCATCATAAATCAAATTTCATTCCTCCTCAAACTATGTTGACGATACTAGTTTGGTGACTGATACTTCTTATACCCTCTTTCCACGCAGGAATATCATATACTAGATAGCACATGCACACGTGCGCGCACGTGTATGTGTGTGTGGTGTGTGTGTGTGTGTGTGTGTGTGTGTGTGTGTGTGTGTGTGTGTGTGTAACAGACACTTTTAGTGTGTATGTTTTTTTTTTTAAATGCTGCTATAAGTCACCACTGCTCTTATAATCAGTTCTATATTGTGTAATAGTGTTTTGTGTTAGTATTCTTAGTACCTGAAGGGACGAGGGCTGGATGGAAAACAAGCATCTTCTTGCTTATCTTTTACCCTTGGGAATAAAAACTCTCTCTCTCTGTCTGTCTTCCCTTCTCTCTCTCTCTCTCTCTCTCTCTCTCTCTCTCTCTCTCTCTCTCCTCTCATTGTTGACCCTACTCCGAGCGAGGACTGGATGTAAAAAAGCACATCAGTGCTTATCTATTATCCTCGTAAATAAAGAATTTTATCTTGTCTTGTCTTGTCTCTGCTGATTTTTTTAATCGAGAATCTGACGGTAAAAAATCAAACCGAATGGCTGGTACCATCAAAACAATCTTGTTTTATTTTCTTTTTGCGAAAGGATTTTGTATACGTGTTGTGAAAGCCTTGAAATGTCCCTGTGTGATCAGCCGAGTCATAAAACGATTGCAACCCCCACCCCCCATACCCATATATTTGCTATTTAGTGAAAATTTGAGTAAAGAGTCTTTTCCTTCGTCTTGTGTCTTTTTCCGGTGTATTTCACATGTGGTGCGAAGTTCTTGCAATTGACAGCGGAAAATCGAGATAAAGGTTGATTCGCAAAACAAACAAGTGAAAAGAAAGTCTTGAAGGTAAATCCAAGTATTATGAAGTTGACTGTAAACTCCAATAAATTGTAAGCTTAGTGAAGGCTGTGCTGACTTGTCATATCGGCTTGACTGTGTGTGTGTCTCTCGAGTTAGAATTACTTAATTCGGCAATGGTCGTTTGATAATAGTTTTTAAGGCCCCATTTCTCCTCCTCCTCCTCCTCCATTCCTTCTTCTTCATTTAAAGACCCACGATCAACACGTTGATAGTTTGGTGAAGGATGCTTCTTATACCCCCTTTCCGTATACTATAAGAATATGACATTCTAAGCAGTTGTGTACGCACATATGTAGGAACATGTCAAACATTTTTTTTAATATCTTGCCAGATTTAAAGAGAAAGAAAAGGCCATCAGAAATGCCAAAAATGTTGCTAGCATTGTTTTAAAAAAAGTGGTGCGAAGTGATGAATTGGCAGGTAAGTGAAGTTTGACAGTCTGTTATTACCTGCTGATCTGTTGCCTTCATCACCTCCGCCTTTTGACATTTCAGCTCATTTAGAAAGATCACATTACTTCGACATATTTTTTACTCTGCAAAATGTATCACGTAAAATTAACTGCTAAAAACATCATTACTGTCCCTTCAGATGAGTCAGACATCTGATTTTACTTTTTTGCAATTGTATTATAAAAAACAAACAAACTTGCCAGTCATTTATTTACTTAATTTACATACAAGTTTATAATTGAAGCTTTCCTCATTATGAATACTACTACGCTATATGGTAGCTTTGGTGTCATCAGCAGATCTGTTTGTTGTTGTAAAGTTTGTGTCATCAGGCATGACATTGATTATTTGATATGAAACAAACTTCCTCTTCTCCCTTAACTCTGTGGGAGTCACTAGGAGTAGTAGGACACCACACTGAAGAACAGATGACCAGATTCTTCTGTTTCTGTCAGTTGTATGTCTCTGCAAATGTTTTGCTTGTCCCTCTACAATATTGTCAGTCCATCATTTTTTTTTTCTCCGTTTTTTTTCCTTTCTGTTTTGCTCCCTCAACAGTTCCTTGGAGGACTTTTTTTTTTATTTAACAACGGCATTGGATCTAGTCACATGGCCATACCAACACAGTTTTCTTGACTGATGTCAGTAGATCTTTGTCCAGTTGTGTGTGCTGCCTAATGGTTTTGATGCACTTGCTGATTGGTGATGTGATTAGTGATCTGATTTCGGATGTTCAGTCAATTAGTGTCTTGCGGTAAGATTTTAATTCTCTGTAAAGTGGTTAGCATTCTGGACTCCCGGCTGGGAATTAGTGGGTCTAACTCAGGACTATCAGAGCCATTTATTTGTGGGATTTTTCTGCCCAGACCTGATCCTACCCAGAGCTGAGTGTGCTTTAGGCTCAACTGGGAAGACTGGGTCTACACAATTTTCATCCCCTAACTAAGTGGGTGCATGTCTATAGCTCTCTATGGATTGCTGGTTCTGAAGTGGGATGGTCCAGGTTATGATTGTGGAGAGGTTAGAGTGAGCGGTGTATGTGCAATGCCACTAAGGTGGCACAGAAGATAGGACCAAAACAAAAAAAAAAGTCTCATTTCCACGGTTTGGATTCTTTTCCAGATTCTGTGTGAGAGTCCTTTTCTTGCATGCATACACTACAAGAAGGTGGATCCATGTTTGCAGGAGCCTGATCTTGTGTTTCATGGGAATGATCTGTCCTTCCATGCTATGGTTGTAGAGGTTTCCTGGTTTTGGACCTCACACTGCTAATGTTGGATCCCAGTTAAGTGAATTGTTGAAGTGATTCTAGCTTCTGGTCAACTCAGTGACAGTTATATCAGCTGTGATGGCGGTACTGTGGTTGGCCCACATCTTGGTCTTTTCAGTTCTTGATGTTTCATCAGTCATCTTGATGAGTTCTTATTCACTGCCTGCCAAGCCATTTATGTCATGTGCAAATCGAATATTCATGATGGTACTTTCTGTCCTGGATGTGCTAACATGATCTTCAACTACAAGTGCATCAGTTGTGAGTCGTTTCAGGAATATGTTGAAAAATGAGTAAGGTAGTAGGCAACCGTGTTGAAATTCAACTGAAGTATGGATTGGTTCTTCAGTAGCACTCTGTAAGGGACCACACTTAATGCTTTAGAGTACAGTTGCTGGATGGTGTTGATAAAATTCTGCCCAATGTTAATTTTCTTCACAGTGGCCCATAGTGCTTCCTGCCAGACTTTTGTTTGCATGAAGTCTATGAAGATATGGTAGGACTCTTTCTGATTCTCCATCTAGCAAATGCTATCTTTGCTGAAGAATAGGCTGGATTCCACGAAGGCAGAAGTACTACCAAACAGACTTTTAACATACCTACCTTTTGGAAAAAAAACATCTCCAGCATCTCTGTGAAACAAGGGTCCCAGAGCATTAGCTAGAGCAACATCACTAGCAATAGTTGTGGTCTTTGATTCTGCTTTGCCAGTATTGATACATGGAGATCTATCAGTCAGAAAATTTATAGTCCAGTCAAGAAGTTAGTCTTGAATGCTGTAACCTTTTGATTTATGAAAATTTTAATAATCTGTTATGTTGTACTTTGTCAGATGCTGTCTGCTGGGCCATAAGTAACATGATTTGATTTGATTCAGCATGATCATCCAATTATTCATTCTATGCATACAGGCATAATTGTCTTGTGAAGGGCTGTTTGCAGCTGATGTGATTCCACTTGATGTATGTTGTTGCTGTTCTGTATCTAACAGATGGAGACCCAAGATCTGAAAATGCCAAAGCTTCGAATGGATATTGCATCAGTGCTGAGAAAGCAAAACCAGGTATTAATAAACACCAGCACAACTTGTAATATGTCTTTTGTTTGCTCTTTTTTTTTTTTCAAGGGTCACTATGATAATGCCCTCTTTGCTGGCACCCCCAAAGCACCTACTTCAGAAGGTTTAGAGTAGTACTTAAAGATTTGTGGAAGGAAGTGGGAGTATTCATGTGTGTGTGTGTGTGTGTGTGTGTGTGTGTGTGTGTGTGTGTGGAGTGCTCAAAGATTTATAAATGTTAGCAAACCGCCAAGAGAAACGTGGGTAAACGAGTGACAAGACAAAACACGATGCATTTCGATTTCTTAGGTCTTCTTCAGGCAAGACACAAACAAATAGGACAATGAAAATGAACGAGTTTGTCACTTAGCTTGATCTCTTCAGCGCAAGGTGGGCATTGAATGAAAACAAGGCTGTTGGAAGGGAGATAATGTGTGAGTCAAAGTAGTAATGAAGATAATCATATTACTGATAGGATTAAAGATTTGTGTTAGGAAATGAGAATATTCATGTGTGTGTGTGTCTGTAGTCTGACCAATGGCGGTCTCTGAGATGATGTTAGAAAAGGACGGAAGGATCTCCAGTTTTAATTTCATTGGTTAAATTTTATTACTCAGCTCATCTAGTAAAAATCAATTAACCTTCGTTCTTGCATAATATAATGTACATTTTATTTATAAGTTGATGACTAGACTTTACTGGTTTCAGAGTGAAGTGACTGCAGGCAAACAAATTGCGAGACAAACCACAACGTGTTTTGACCTCTTTGGTCTTCTTCAGGCAAAATACAGAAGTGTGTATGTGTACCTGTGTGTGTTGTGTGTGTGTGTGTGTGTGTGTGTGTGTGTGTGTGTGTGTGTGTGTGCATCCACATACATATATACTTGGCTTTTGATCTTAACACTGGTTTTAAATCATAGTTCTGGTTTGAAGTAAATGCTTTCCGTAGTTTTCATTGTCATCCTTGATGCAGCCTCATTAATCCCTTGGGATGTAAACAACATTACTTGATTTCATTTCTGTTATATGCTCTCTTTTGGTTTTCAGGCCCCATGCAGAGAGTATGACATATTGCTGAATTTCCTTGCAGCACAAGATGCAGAGGTATGGATAAAACTGTAGAACTCAGGGTAAAAGGGTGGGAGTGGGGATGCAGAACTTTCTTTAGGCTGTAGGCAAAATGATTGAGATTCAGCATGTTTGCTGATGCATGCTGTTACGTGAAGGATAGATACGTTTCCTGCGTTGTATACATTTATAGAACAGCAGAACTAGAACTGTTTATGCTCTGTTTAAGGTATCGCAGCAGTCCTATATTGCATATCTTAGCATTTAAATCAGTTTATGAGAGAAATTGTTTGCTTTGTTCAGAAATGCATTTCAAGAGATTTAGTTTCAGATAGAAGTAACCTTCAGGTTAGTTTTGTGTCATAAATTTTGCCAAGATTGTGAAGTTCAGAATCTGTTGATATTACATATTAAAGTGTGGTGGCTTGCACATCTTACTGGCAAATGCATACGTGTGAGTTTGCGAAGTTCAAGTTTGTGTGTGTGGTTTATCAGTTATATTAATACACAACATAACTGCATGTGTGTAAGTGTGCATGATTCAGGTTTATGGGCGGCTAATAACCTATGTTGTAAAATTGCATAAAACCACCAGTGGATTTTTTAAAAAATTTTGTTTGGTTGATGGTGGTGTTTTGTTTGGTTTGGTTTGGTTTTTGTGAGAGTATTGATTTTTGTTATTTGTCTTGCAGGCCAGTACTGTGACAAAATACCTTTGTCAACTCAGAGACTGTGTTACCTTAGTCACCAAAGACCATGAACAGCTTGTCGGAATAATTTTGGTATGTTTCATTCAGTTACATTGCGTGAAATTAATCCATTTTTGTACTTTGTTTGAACTTAGCTTTAATTTATCATTTAAGGTCGAGTTAAACCAACAAAAAAAAAGGTAAATTGTTTAGGTATCTGTGAGTGCTTTCTTTGTTCAAAACATTCTGTTCACGAAGTTTCACTTTAGTAAGTGGTAATTAGATTGACATCATGTTTCTTTGTCCTGGGAAGAATCCAGCCACAGATTTTTTGTTGCTGATGCTTTATTTCCTTATTTTGTTTGTTGAAGTTATATTATTTTGTTTTGTACTCAGTTAATCTTCATCATATCTTATTCTTGAATCATGAATTATGAAATAGTTTTTTATGTGCCTTAATAACTGATTCATGATTGCAGATACTTCGCATGAAACATATGTTTGCATATGGTGTGTGAGCAGCCATCTGTAACCTGCAGGCATGTTTTGATGCACAAAGATTTGGACTAAACTGCATATGTTGAAGCCTCACTGAGGAACTGAAACAGTAAAAGTTTCTCCCGAAATAGAACACAAAATAACAGCAATAGACTGACCAGTAAGAGAAACACTGAAAATCAAGTTGGATGAATATATGAAGGAAATCTCCATCTTAAACCTCCCCCCTCCCATCCCTCTACTCGAAAAAATAATAAATGAATAAACAAGTAAGTAAAAAAGAAAATAGAAATAGTATTGAAATAATTGGTACTAGAAACAGTTGGTTTTTCTGTTTTATGTTGCCATTGCTGATTTTTGGATCAATATTCTCTTTTGGAACTGTGCTCACAACTATGAATCTTTCTTATCTTTTCCAGAATATGGACTGGCTGAGCAGAGACCCTGCCTTGACGAGGGAGTACAAACCGCTTATTCTGAATCTTGTGTCTGCACACCCTTACTATCTCCGTGCATGTGTCAGGATGTTAGTCAAGAATTTTTTGCCTCAAGGTATGTTTCAGGTCATCTCATCATCAACAGATCAGTAACTGAACTGCTGTTTCCTTTTAGAGTTGTTGTAGTTTTGTTTTTGTATTGTTTTTTCTTTCTTTTTCTTTTTGAAAGGGCAGGGAGCTTTTAGTTAAACATTTTTTATGATATTTTGCCTAAACTTGGACTATTGACTTCAGCATTTTCTGTTTCTTAATGAATTCTGTAAATTATCAGCTGAAAAAAATGTTTCATGCATTAAGAGAGGGGGGGAGGGGGGGGGGGGGAAGAACACTGGTTATGTTTCTAATTGATTGATGGAATTTTTTTGTTTCATATTGTAATCACGATTTCTCTGAAAGGCAGTAAACATGTGTTCTGTATTCTTGCTCAGAACATTAACAAGACTTGTATTTTTTTTGTTTGTTTTCTGCAGCTGCATGGAAGAAGACAGCATCAGTCAGTGACATACTTCCAGATCAAGCCTCAAGGGAATCCGATGAAGTCAGGTTTACACATGTTCATGAGTTACTGAAAGCAGTTGCGAGCATTGTTCCATCGTAAGTACTGTTTAACATTATAAGCAGTGACAGTAAAACTAAAATGATCCAAATGTGTCTAGTGCTAAAACATTCTCAACATAAGTATTCATGATTGGCTGGAAAGCAAAGATAGAAGGCGAATTTGGTAGAAGAGACAGATCATTCTTTCTGCACAGGTAAGGTACATGAAGTCTGCTACACTGTTAAAGAGTATAGGGTTGATGTTTGTCTGGATGATTGTGTGTTTATGAGTTTATGTTTTTATGTTTTCTTAGAGGTCAAAATTATAGAGGATGTTCGTTTTCCATTTAGAGACTGTATGTTAAACAAGTCTTGTATATGATTATGCAACAGAGAGAGGAGTGCAACTATGATTGGTAAACTGATTACTATTTTTTTCTTCAGTCACACTAATGTTATGTTTTGGTGCAGATTTTCTTTAACTTAATGGATAGAGGCTTATCTACTGTTTGATCATTAATACAATGAGCAAAGGTGTGCAACTACAGGCACTTTCATGCATGGAAACTAAGATCCAAATAGTTGTAACAGTTGTTTTTCTTACATTGTTACAACATGATATGACAAAGATGTTAACAAACCTGATGGAGAAGATGTTTGTGACCAGAACAAAAACAGTGGTGATGCAGCTGATGAGAGATTGTTTCCCCTTCCGCACACGAGACGTTTACAATCACGAGACGTACACCCGTAACTTACTGCTGGTCATCCAGTACATCCCTGATCTTCGTCAGCAGATTCTGGCTCTGCTGGTTGAAAAGATGCTGCAGCTAGATGTAAGTACTTGTTCATAGGTTTGTACGCTCTGAATGTTTTCATGCATCTCTCTTTGTATGTGTGTATGTATTTGGGAGTTAACACACTAAGCGCATTTGTTTGGGAACGAGCGTTGGTGACATAAGATAGAAACTGTCCCAGTTTGCAATTCTAGGCCTGAGTGAATGAGTACTAGTGGTTCAAAAGATACACTCTCAGATTGGTCTAAATGCTGTATTGAAGCGTCTTTTGGCATATCTGTAAGTTTTTTTTGTGTGTGTTGTTTTGTTTTTTTCGCAGAAAACTCTTGTTTGCAGTTAGTTTATGGTCACATAGAATTCGGTTTTATTGATTTTTTGTTTTGTTTTATGTTGATTGCAGTATTTTTACAATTTTAGATTGCTGGAGAAGAAAAAAGTGAAACATGTCAACATATGATGTTGTTACTTGTTTTTACTGTTGCTTTTATTTATGTTGATGATGCATGACTTTTTCTAGGTGCGTGCTCCTCGAAATGATATTGCTGAGGCAGAAGAAAGCAGTGACGAAGAAGATGCTGATGCACACGATGGTGTATTGTTTAAGATGGTCAGTATAAACACAGTTGTTTTTTTTTTTTTTGGTTTAAGTTTTTAGTTAAGAAGGTTTATACATGGTTTCACATGGCATACTGATGGGGGTAAATCATTTATTGAAATGGAAAATCACATAAACACACAAGAAAAAGCAAGAAGGTATGAACATATACAGAGAATTAATCAGATGGTGTGCACAGGAACTGAAAAGGGGTCTCGGTTTACACACGATGAATTCATTTGAGGAACTGAAACTGATCATCAGTTGTTAGCTAAAACTCATGCATTCTGTGACTGCGAGTAGTATTTTCACCTAGCTAGGTCTAAGCCTAAAGAAAAAAAAAGCACAAACAAGACAGCCTTACTTCCAGTTTATCAGGAGTGAAATGCTTATTGGTTCTTGTAGTTTGCTTTCCTTGGTTGTTAAAATGGCAAGTCAACCTAAAGCGAAAACAGAAAGAAAAAAAAAAGAAACAAATGCTCTGAAACGAGCCAGAATACTTTGTCATTTTTTTTTCTTTCAGCCAAAAACAGAAATGGGGAGTTTGTATTATACTCCCTGTTTGGCTAGTATACTTACCATGTCAGACCATAGCATTCCACGGCAGTTAGTCAGCTCTGCCAGGCCGAAATTTTTTGTGGCTAATGCAGTAATAAGACCATCACGTGACGCCCACACTACTTCCGCCAGGGAGGAAGCCGGTGTAAACTTCCTGTTCCTCATTCAACGAGGCCTATGTGCAAGGTAACCCCGAGAACCATAGCGCTAGCGGGGAAGGTAGGGTGGGCATTAGCGTCTGACATGGTAAGTATACTAGCCAAACAGGGAGTATAATACAAACTCCCCATTTTGGCGTCATATACTGTACCATGTCAGACCATAGCAGAATTCAAAGGAATCGGAGGAGGGCTTAGTGCCCTAATGGTTCTTGGGGTTAGCAGAGGAATAGATATGGCTGCGTTAGCCGCAAAAGAAGTCCCTAGAACCATCAGCCCTGGTCATGCGGACATCCCTAAAATAAAGGCTTATGATGGGATTTTCCAGATGCCAGTAGGCTGCCTCCAGGATGTGGTGCAAGAGGACAGAGCGCTGGATCGCTGTGGATATGGCCAGCACCCTGCCCTCATGGGCCCGGGGAGATAAGACGGGGAGATCTTTATACGCCTGGGCGTAGGCCGATCTGCCCATCTTGGAAGCATCTAGAGAGGACTAGGAGGAGCACCTGGGGCATGGGGTTCCCAGTAGCCCCGAATGGAGCCAGCCGAGAGCCTAACGAAGAAGATAGGAGCGATAGGAACTACCTATCTGAAAATTGGAAGGCCAGACGGAGGAAGAGAGTTGAGCCCAGGAGGCCATCTCTCCCCTTGGAAAAGGGCTCATCCTGTGGGAGATTGGGAATGGAGGGAAGGCGTATGTTATGAGGCCAGACCGGGGGGGGGGAGTGACCCTGGACCTGAACACTGTTCCCCACTGGGCTGAGGGTTAGCCTGCTGAGAGTCCCTTCAGTGAGGAGGAGGGGCCCCGCTATGTGTGTCGCGCAGAGGGTGAATCCCCGCACGGCAACAGTGGAGGGGGGCCTCTATTCGGAGGGAGAGGCTGAGGGAGCGAGCCCCCTTTCCCCACAAGCCTGCCCGCTTCCACTTCAGGACACTGATGTGGAGACGGGCCACACACCCGAGGTATGAGGGTTCTCAAAAAGGGGAACAGCCCGAGTTGGAGGGGTAGTGTAGAGGTTGAACTAGTGTCACTCTCCATACCTGTCCGCTTGAAAAGACAGGAACACGAAAGCGCGTGTATTAAAAATACCGAGCCGTGCGCTTGTGTGGCCATAGTCAGCATGAGTGTGCTGTTTTGAGCCCATAGATGCCAAATGGGGCGATCTTTTGGACACTGAACATAGAACATAATGTTGTTTTGGGGGTCCTTAGCAACCAGTACTGCTTACCTTGACCCAAGATCCTGAAATACACACTTTCCTGACATGTCGATTGCCATGAGCACCGACGGGAAAATGGCGGATGTAAGTATCACGTCTTCACGCGAAACGAGACTATGGAAAACTAGGACGAGACCTTGAGAAAAATTAATACTTCAAGGCGAGCGTCGTCTGCTAGGCTAGGGCCGTTTGTCGGAACCCACTGCGAGCAGATTTCAGTGTAAGTACAGACTGCTTCCAGTTTTCTGGAACCCCGATCTTGCCAGACGAGACGTAGGTAGCATCTGTGAGATGGGAGTATAAGGATGGAGTCCCCCATGGGCGACTCCCCCAGTCACCTCAGGGACCGTGTCTGCTGGCCGAACCGAAAAAATTCTGCTGGGGTTGTTTCGGTTTCGGCCTAGAGGGGATATTAAGGCACTTGGCGGGCTGTGCGGTGTGGGCAGGTGACTGCCTGGGATAGGGTTTGAGCGGGAGTCCGTCTCCTGGTGTCGCAGTCGAATAGTCGCTGAACAGCGACTGGTCCTGCCCAGGGATGCACCGCAAGGCCGACTTGAGCGCCTGGGAGAGGTTGGACCGTGACAGCACAGACTGAGAGATTGGCCTGTGATAGCACAGCATCTCTCACTGCCAACAGGCAATTAAAGTGACTCCTGGCTGCGCTGTCCGCCGCAGCCGAAAGATGATGCGATATCTTGTTAATAAGAAAGCGCATCAGGGGGTCGCCAAACAGGCTAAAGTCTGTCTCAATGTTGTCAGCGTCTGAAGACACAGAGGCAGTGCCATCCTCCTTTGACCAGAGCTCCTCCGCTCGCTGCAGGAACATGTCAAGGAAGCATGTCCCGCGGTGGTGTGAAGGATACCAGTCCTGAAATCCTGACCACTCCGTCAAATTCTTGATAGAAACAGTGGTGGATGTGGGAGGGGGGAGGTTGGGAGTGAGCCGGAGTCGGCAGGGAAAATGGCAATATCCCTGGTGACTGGATTGGCCGAGAAGAGGGAGAAGACGTGGGGGCCATGCCGCTGTCCTTGAGGAACACTCCTACTGGAGCCGCGTTAGGGGCTGACAAGAAGTCGATCCCCAGCGGAGAGATGGCCTGTGCACCCCTGGCGAAAGATGCCGATTTGTCCCACAAGGGGTTGAGGGTCTGGGGGGCGACTATCCTTGGCCGTGATCGCTGGGCAGGGTGGGGGGGACCCGGCGTAATGGCTAAAGGAGAAAATGTTGTCAGAGGGAGGGGATTCCATAACAACAAGATCTGGGCGCCAGCTTTCCAAGATGGAAAGGTCACCAGACTGGGGGAGGGAGTCCTCGACCCCGTCCTCAGGTTGTGGGTCAGAGTGTTCCTGAAGGGGATGTTCAGATCCACCTTCAGGGGGCCAGGACAGGGGTGCGTGGGAGTCCCGCCCTCGTTGGGTAGTGGGAGAATACGAGGACGGGTCCCTGGTGGCTCCATACTCGGCGGGCAGACTAGGGGATCGCCGATCGGACAGCGCCCGAGAGGGAGGGGGACCCAGGTCGATCCAGCTGAAAGAGGTCGGATGCCACATGCGACCGCAGATGGAGTCAGAATGGGTGTCAGCCCTAAGCCACTGGTTCCTCTCGGGGGCATAGAGCCACCGGTCCCCGGGGAGTATGGAGGGCTGTGGCGGCCCTGGGGCAGGGTTTCCTCGGGGACCCGGGTAACCTGGGGCACCATGGGGTGGGTAGCGAGAAGGCGAGCTGTCTCATACCCGCCCCGGGGAGAGCACTGCCTCCTGCGTCTCCCCGGTGCGGTCCGTGCCGGCCCCCCTGAGTGGCAGGGTGGCCGGTGGGTGGCGTGGTAGCCGAGCCCCCTGGCCGCGTGGAAGCGGACTGGGATGGCTGCGGTGACGAGTCCACCTCAAGGGACGAAAGGTTACCCCTAGTCCCGCTGGTCGATCCTCCCCCCCCCGGAGGAACGGGACCGTGGACGTTGCCCAATAAGGGAGCGAAAGAAGTCCGCTCCCCAACGTCCTGTACCCCAAGGGGAAAGTGCGACAGCCGATCGGGGTGGATCGACCGTCGGGGGTGAGGGCGCAGATCCGACCTAGTCGATGCCTGCGTCCCTGACCCGGAGTTGTGGTCAGTGGGGGAGACCCACCAAAGACTGCCCACAACCCCTCCACCGGAGTGATGACGCTCCTCGTGTCCGAGTGGTGGCTGCACCGGACACGGTTGGGGAGAGCGTGATGGGACAGCGTGACGGTAGTGGGGGGCAAGCTAACGCCACGAGTCTCATCTGATCGAGTGACGGGCGGTGATTCCGGCCGCGAGTCGTCACCCGTGCCGGTCCGCGCCTCGGCAAGGTTCCCCGGGGGCCGAGGGTCGCGTGACGCAGCCCGATAGGAGAGAGTCTCCGTGTGCGACCGAAGGCGAACAGGCGATTGGCCAGGGAGCGGGAAGATTTTGAACGGGCAGGTCCTTTCAGGGGAGCCGTGCCTTTGGATTTCTTGACAGTCTCGAAAGAAAAACAGTTGGCAATAACAGCCAATTGCCTGTTCGCCTCCGAACGCAACGATCGTGTGTCCGCCGGTCGGGCAGAGGAGGTATCGTAACGATGGTCGCGCGTCCCCTGCGCGGAACCCTCCTCCACACCGGCCGTACGCTCATCATAGGTGCGAGCGGATTGTCTCCTGGAATCGACACGCGGGTCCTCCGGGGCAGAGAGCGACTCCCGAACTGAGGAGCGGCTCGACCCGTTAATGTCCTTCACCATGTTGGGCACTGGTGGCGAGACAATCACGGAACGCACGATCGCAAAGAGGAGACAAAAAGGTGGATCGAGGGATAGAAAAGAGCTCGAACCACCTCGTGAGGGGCACTGGAAGTGCGGTAAATGAAGATGAAATCAATAAAACAACAAAACAAGCAAAGAAGCAAACACAAGGCTATCTTAACACAACGGTAAAGAAAAGGCGAGACAGAGCACAAGACTTATCTTGCTTGGACGGAAGGCCAAAGACTCTCGATCTACCTTGTAATAATGATACATGGGGTAGTAATAAATGTGCACACGTTGGTAGATCAAGAGATCATGGAGACACCCAATCTACCAGTAGTAATGATAAATGAGGAACCGATAAATGTTACTAATGGGGTACTAATACGTGTGCACAAGTTGGTAGATCAAGAGATTGTAAGACACTCACTCTACCTGTAATAATGATCAATAAGGTACAGGAAATGCGCCCGGGGGAGCCGCGTACCGCCAAACAAGGTACGTGCGGTAAGGCAATATGGCGGACACGCCAACCGGCATGGCACAATCCAAGATGGCGGATCGATTGGCCGGGAAGGGATCGATCGCCAAGAGTGGCGCGCAATGGCGCGTGAGAGTAAAATACCCCTGGTGTACCTTGTAATAATGCTAAGGAGGTACTAATAAATGTGCACCAGTTGGTAGATGAGGAGACCGTAAGGACCATCGATCTACGTGTGATAAATTAGGTACAAATAAATGTGCACCAGTCAGCAGATCAAGAGATCGTATAGACACTCGATCTACCTGTTGTAAGGATACATAGAGTGCCATATTGGGTACAAATAAATGTGGCCTGGGGAAATCCCCGTACCGGCAAGCATGTGCGACCGAAAATGGGCACCATGTGGTGAGGCAATATGGAGGAGACGCCGACCGTAGTGGAAAAACGAAGATGGCGGGTCGATTGACCGGTGAGGGTTCGGTCGTCGAAAGAGAAACAATGGGCGCGAGAACAAAATAGACTAACGCGCTGAAGATATACGAGGAGGCCGAAAGGCGACTCAGTAGAGGGAAATCTGAGTAGAGGATCTCGGATAACAAATGCTTATTTATTGTCATAAATGAGAGACGGGAGATTAGCCTCTAGCTTTGAAATGGCTTCATCTTTACGTCACCAGCCTTGACGTCAAAATTTTGTTTCATTTTTTGCCTCACCCAAATTTGACGTCAGATTCAGGTGCAGCGCTTATCACAAGATACACTTCCAAATGTTGGCAATGGGCTGCTGAGTTAGCATCCCTAAACGTCATCGTCAGGTGAACTCTTCTTTTTCTTTCTCTTCCTTAAAACATCAGCCATCATGTTTGATGGTAGAGATGTGTGTACAAACCCAATCGACCGAACTAGACGAGCGATCGTAAGAAAGACGATCAGGAGTAGTAGAACAATTGAAAGAAGGCGCTAAAAAGGAGGAGGAAAAACCTCCATAGAGTGGACAGGTAGGACGAAAGAGGACGACATGCAGGGGTCGGCCGGAATGGGGGGAATAAAGATGGCGGCTCGAACGACCGGTGAAGATCGATCGTCGAAGTGAATTTACCGACGGAGTGTGAGGATAAACAAAGCGCCGAGATCGATGGGAATCGAAGTGGGAAGAGAATAAAGAGAGAGGGGGGAACGCGTTACTATCAGGGAGGACGCGTTAGAACACCGGCGAGTAAGGGCCGAATGGAGAACAATGGAGTGAAGAGAAATCGTGAGCAGTCACGCCGTAGAGCATGAATAAAATGAAATAAAACCCCATCCATAAGCCTCACGCGGCAATGGTACCCATGGTCTAAAGTAAGCCACAACAGAACAAGTAAAGAAGGCAAGCACACAAGCAATCTCTACAAAAACAGAAGTATAGGCGAGACAGAGCAAAAAACCTGTCCTTGTTAGGCAGGAGGCCGAGGTTGAATGAGGAACAGGAAGTTTACACCGGCTTCCTCCCTGGCGGAAGTAGTGTGGGCGTCACGTGATGGTCTTATTACTGCATTAGCCACAAAAAATTTCGGCCTGGCAGAGCTGACTAACTGCCGTGGAATGCTATGGTCTGACATGGTACAGTATATGACGCCAAAACATTGTTTGAGGAGACTGACAAAATGCCAGTGTTGACTCCCATGACCAGAGTAGACAGATGACGGTTTTTGAATGTCCTGAGATGGTTTTGGAATCTGGATAAATGGTCAAAAAGACCACACTGTGGCATAAAATTTAGACCGAGTTTCTGTGCCAATGTTGAACTCTTCATGCTTGATGTTTTGTAATTTATCTGTGGTGGATGTTTTAGTCTTCATACTTGATGTTATGCCATTTACACACACCAGAGAGCTTGCACTTTTTTGGCTACAGAAGGAGCAGAAAACTTAGAGCTGTCAGTCTTTGTTCACCATAAGCAATCCCAGGAATAGGGACTGTCTTTGTGTGTCAAGTCAAGACAGATTGTCAAAAGATTTACTGTGCTGATCACCAATGAAATATCATTTCCCATCTTGGAGACCATGATTTGACAGCCCAGTTTATTTTTTAAACATGTACACACACACACACACACACTCACTCACACTCACACTCACACTCTCACACTCACACACACATACACATACACACACACACACACACACACACACACACACACACACACACACACACACACATACACACACTCCAATACACGCTAATTCTCAAGCACACTTTAACACTAAATAGTGACTCACATTGAACCCCTCACCCCCACCCCCACCCCACCCCCGCCCTCCCATCTCCCCAAATCTCATTTATAAAAGTCTCTTATTTTGATGGAGAGTGTCAGAATGTTTTTGGGGTGAAAGACCCAAATTTTTTTGTTTGGGGTATGAAATAAATACCCCCACCTACCCACCCACACCACGACACTTATGAAAACACTTAAATTTTTGAAGATGTGAAGCCCCGTTTATATCAGATGATCTGCTGTGAATTCTCATTTAGGAGAAGGATTGAAGATGGGTCAAAATAAGCTAGTTAATAAAGACAGTTTTGGTTGTCATATGTACTAGTTGCACAGAAAAAAAAGGAGTAATGAGTTGTTTCTTGAGTCTGCATGGCAAAGTTACAATTTCTTAGCAGTTTGATATATAGACATAGGTACATACACATCATGCATGCTTGGAATTCCTTGCCTGAAAACAGTCTTAAGGAGAAAAATAAGTCTCATCTGATCTGAGATTTTATAAAAGAAAGATTTTTAGATAATTTTGTGTGTTTGACAAGATCTGGTTGATATTTTTCCTTTTCTTCTTTTAAACAACTATTTAAGCAATTGACTTTGATCTTGACTTGTCCCCGCCCCCCACACACCCACCCACATTGTTGGCTGTCCTATAAACAGTATGAATTACTTATATATGTTTTATTTTCTTAACAAGTGAAGATATAAAACAAAATAATCATTCACAGGAAAGGAAAATTTCCACTTCCATTGATGGTGGGTCTTCTTGTATTTTTGTGGTACTGTTCTACATCTAATGTGATATTGTAGACTTTTTTTTTGTTTTTAACCAAAAATGAGAAGTAAATGTTCAAAAGAACAAAAATTAATGCAAATGAAATTTTACCTTTTGGAGTTATTTTTTTTTATTTTTATTTCATTTTAGCTTTTCTTCTCATGAAACTTTTTCAGTTTTTGAATTGCTGCCATGTTCTTGGAAGTAGGCTTTATGTTGATAGAGGTTTCAGTTAATTCCTTAAAACAGCTATTTACATAAATGTTCTCTATATTTTCATTTTAGAGTTTAGAATACTTTGAATGCACATGGCAGTGGTGATGATGACTTGATATGCATACTCAACAGCTTGGCTGTGATATTGTCTGAACAGGATGGCATAGAAGAACAAAAGAAAGAGAAGGCAGTTTCAGTCGATGTCACATCGCTGGTCATGAACCATGAAGAAGCACTGCGACTGGACATCATGATGGACTTGACATTAAATTACATACACAACACTTGTCACCCAAAAGGTAAGCTAATCCACACATTATGTACATGGTAGTTTAGTCAGCATGATCTACTGTGTAATGTATGTGTTCCATATACGTACATACTGTTTGTTGCCCAAAGAATGTTGCTCAAGGATGTTGCAGTAGGAATGCTGTAGTTTGATCTGTTCTGTCATTTGTACATGAAGAGTGTTGGGAGTTGGTGTATGTGGGCTTGCTTGTATAAGATAGCGAACTCATTCAGTTCTTCACAACGTGCATGCATGTGCACACACACATATACACGCGCGCGCGCGCGCGCGCGCACACACACACACACACACACACACACACACACACACACACACACACACACTCACACACACTGTCTGTCTCTCTCGCTGTCTCGTCTACTACTATAAGCTAATGCTGTCACTTATGTTTGAATATATGTTAATTTATTACTTTGATCTACTGTTTTATTAGGATATGTTGCTTTATTTATCAGTGACCCACAAAGGAACTTCAAAGCCAATATGAACACAAAAATAATAACAAGTGTTTCGGATATTATCTACTTATGTTAGTGAATTAGCGTTAGAAATGGGAAATCTGGTACACTTTTACCAAGAAGAACGAGAATACAAAAAGTGAACTGAAACAGTATCACCAAGTCATCAAGATGAAACGTTCATAAAGGATTCATTTTATTGGCAAGTAAGCAGGAGACTGCAGATCATTGAAGTTTTTCACACAAAGCTTCCATTTTAATGAGTGTTATATAGTGTCGCTGGATCAATGCTTGTGGTTGTGACCTGCACTGACCAGGAAAGGGGTCTTTTCTGTGTAGACAGATTGTTGTTATGATTGCACATCAGAGATTAACATGGTCAAGGAATGATAAAGCAGAATGAGATTCGCACATAAAGAAAACTATGCTTTGACAACAGAGATGAAAATATAACAAACAGATTTTACATACAGGGACCAAAAAAAAAAAAAAAAGAAGTGAGCAAACACCAACACTTTGTGCACTTGTCGTTTTGTTTGTGTTGTTTATGTTCATATCCTTTATTATTTCCAAAGGTGTATTTGACTGGGAAGTGACCAAAAAGCTGTACCGAGAGCTGTTGTCTGTGTTTGACTTGCTGATATTCCCAACACATGCCTCATGCCATGCACAGTTCCTGCTGTTTTACATCATCAGCTTCAGGAAGGTAATCATGTGTGATGTTGAACACTTGAGTTTTTTCAGCATGTATGAAATATTATTGTATGAGTATTGGCCATTGCAAGCTATGAATAGAATACAGAAATTTACTGTTATTGATCTTTGTATATCAACGATATTGGAAGTGAGAGGATCTCTGTACATAGCTGTCGTCTCACATGGACCAGTTTTTCATCTCCCTTCCTTTTCCAATCTTTTGTTGTGGTCTGAGTGCTAGGTTTTTAGATGCGATGATAAATCATTTTCCTGTGTTTACTACATGCTTAAAGATCTCATGGCCTCAAGAGGGCTGTCTTTGTACTCATATGAGTGTTCTCCATAGGAAGAGCATTACAGTTTTCTCACTGAGACCTACTTTATGACAGGGAAAATATTGCAGTACATTTACACCTAAACTTCTGTCACTAATGTCATGGTTTTGGTGAAGGCCTAGTGATTTTGTCTAGTTATAGGATGTATTGAATGATTGCAGTGACTTCATATGAATTTTCTTTCTTTGATTGTAAACTCTGTTGTTATACAGAGGCTTGACGCAAGCTTTAGTAGTGATAAGTAGTAGCAAGAGGAATAGAAATAAATGTTTAAATTTGATGTGATGGTAAATCTCAAAGTTCCTACTTCAACATGAATTGCAGTACCACTTGTCTATTGATTTGATGGTGTCAAACTAACAAATCTGAATAGGTTTTCATAAACTCTGTGGTATGTGTGTGTGTGTGCATAATTCCTGTCTTGCTGCTGTGATTTTGGTTGGATATGATAAATATTCTTCTTTCACTATGAGTTGTGCTGTCAAAACTTCATAAAGAAAATAAACAGCCAGAGCTTGACTTTTAGTATATACTGTGAATGACTTGGTGAGTACTGTAAAGCAATGATACTTTTTGTTTTGACATTACTCAGCAGCCTGCTTCTTCAGATATTGAATTTCCCACAGTATGCTTGCCACATTGATTTATGTGTGCCTGAATTACAAGAAACCATTGCTGCTTGTTAATAGGAAACCCGGGAATATTCTGCGATTTATATTTTCCAGGCGGAAATTTCTTCTCGGCATTACGATATGCAAGGAAATATCCACTGTTTGTGCAGGAGTTGCTGGTTGGTTTTCTGGACTTTCTGTGGAAGAAGGTGAAGACACCAATGACTCAGAACGTATTCAGACAAGCAGCGGCAGGTTACCTAGGCAGTCTTTTGGCCAGAGCATCATTCATTCATATCAGGTGAGTACATGTGAATTGATTGCTTATTGCAGTGTTTTTCTTAGTGCTTTTAGAAATAAGGGGTTAATGCAGATGGCAAACATTTATGAATTTAAAAAAAAATTATACTTTTCTTCTATGAATTTTTTTTAAAAGAATTTGTGCTATTACATCATCACCTGAGTTCAATTTTAGAGGGTCATAATGTTCTTAAAATGTTTCACCTAATAATTATGCACAACTATAATTGCTTATAATCTTTCCTTTGAATTTTCTGCATTGCAGTTTCACACATAACTTATTTTTAGCTATTCACAGCCTGTTTGCAACCTTTCCACAGAATATTGTTTATAGAATTTAATGCATAGCATTAACGATTTGCAGTCCGGAGGTGTGCACTCATCCTGGCTCCACAACGAAGCAGTATTGTCATCACCAAAGAGCTTAGTATGTGGCGATCTACATTGCTGAACAAAAACATGCACCACTGAACACAACCAGGGTGACTCAGTAGCAGTACAGTGTCTCCTCTGGCATGTTGCCTCAAGAGGATCAGATATCAGTTGTAGTTTCTGACTGTTGAGACTGGCAGAACCTCCTTGAAATGGCTGTGTTACGGTGTATGGGGGATTTGGATGAACTAATGCTTCTTGAACAAGTGGAAGGGCAGGAAGGATGAGGCTGAAAAAAAAAAGGAAAAAAAAAAAGAAAGGTATTGAAGTTACGTTTGAGAGGGCCTGAATTGTTGTTGAATATATTTTTTATATTTATATTGTTAACAAGAATTCCAGCTTATGCTGTAGATGCGCTAGGTTGTTTATATTTGTTACCTTATAGATGGGATGGGAATGTATTTATGGGAAGATGTACTTAATTTTTCCACATTTCAAGAACAAAAAGGTTATGTACAGTTGCCTTGAACACCATAGAGAACATGTGTTTTAAGTGCATTATCATCATTACAGTGTGATTTGTATCATTTTATGTTGCAGCACCTTGAAGACTACAGTGAAAATCATGACAGACTGGCTGCATGATTACCTGAGCCAGTCAGGAAGTGATTCACTTCATGCGGATCTAGCTCACCATGCTCCATTTTACGCTGTCAGCCAGGCTGTCTTTTACGCCTTTAGTTTCCATAGTCAGCAGCTGCTGGAGACTGATAAAGGTGTGAATGTTTTGTTTTTGTCAGCATTCCCTACAAGTGGGTGGCAATCGTCCATATTTGAAGGAAGAAGCATCACAATTACAAAATGCTTCACATGCATGACTTACAATTGTGCCTGTCTTACAATTGATTTTGTGTACATGTAAGCTCGCTGCACAAGCTGGGCAGAGTTTCTCACACACACACACACATGCATGGGCGTGCGCACACACACACACACACACACACACACACACACACACACACACACACACACACACACACACACAGACACACACACACACACAGACACACACACACACAGACACACACACACACACACACACACACACACACACACACACACACACACACACACACACACACGCAGACAGACACACGCACGCGCACATGCACAACGTGTTCCAGAATCACCTGCAAAA
The DNA here is from genome assembly GCA_033310375.1 of Conus canariensis. Classification (NCBI taxonomy): domain Eukaryota; kingdom Metazoa; phylum Mollusca; class Gastropoda; order Neogastropoda; family Conidae; genus Conus; species Conus canariensis. Next base: position 90,786,023 of record CM065714.1, read on the forward strand.
CAAGAAAAAAAAATTTTTTTCTATTTTCATTATATAGAAGTCTTGTAGATTTTAGGCATAATGGATTTTAACTTAACATTTCAAGTACACTGGGAAGGGAAAGATCAGTATCCTTTAGTACAGTTGTCAGTTGAAAAACAAACAACAAAAACTAACAGGATTTACAGTGAACCATATTTACCTGTAAATGTTTGTATTCATACGTTTACCTGTTGAGTCACTCAAGACTGGGTTTAGTTTATTTTTAAGAAACAAAATAACGAGTTATGGTTACAATTGTCACATGAATGATAAAGTGGTATTTTATGACACTTGGAATATGAATTCTTGAGATGTAGTAAACATTTCAGTTGGTATAGATCAAGTGATCCGTTTCCTGGGAACAAATGTTCTCTTTTCATAAACAAGTTATGCATGAACTCATAGTAATCGTTTGCTTGGACTGCTTGCAGGTTACAAATGGGCAGACTCACTGGGATTTCAGCGGCTTGTCAACTGTAAACTGAACCCTCTCAGAGTCTGTCTCCCTCTTGTTGCCACAACATTTGCTTCAGTGACAAGGTGAGGAAGTTTGAATTTTTTTCCCCTTCCTACATTTGATGATGGCACCACAAACAAATTTTCCTTGTATTCTATGAGGACAAATAAAATATCGTGTATCGTGTGTGTGTTTCTGTACATGCATTTGGGCATACATAGGCAAACACAAAAAATTAACATTTGAGCACACATAGATAAGCAGTCAAACTATGTCTGCAGGCAGACAGGCATATATACATGCCCACTCATACTCTCTTATCTGACACAACACTCACATGTGCACACTTTTGCGTGTGTACACACACACACACACACATACATGCACACACGCGCACACACACACATGCATGCACGCGCACACACACACACACACACACACACACATACACACACATACACACACACACACACACACACACACACACACACATGCACACGCACAGCTTAGAAAGACAGACAAAAGAACAGACTCTTTAATATTGAAATGCTATTCATCACAGGAGTAATTTTTTTTCTGTAATTCATTGAAGATTTCTTAGTCAATGGTAAAATGAAGATACAACTGTTGGATTCTATCTTTGAGCTGTAAACAACTAAAAATATTCCAGTATATTTGAAATAAAGATCTGACTGATGGATTTTTCTTTTTAGGTGTAAACAAATGAAAGCATTCCAATTTGTGCAGGAGAGAATGTGATTTGAAGTTTTTTTTTCTGTTACAGGATGCACCAGCTAGCTTTATGTGACACAGTTATTCAGCGCAACAGTCGTTTAAAATTCATATCATCAGGAGGCACTCTGGAAGCCTATTTTCCATTTGATCCTTACCTCTTAAAAAGGTTAGTTCAAAACATCTGTTGTGAGAAATATTGATGTTATTGACTGATAGGTATGAGAAGCCAGAATGACTTGCTCAATTTTTCACGTGTATCTACTTGTCGTGCGTTTAATGTAATGTTTGATTTGTATGATATGAACAAAAAGATTGGAGTCGTACCTTTTCATTTGGAGACATGTGTATCTACTTGTCATGCGTTTAATGTAATGTTTGGTTTGTATGATATGAACAAAAAGATTGGAGTCATAACTTTTCATTTGGAGACATGTGTATCTACTTGTCATGCGTTTAATGTAATGTTTGATTTGTATGATATGAACAAAAAGATTGGAGTCATAACTTTTCATTTGGAGACACGTGTATCTACTTGTCATGCGTTTAATGTAATGTTTGGTTTGTATGATATGAACAAAAAGATTGGAGTCATAACTTTTCATTTGGAGACATGTGTATCTACTTGTCATGCGTTTAATGTAATGTTTGATTTGTATGATATGAACAAAAAGATTGGAGTCATAACTTTTCATTTGGAGACACGTGTATCTACTTGTCGTGCGTTTAATGTAATGTTTGATTTGTATGATATGAACAAAAAGATTGGAGTCATAACTTTTCATTTGGAGACATGTGTATCTACTTGTCATGCGTTTAATGTAATGTTTGATCTGTATGATATGAACAAAAAGATTGGAGTCATAACTTTTCATTTGGAGACACGTGTATCTACTTGTCGTGCGTTTAATGTAATGTTTGGTTTGTATGATATAAACTAATAAATTGGAGTCATAACTTTTCATTTGGAGACACGTGTATCTACTTGTCGTGCGTTTAATGTAATGTTTGGTTTGTATGATATAAACTAATAAATTGGAGTCATAACTTTTCATTTGGAGACACGTGTATCTACTTGTCGTGCGTTTAATGTAATGTTTGGTTTGTATGATATGAACAAAAAGATTGGAGTCATAACTTTTAATTTGGAGACACGTGTATCTACTTGTCATGCGTTTAATGTAATGTTTGATTTGTATGATATGAACAAAAAGATTGGAGTCATAACTTTTCATTTGGGGACATGTGTATCTACTTGTCGTGTGTTTGGTAGAATGTTTGGTTTGTATGATATGAACAAAAAGATTGGAGTCATAACTTTTCATTTGGAGACACGTGTATCTACTAGTCATGCGTTTAATGTAATGTTTGATTTGTATGATATGAACAAAAAGATTGGAGTCATAACTTTTAATTTGGAGACACATGTATCTACTTGTCATGCATTTAATGTAATGTTTGATTTGTATGATATGAACAAAAAGATTGGAGTCATAACTTTTAATTTGGAGACACGTGTATCTACTTGTCGTGCGTTTAATGTAATGTTTGGTTTGTATGATATAAACTAATAAATTGGAGTCATAACTTTTCATTTGAGGACATGTGTATCTACTTGTCATGCGTTTAATGTAATGTTTGGTTTGTATGATATAAACTAATAAATTGGAGTCATAACTTTTCATTTGGGGACATGTGTATCTACTTGTCATGCGTTTAATAGAATGTTTGGTTTGTATAATATGAACAAAAAAATTGGAGTCATAACTATTAATTTGGGGACAAAAATAAGGGCAGTGACCTTTTAATCAAGAAATACAAGCATGCAGTGATACATACTCCCAAATATATATAAAGAAATATACACACACTTACTCCCGACACACACACACACACACACACACACACACACACACACACACACACACACACAACGTATACATAAGCCCTCGTGCAGACTTACTCTGGAAAATCATCAACCAGAGCTGTAGTATATAATGGGCAAAAAACTTAATAGCTATGGAAGTGTTTATGCCTGTTCAAGCACAAAAATGTTACAAATTTAAGTGGAAATGATATTTAGTAACATGTTGTTCTTGCTTGCAGATCTGGCCGCTGGATCAAATCGCTTTACAGAGAATATGAAGGAATCCTTCCAGATGTTAAAAAAGAAAGTGATGAGGAGGTAAGGCATAGTGGTTATAGCTGGAATGTTTAGCAAGTCATTTGATCTTTTTTCTAATGTGTGTCATAATCAGTGAAATAATTGTCCAACATCACTGTTATGGATGTATCATTCATATCAATGTTAAGTACAGGAATTCTCCTTGAAGATTCAGGTAGTAAATTTTGAAAATACAGATCAGTACTGTTTCTTCGTTTTCACCATTTGGAAAAAAAAAAAAAAAAACTCTGACAGTAGTGGAAGGTGGACTTTGTGAACATTTTCACTTTGTTGTGAACATTTTGTCTTTGTTTTTTTAACTGACTGCAGTTTGCTTTCATGAGAAAGTGAATTTATGATTTTACATCTAATTTACTGATGATGTTATGAAATATATTTCTTTATGCTCCTTTTGCAGGACGAAGATGATTTTATTCCTGACGAAGACATGGAAGTGAGTCTTGGTGCTTCTTCATTCAGTACCAATGCTGATAAACTGGACTTCATGAAGTATAGCGTCTCCCCGGGGTTCAAGTTGTGACCACTTGCTTACATGCAGCATCTGTGTTGAGAGACTTATGTTCAGACTACCACAAGATAGTGAACTGTGATTTATCACTCCAGATTTATCTGGAACACAAATGTGATCTCTGAAGGAAAGCATTCTGCACAGATTTCCCTTCAAACTTCATGTGGCAAGTTACTGAATGTCTGTGTTATTATTTATTAACCTACGACTTTGGTACTTTGTGTAAAGAATTTAGAATCCAGTTGAAAACATTTTTGTGTACAAGGAAAATGCATTTTGAATCAAGTACAAAGTTCAGGGGCTTTTGATTGGATCTACCCTGTCATGACCCTGTATGTGAATGTGTCTGCGTTGGCTTCCTCTACAGTTTGTCCATCCAAAGGAGCACAGGTTCCATCTCCTTTGAGTTATGCCTGGTGTAGTTGAGAGGACTGTTCCTGTCTAGTCGTCGTATTGAAAATGATACTGTGCATGATGTAATCTTTATGAGAAAAGTTGGGCAGTGTCAGCAAGTATGGGGGACAAGATGAGTAGAGTCTGTCAGTGTAAATTATATTCTTACCTGATGAAAATTCTGTGCTATTTATTTTCCATTTCCTGACACTTTTTTTTTTACTCTGTGTATGTGTGTGTATGTGTGTGTTTTATCTTTACTGTCATCCAGTTTTTATCTGTTTGCAGCCCATTCCTGTGGTTTTGTTCTAGAAAGTTGTCCCACTTTACATATTTTTCTCTTGTTATGATTTAAGAAATTCTAGTTCATATGTGTTCATGTTTCAAGGCCAGCTGTTTAGTTGGTTGTTCTCGTGGGCATGTGGTATCCTGGATTCTTGATTCTGTGCTGGGCCAGTTTTCGTCCCAGGGTCTTCGTAGATCACAGAACCTGGTTTGTAAATGAGTGGTTAGGATTCCAGCTTGACGAATCCTCACATTTGCCCTCTGACTTTCAGGACAAGTCTGAGGTCTATGCTAGCAAAAATAAGACTGACATAAATGTATCATCTTTGCTTTTCAGTCTCTATGTTAGTTCTTCACTCAGGTTTTGAATGGATTTTAAATAGTATGCGTCAGTTCTTAAAAAAAACTACTATACAGTTTTAAGGGAAATAATTCTTGAAAGTGGTCAAATGCTTAGGTGGTGTAATTACCTATTTACATACAATTAGGGCAAACTGAAGTATTAGTCACCTACTGCAAAGCATTTGGACAGTCAACAGTATTCATAAATCATCTTAACAGATAGTATAATTACCTTGATTACCTATTTGCATACAATTAAGGCAAACAGAAGTATTGGTCGTCTACTGCAAAGCATCTAGACAATCAACGGTACTCATAAATTGTCTTAACAGATTATATAAAGTATTGGCATAAAGTTATCCTGTTAAGATATAAGGCATAAATACAAACAATGCATAGTGTCAAGACTTAGAAACTAGATTCAACTTGATTTCTTTTGGAACGATCAGTGAAACTTGACACAGGATCTGTAGGAGAGATGAACATTCCCCTCTCTGTCATACACTGGTGTTGAGTTTTACATGCTAAAAATTGACTATGTTCAGTGTTATGGTCTGTGGTGGATCAGTGAATTTGGGAAACTTGCTCTCCCCTTTTAAAGATTATCATCATGTTTCTGATCCCTGCCTGATTGACAGCTAGTCAGAAAAACATGATAGCAACAAAAGTTTTGAGGGAAAGGAGACAGATGTGTGTGTTAGTTATCTGAAAGGATACAGTCATTCCCAAAGCATGCAGTGTGACATAAAAGTTTTGATCAGAGATGACAATCTCTCAGATCCTGGCGGTTTTCAGCCTATACTGATGAACGAAGAGTCCATCACCTACATGATGTATACACACACTTGGCAATGAAACATCTGACCAGTTCACAGGATTCATAGAAACATCTGAGCAGTTCACAGGATTCATAGAAACATCTGACCAGTTCACAGGATTCATAGAAACATCTGACCAGTTCACAGGATTCATAGAAACATCTGACCAGTTCACAGGATTCATAGAACTATCGGATAACAATGGGACATGAGAGGGAAGTGGCACTACAGTTATGTCAGAATTGTCTATAATGTTGTTGCTCCATATCGCCAGATCAGCTTACAACAAAGCAAGACAGACAGACAGAAGGAAGGCAGCGAGAGGAGAATGGAGTTGAGGGGGTGAAGTCAGTGTTGTAAAATGATGTGAACTGATAACACTAAAGAATGTGTGTGTGTGTGAGAGACTGAGAGTGTGAGAGAGAGAGAATGTGGATGGTGATGGCTGTCAGTTATCACATTACAATTAGAGGCAGAAAATGTTACTTCAGAAGAGTACAGAGTCACTGTTCTTGGTGATGTCGAGGTTCTTGTCATTGAAAGTAAAAAAGGTCAGCTTGAATTGTTACTTAGTTGACAAAAATACTCATTTGTACATGCATATGTTATTCTGACTGTCATACAACTTAAAATCATGTGTCAAAATGAAAGGCTGAGGGTTTTATCAGTAAATGTGAATGATTTGATTTTTTTCCACTTCCTTTTCTTCATGACAGTTCTGTACTTGTTATGGATTTCTTATCCTTTGTCTCTGCTCCCCTCACTCTCTCCCATCCTCCCACCTTCCACTAGGGGAAAAAAAATTCCTCCGTCATTATAAACACGAGTTGGCAGAAGTTATGGGAGGAAAAAAGGGGAGGGGGAGGGTAGATTTTCAACAAATGTGGGAGCCTTTGAATTTCGTCTGCTCAGCACAACAGTTAGCTGCTGTGGCGAAGTGGTTATCATCACGGACTCCCGGCTGGGAAGTCATGGGTTTTATTCCCATCAGAGTTATTTACTTTGGGGAATTTTCTGCCCCAGCTAGCTCCTGCGCAGAGTTGAGTTTTTACTATGGGCTCAAGTGGAAGACTGGGACCTCACAGTCAAGTTTCACCTACATAATGTATGCATCTGTGAAAGTGTTGCTTAAATTTCCATACCAACACTGCAGGTGTCTGTATCTCTCAGGCCTGGTTCACGCTGGGATATATTATGAAAGTAAGCATAGAATACAATCCTGTCATACAGTCCCAGAACAGAATGGAAATCAGTAGTATCTTCTTTATCATTCTCATAGATCAGTATTAAAAAAAAAAAGTTTCAGTTGCCCTTTATGCCTGCTGTCATAGTGACCTCAGGTTTAATTTGCCTCTCCTCGTCTATGGCCCTATTTTTATTCTGTCGGGGTCACTGGAATTGGCAAAATCACAAAGACTGTCTTTGGACAGATATGATGATGCCTTCCAGAGGGACAGGTCACCTACACCAGCTCCACAACTAAACAATTATCGGCAGCAGTGCAGTGTCTCCTCTGGTGGGTTGCCTCATGGTGACTTGACATTAACTGCTCCCTGTTGATTGCCAGTGATGGGCTGGGCCAGCTGTGGCTGTGGACAAAGGGGCGGCATGGGTGCAGTGCCACTAACGAGGGACAGAGGATGGGACAGGGACAAAAAAAAACCCTGTCAGACCAATCGGGTCGAATTTTGTCACGGGAGTGAGACTTAAAAGCAAAGATTAGTTGAGTTAATAGGAAAAAGAAAAAAAAAAAGGAGAAATGTTATGAGAAAATAAGTAGCAAAAAAATAATGAACAGTTGGTGGAGAAAGAAATTTTTTAGCCTCCTGTTAAGATCATGAAAAGTAAGCACAAAAGGACAAGATGTGCGAGCAATCAGAATAGTTGCCTCTACTAATTGCCAAAGGATTGTTACCACAAAGAATTGTATAAATCAGCCTTTATTTGGATCTTTTAAGAGATGTAATTACTCATTGGTTGGTCAAGTAATATGGAACTGACAAGCAGCTGAAGAAAAACAAGAGCAGGGTTAACCAATTCGTTTGTTATTTTGAAAAGTTAGTAGGAGAGTGGGACAGAGGTGATGAAGAAGTGGACATTACAAGTCCTCGTCTTTAATCATTCTTTGACAATATGGAGCCTTTAAAAGTAAACAGAAATGTGCTAGAGTCAACTTTCATTTCCTTAGTGGGACAATGTCCAGGGCTCCCCCACAGCTGCTGGTGAAGAGGGTGGGTTCACCCCCTATCTGAAATTCTAGAGGGTATTTTCACCCTCACTTTCAAAGTTTAGAGGGTGATTTTATTAAGACTTGCCACAACTTAAACAATATCTACAGCATACTCTTGGTGACTGGTCTCTGTACCAAATGCACAGAACATGTGCAGGATCTTTTAATACAAAGTAGTGTACCAAAGAATCATTCATACAACAAAAATGAACACACCAAACACTAGCAAATTCTCTTTACTTTTCATTTTTCACTTGGTGATTTTCTCATGTTTGTGTGTGGAACTGTGTGTGTGTGTGTGTGTGCGTGTGCGTGTGTGTGTGTGTGTATGTGTGTGGCTCAGAGAGCCACCGAAAGTGACACCACATGAGTGAGTGAGTGAGTGCTGTGATTTTACTTTAATATCACTATGTGATCAGAGTTGGTCTGTGAAGCTGACACACGGTCCTTGCTGTTATCATGGCGACTCAAGGCTGACTTTTGAAAATTTGTCGACCCAACAACAAACAGATTTTGCTTGTACATTTTGGAAGTCGATTTCTGGCTTGCCACCATGCACACTGTGCAGATCATTTTTGGCGGAGTGCATACCGAGTCTAATTTGAGCCATGGAAACTCTTGAACCCATGCTTTTCTAAAAGTTCCATGATTCTTTACGGTCTTCTGATCTGTCATCTTCTCCTCAGTTTTAGATTTTTTCCGTTCACTGCCACGGTCTTCCTCTGTATTGTTGTCAGGATTTGGTTTTCGTTTCAACCATTGGTGAAGTAGAGACGCCATCTTCACCGGTCGCAGAAAAAGAGAAGCTAGACCCTTTGAATGAGACAGTGCCAACATTGTCTTAGGGGCCAGATAATTAACCAATGAAAAACACGCATCTAAACTAAAGCGATGAGGCGCAGCTATTTTTATTGCAGCCTGTTGGTCAAGACTTCGTGGTCTCGTTGTGCGAATGGGCAACACAGACACGCTCGATGCAAAAAAGCGAGGCTATTTTTACTGCGTCGGTTCTGAGAACTTGCGGTCACGCAGAGCACACGGCCAGCCTGAACAAACAGCAGACGCATTCAACCAAATCTTAGAGGGTGATTCCACCTCCAGATTTCAATTTTAGAGGGTAAAGCTCACACGTGAAACACAATTCTAGGGGGTGAAATAGAGTTCTAGTGCGTGAATGACGCGCAGAATGCGCGTCATGGGGAGCCCTGATGTCAGTAGGACGCAGCGTAGGTGTGCAAGTCTATGTAAGGCATCCAACCAAGATGAGTGTGTGTGTGTACATATGTTTGTGAGTGTGTGTGTTTTATTACTTTAATGGAGCTGTTTGTACAGCTCTGAAGCTTTTATAGGCAAAACCTTCAAAAATAAAAATTGAACTTCGTGGGCGGGTGTTACGATTTATTGTTCATCATCATTTATATAGAAATGTGTGTGTGCGTGTGTGTGTGTGTGTGTGTGTGTATATGTATTTATATATAAACTTTTAAGGCTTAAAGAAAAATCCTTTCAAAATTACATTCCATATGTGTACAGATTTTGCATGTTTTACAATGGTGTTAATTGGTCATTTTTTTTTCTTTTTTTTTTTTTTGTTTCGTTTTTTTCTTACTTCTACCAGTACCGCTGTCATGGCTAGTGGCAGACTTTGCAAGGAATTGCTGCCAAGTGTCTGTCAGGACAGCCATAACTTTACGGTGTCTAAGAAATGACAAGTAGATTTTAATTATTTGACTAATCATACTCAACGAGTGGAAATTACATTATTTGTACTCCATTTGATATCAGTGGGAATGAATTGTTATAATACTAGCTGCCATGGCAAAGTGATTAGTGTCAACGATTCTTGATTAGGAGGTCAGTTCGATTCCTGTTGGAGCCACTTATTTGTGTGATTTTTGTGCCCCGAATGGATCCTACCCAGAGTAGAGCTTGCTATGGGCTCAGTTGGGAAGACTGGGACCACTTAATGGATGCATCTGTGAGAGTATTTATGAAATTTCCAGACCAACACTGCATGTGTCTGTATTTCTCGGGCCTGGTTGTTGTCCAGGATATATCATGAAAGCAGGTGTGAAGTACAGCTCTTGTCATGTAGTTTGAGACCAGAATGAAAATCAGTAGCATCATCCTCGTCCTTATCCATTAGCATTTTCAAAAAGAAGTCTCAAATTCTGTAGCCCTTCTTGCCCTGTTCAGCTTCAATTGCCTCTCCAAATCTGTGGCCTTTGTTTTATTGTGTTAGGGTTACCAGTTTCGGTAAATTCATGGGGACTATCATTGGACGAATGTCGTGGTGTCCCCAGACAGAGAGCTCACCATCACCAGCTCCGTGACTAAGCAGTTACTGTTGTCAGTTGGGGGCTTAGTAGGTGGTGTCCAGCTTTTGTTGGATCAGAGCAGGCACCACTGAACACCACAGAAGTGCTATGTCCCCTCTGGTGGGTTGTCTCATGATAACTTGCCATTGATTGCTCCCTGTGGATTGCAAGTGCTAAGGCTTTGGCAGGCCGGACTGGGCTGTGACTGGAGGAGGGGTCGGAGTGAGCGGCGTGGGTGTAATGCTACTGAGATGGCACCAGAAAAACAGTTCTCATTCCAGCCCCAACACTCTTGTGTTTGTCTCTGTGCTTCTTTTTGTATAGTAGTAAGGACTTCGTCCATCTTGAAGCATTAATTTTCAAACATGTACTCGGGGGCTGGAATAGCCTAGCGGTAGACCACTGGACTCGTAATCTTGGGGGTGTGGGTTCAAAACTCTGCCAGGCCGTTTCAGCACAGGGGGATTTTTCCCTCGGAGTTAACATTGGTTCTGACTCCATTCCCCATGCAGTCCTTCGAATGAGACTATAAACCGAGGTTCCATGTGTGAACGCACACACAGCATCTTGCACACGTAAAATCCCATCACCAACTTTCGGAAGAGAAGGCCAGTTTGGCTGTTGGTATGGATGACACATTACACATAGCATGCACCTTCCCCGAAGTTGGAGTATGGCTGCCGTAATGGAGGGATAAAAAAACGGTCATGCACACAGAACTCCACTCCCTTTGTTGGGTAGATGGGATTAATTCATGCCTGTCTATACAGGGAGTGTCCGCAGGAGTATCAGCCTGCGTACGTGAAAAAATACACAAAAAAACATGTACTCATAGTGTGTTTTGATCACTGCTGCATAATTTTCTTCAGTATACTGTAGCTGTGGTAAATAGGGGAGGAAAAAGGGGGAGGGGAAGGTGGCAGCTTCCCAATCACCATTATTGTGTTTATTTGTTCATCAGAAAGAAGTATAAAGATTGAATTTATGTTGTGAAGTTGTGTGTGTGTGAATAAATTGTACACATTTTGTATCTTGATAAATAGTTCGTTTTCTATGTTTGGTCAGCAGCAGGAGAGGAACAGTGCAATGGACTTTGCACTGATGCAGGAGATTATGTCTTATTTGTATATATTGACACTCTCACCGGGTTGGTTTGTCATTTGACTGAATAGTGTATACAGAAATGAAACCCGGACTTGCCACCTTACCTCCTACATCCTTATTCCACCTTGCTATCTGCCAGAAAATGCTGTCACTCGTACAAAAAATACGGGTGGCACACTGCTATTATGGTGAATGCAGAAGGAAAAAAAAAGTCCATTCAAGTTTATCATGATACTAGTAACTTAAGTAAGGAAAGCATTTGTATATAAAAACGAGACTTGATGATGGGAACAAAGGAGAGTATAGTCTTAAAAGAAGAACCAAGCATTTGCACATGTAAGGCACACTTGAACACACAGTTTGCAAATATTACTGTTATATTTCATAATATGCACATGACAGTGAATGGGTAGATACAGCCAAACCTTTCTGACTGGCCTCTTTCAACCACTCATTTTATGGGAACATGCGTTTTGATCTGTGCAGTGGACCCTTTGAATAATGACCTCCAGAAATTTTTCAATAGCAACACTGTTACATTCTGGATGAAATCTCATCACTTTCATGTGCCAAAACAAGAAAACAGGGATAGTGTTCGTTTATATAAATGAATTGTTTTCCTGAAACTTCAGTGGTATATTATTAGCTTATATGAAGATGCAGAGAGTTAACTTTATAGACTTAAACGAAAACCTCTAGAAAAAAAAAAGCAGTTTATTAATGTCATCAGCAGAAAATTTTTGGCAGTGAGGTCTAGCCTGATGGAATCTGCATGATAGCTCCATGAGTTTTCCAAGCAATAATTTTCCAACTGACTGGCCCCTTGGGCCTCTAACATGAAATCTACGCAGATTTTCTTTTAGAGCTATCTTTTCATCACTGATCTCGGCTGTCAACACTGTTCTCCTTAGCATGCTGATATGAAATGTACAAATGGACTATTTGTGTTGATGCATATCGTTAGTTAACAGGATTAAACTGAGGTTGCAAGTCAACATTTTAAGCAGTAATGGGATTAAAGAGAGTCTTCACTGGGGGTTAAATCTTGTATAATGAGTGAAAAATGTTCCACAAGAGATAAATTTTGTATGCCAGGCCTTTAATCAGATCATGTTGATTGTGCCACAGCTGAAAATACATTTTTGTTAGGGAGTCTTTTGTCAGATTCACACTGATTATGGCCCAGCTAAAAATACATTTTTGATAGCAGTCTTTAGTCCGATTCATATTGGCACAGCTGAAAGTACATTTTTGTTAGCAGTCTTTAGTCAGATTCACACTGATTATGGCCCAACGGACCAAGTGGGGGGCTACATCAGGATTACCGTCTTGTGTTGATGTATTTTTCTAATAATGAACAAAAAAGGTACACGTGTGTGTGTCAGAGACAACAAACCAGTTCATTTTCAAACATGCTTATATGTTTAATATCTGGATCAGTTTGGGGTAGGGGGAGAGGGCTTATTCATGGGTTTTATTGTACTAGTGTTCCTTCCACAGTCTTTCTCCCTTTAAAGATACTTGTTTCTGAGGATTTCTGGAAGTCACTATTCGACAGGTTCTACAGTAATATAAAACTAACTATAAATAATTGTTCATAGTTGGCATCACACAAAAGGTGGTGAATATAAAACTAACTATAAATAATTGTTCATAGTTGGCATCACACAAAAGGTGGTGAATATCTATACACAATACGGAAACCAAAACAAAAAGACAGCCGTCTGATATATGGCTGGCTGCCTAAAGCTCACATTCAAGGCATTACTGTTATGGTACTGCTGCATCAGCAATTCTTAAGTTAATGATTTAGGCACCTGCCTCTGCTTACATGGGTTGTATCTGCCTTCAGTGATGACAGCGGCCCTTAACTCGGTGCTGTTTTGGTATGTGCATATAATAATAATAATAATAATAATAATGTATAATACTTATATAGCGCATTTCTTGTTACACAACTCAATGCGCTTACATCCACCATTTGCACTTATTCATCAACACTCGTTTACACAACGGGCTGCCTACCTGGGTAGTGCCGACTGAAGAGCTGCCAGCTGGCGCTTCATTCAGTCGTTTCCCGTGTCATCCAGTCAATATCGTTCACTCAGTTTCTTTACTTCCTTCATTCTTTTTTTTCCATTTCTTACGCAGGGTGCATGCTGTGTGTAACGTGTCATCCATACCAACGGCCAAACTGGCCTACTCTTCCGAAAGTTGGTGATGGGATTTTACGTGTGTGCAAGATATTATGCGTGCGTTCACACACGGAACCTCGGTTTATAGTCTCATTCGAAGGACTGTATGGGAAATGGAGTCAGAACTAATGTTAACTCCGAGGGAAAAATCCCCCTGTACCGAAACGCCCCGGCAGAGATTCGAACCCGCAACCCCGTGATCACCAAGATTACGAGTCAGGCGCTCTACCAACTGAGCTGCATGTCACAAGCAGGTGTTCATGGAATGCATTCATGAGCGCACATAATGCCTGTGGCTTGCTCTGAATTGCAGCTGAAATTCTCCCAAGAAGACAGTCTTGAAGAGAATAACTAACTGCATGGACTATCCCTTTCTGTCACTAATCGGTGGCTGGTCTATGATGAGAATAACCATATGTGCCATTTGATGTTTTAATAAGAGCTAGCCCATCTGGTCAAATGCTACATCAGCATAGCATCAATATCTAGAACAGAGGGCAAGTCTTGAGCATTGAGACTCCATTGCTGATCTCATACTTTTGAAGGTTACCAGCAATGGAACTTTGATGCTGATTTTCATCAATCTCCAAAAATACCCTGCAGACATCTTTGGTATTTGTATTTTAGATTTGAGAATCTCATTGCTTTGTTGCTGATTTTATCCATCTCCAGAAATGTCCTGCAGACTTCTTGGATATTTGTATTTTAGATCTGAGAATCTCATTGCTTTGTTGCTGATTTTATCCATCTCCAGAAATCTCCTGCAGACTTCTTGGATATTTGTATTTTAAATCTGAGAATCTCATTGCTTTGTTGCTGATTTTATCCATCTCCAGAAATCTCCTGCAGACTTCTTGGATATTTGTATTTTAAATCTGAGAATCTCATTGCTTTGTTGCTGATTTTATCCATCTCCAGAAATCTCCTGCAGACTTCTTGGATATTTGTATTTTAAATCTGAGAATCTCATTGCTTTGTTGCTGATTTTATCCATCTCCAGAAATCTCCTGCAGACTTCTTGGATATTTGTATTTTAAATCTGAGAATCTCATTGCTTTGTTGCTGATTTTATCCATCTCCAGAAATCTCCTGCAGACTTCTTGGATGTTTGTATTTACTTTTGATAACTTTTTGTTGTCTTTGTCACCGATGTCATGCCAGCTTCCACTGGACAACAACCACAAGCCTTTTCAAGGGAACATGATGTCTTGCAAGTTCACTGAGAACCATTCCAAGCAGGCCACAGCTGACTTGCTTCCTCTGAATAACAACCACAAGTCTTTTCAGGGAAACATATGTTTTAAGTTCACCAAGAACCATTGCAAGCAACCCATAGCTGTCTCTTCTTCCCAGCAATTTCAGTCATTGAAAGCATTCCACAGCAGCCTCCTCTGTGCACAGTTCACTGTGCACAGTCGTAAATGCCAGCAAACTATAACATATCGAACAGCATACTCTTCCTCTGTTTCACATATGAGATCTAGAGAGAGAGAACATTGAGGTACAATGTGTGAGTTTGTGCAACTAAATGATTGTTCAAAACTTATCACAGACAACTGGCAAAATGACCAAAACATGGCAGCACTCGCACATAATTTGTGAAATATTCACAGTGGGTAAATATTTTCTGTATCTTGATGGACAAAAGCAGATTACACGAATTAAGTCTTTGAATCTGCTTCAAATACATCACATTTGCTTGCAAAGTGGTTCCCAATGCCAATAATCAATTCCAGGCAAAACCAGGTTATATCATTCCATATTTGAAATAATGTTGAGATTCTATTTCTACAGTAACAATTTCTCTCGGCTTGAATCTGGTAGCTCATGAATCCTGACATTTTATTGTTTAAATTTTTGTTTTGTTTCATCATTTTGAAAAGTTTAACCTATGCTTGTGAAAAGTTTCTCTCACATTTAACGGTACTGAAAGTGAAACACTGAAATTCAGTCAGAAACTGATGTTGCTGGTACCAGATAAATTTTGGTTCTGTTTCCAAATCCCCAAATCCCTTGTGCTTTGACAGTTAAATGGATTGGAATACGTTGGTCCTGTACAAGTTGTCTTTTTTTTTGTTTGTTTCTTTGGGAAAAGGAGAGGTGGACAAACAAAATTAAACAAATACAAACACAAATTCTTACACTCCATGACAAGAAAAATGACAAATGCACATGTACAAGCTTCTCAAACAAATCATGCACCAAAATTTTGATAACAGTATACATATCACAAAATTCTGATTTTCATAAGTCACACTGTAGAAATTGCTACATCAACCTTTTCATGAAAACATGGGTATCCATTGCAACAGCTTATGCAAAATTCCAAACCTTGAAGAAAAGTTACGCAAGTTTTTGCACCATGATTAGTATTTGCAATGAAAAATCTCTAATATGGTAGAGCTGAATAGCTAAAACTTCAGCTGAGAAGAAGCAAGTGTCACTGAGTGAGTGTTTTTACCCGTGTCTTTTGTTGGACCCATTTTAACTATTAAACTGCTATAGTGTTGGCAATTGCTACTCAGCTGGATGCTAAAGTAGCTGACAACTATTCACTTCAATCGCTTGTCACCACTCTATTTGGCAATTTTTCCATTGCCAGTCACTACATTTATTTGTCAGTCTCTGAACTGTATGTTGATAAAAGTCATTAATGTCAATTCTGGAAAGAATTACTGAGAGTAACTGTCAGGAGCATAACTTTTAGGAAGCTTTCATGCCAGTGAGATTTTGTTCCTCCTCTATGTGTGTGGAGACGTATGAAATCAGTGATTTTAATCACCTGTACATGTAGTGGGGGGTTTTGTGCAGCCAGGGTGTTTCACTTTACGTTCTTGTTTCTTCTAACTTTTTTTGTTTAATCGTGTGACAATGCATAAACCTGTTGATGTTATTTTTCCAATTTGCATACTTGTGTACATTAAACTCGACACTCCTATAGTCTTCCAGGAATCAAAGTCACTGAGCAAACAAAGAAAGTTAAAACATTTCAGTAAAGTAAACTGAACATATAAATGCTCTGATATTATCTTCACATGCTTTAACCTTGGACATGTTTTGAGGGGGGGGGGGGGGGGGGGGGGTAAGAGGGAGGGAGCTGTGGAAATTGTGATCTGACCCTCTGCAGAAAAAAAATTATATATTCATCATTTTGTTATGTAACAAAAAACAGCAGTCTCTAAATCAATCACAGTTTAGGGGGGAAGTAGTGATTTATATTTTCTCCCAGCTTCCATCAGGAAGTTTTGTGTAGCAGCGTGGACCACCTGAAAACAGCGTGGAGGCGTCAGGATAGTCTTTCATGTGCTGCAGGCATGCCCTCACATCACTCTCAAACTTTTCTGGCTCCTGGGCCGGAGATGTAGACATGAACTGCACACAGTTCAAAACAGGCTTACCCCAGTGAAATAATATACTGTAATGAATGACAACATGTATGGAGACTCTTTGGCAGAGTGCAATGGTATGTTGGGGATAGTGCGTACAGCACGATCTGTGAGAACAACAAAATAATAAGCTGCACTTGAAGTAACGTTTTACTGCACTGACAGGTTGGCTTTCAGTATCAGTGAATTATGATTATGCACACTTTACCCTGTCACAGTTGAAAGGGTATCAAATCCTTGCTGACCTGTTTACCCTTATAATGGACAACCTGGAATTCTCTGCAGTAAAAATCTGGAAGGTTGAAAGAAAACATTGGAAGTCACACTGCAGCAGAGACTCACAATAAGCATGATTTGAAAGATATGATTTTGCAAGCATTCACACGTGCACAATTGTCTCCAAAACGCAGACATAATTCCTGGCACTTTCAGCTACATTTGAATGAACCTAGCATCACCTTGGCTGTTCCATGGGATAACTCTGTCAGCTGATGAACCTATCAAATGCTTTTTGCCTGCGGCTGACTTGGCTGTAGACATCTTGGTGCAAAAGTACAACCTTTTTCAACCAAAAAAAAGCCATCACTGGTCGAGAGGCTGTTAACACAAATAATCAAAAAGTGTATTGTAGAAGCTGAACAGTTTCTGGTTGGATCTCATGTCTTTTTACATAAACAGAAAAAAGTAATACACAGCTTCCTTAACTCCCAAGATATTTGGCATTTACCAGGAATTCATCATTTTTCACATTTTCAGTGTGTTGTCCAGATCATTTTGGATAAATTGGAAACGTAAACAGGTCTGCCCTTAACAACTGTGAACAGTGAACGGTCCACATGGCATGAAACTCCGCTATCTGGTCTAAATTTGTGACAGAAAATGAACTGGAAACAGCGAATTGAAAGCAGTCATATATAGTTGGTTCAAGCTTGTTCTTTGACATGTGCATGTGTTGTAATTCTGAAATCAACAATGAAATTGGTAGACTTTGCTACAAAGGTCTCTGCCTACCTTTGTTCTGCACACACTGTATCCTTTGGAAACTGAGCCCTGGCGAGTAGTGAAAGTTAATCCCCCCTTCCCAGCTCCCATCC
The DNA here is from genome assembly GCA_033310375.1 of Conus canariensis. Taxonomy (NCBI): domain Eukaryota; kingdom Metazoa; phylum Mollusca; class Gastropoda; order Neogastropoda; family Conidae; genus Conus; species Conus canariensis. Next base: position 90,804,091 of record CM065714.1, read on the forward strand.
CAAACCTCAAACATTTGTGAAGTCCCTTTCAGGTCAGAAATTACCATCTTCATATCGTCATGTCGTTAACATCATTCCATTCAAAACAGGACTTACCTGTCGGTACATGCTGTCAGGCATACGGAGCATGAAGTCAAGGTTGGGTACAGGTGTGTATGTGAATGGACAGATTGAGAGCTGTTTTTGCTGCCATGAGTAAATCTGCACGTTCTGAAATCAAAGGCATGGGTAAAATCTCTGGATCATGCTGTATATTACTACTTTTCTGTTGTTGCAAAATGCACATACATTCACAACAATAATTGTGTATGCAGGAAATACCTGCATGGACTGACACACATTTACCTGCTCACACATCATCACTACTGTTACTGAAAATGTTCCCAGCTTTAAGAGCAATGTCTGAACAAAATGAAAACAAAATCCATTACTAGACCTGTGCATACTTATCTCCTGCTGAATGCAGTTCATTATTTCACAAAAACTACAATACTCCACGTGAACAAAAACAGCAATGTGTGTATTATATGTTTTCAATGTTGCTTTTTAAAAAATTTTTTATTAATTCAGAGACTGACCTGATCGTGACACCATAAAAAGAGATCCACAGAGTTGTCATTTGTTTTCAAAATGGTCATGCACTGGCACTTCATTCTGATTCATCTGCACATGCTATCACATAAAATCAACTACTAATTACAACACATACATGCAAGTTATTGTAATTACATAACTCTGAAACACAAATTCATATATTAAAGTACTACAAGAAATGCTGTTTACCAGGGAAAAAATCAGATGGCACTCACATTTTGACTCTTTATGTATCCAAGCTATTCATTAATTGGAAATAAATGCTCTCCCATCCCCTTTTTTTAACCACGATGTCACAACACTGCCAATGTACCCAAGAACAATGTATGAATAAGATGTCTCTACAGTTTGTGAAATGAGTGTCTTACGCTTGCTTGGCCACCAAAGATGCGTGAAGACCGTAACGGAATGTCAGGACCATGATCAGTAAAAGTGGCACTATAAATCCTTCCAGTCTCCACATCCACTGCTGCAAGAGAAATGTCATGTAATATCGTGAACGATTTACAAATGATGTAAAAGAAAACTGTACAGAATCCAGCCTCCTGGACTCTGATAAAACTACAAGTTTGAATATTTTGGTCCAGACACTATGTCCTGCAGTTGGATTGTGGTCACAGAACCAAGATGAAATCTTCCGTTTGCAAGTTAATGCTGAACAGTTGTCATTAATGTTCTCGCCTAAATCTAAGATCCAACAACTGCTGTAGAAGGTCCACTGACAAGACTGCACTTTCTGTGGGACTGTGAGTAGTGTATGGAAAAGTATGCTTCACTTATAGCTAAAATGTTTGCAAAAGACAAGCAGAGATTACAGAATTGTGAAAGGAAGACGTCCAATCCTTTGATCAAAATTCTAACATCTCATGCGACAACATTACCACATCATACTTATGTCTGTTCTTTGTCAATGATGTCAAACGAACACACACCTATCATGAACAGATTATGCTCAACTGTCTGTAGTCAAATATAATACTTACCAACACCATATATAATAGGGAAAGGTGTTCCTTGCTTGTCTACTGTGTTATGTTCTGCAGCAGAGAAACGCACACACACACACACACACACACACACACATGAAATTAGTTATAACAGACCTGCAATATTCTAACAGTCTATGGATATTTCGTTCACCAGTATTATCATAAAACCATACCAACTGTTTCAAAATGAAGAACATTTTACACATTTTAAAAGAATAAACATTTCACTTTTTTTTTTTTTTCTCCATTGAGACCGGTTGAAGTGTAAATGAAGGTATTTTTCTGGGGCGAAAAAATGTTAACTAAAAGGGCACTTGAGAGAGAGTGCACACCTTCACCAAGTTGGTACAGATCTTCAATCCACCCTTTTGAATTGGTTCATGCTTGAACTCACCCCCCCCCCTCCCTGCCCCCCCTCCCCCCCCCCCCCAAAAAAAAAATATATATATATATATACACACACACACACACACGTTTTCCCACCATGGGAAGTAATAATTGTACAGACTGAAAGGGTTACCTCCCAATTAAATTTTTCTCCCAGACATGGAATCTGAAATGCCACTTTCCTTCATACTTAACCTGTCCAAACAAATGCCTTTTTACCCATTACGTGGAACATCAGGAATTTCCCCCAAAAAAGAAAGAATCATGTGGAGAGTGGGGAGCTCATGCAACTCAACCTACAGGAATATATGAGTCCTCTCCCTTCAAAGGAATGTTTAAAACTGATGCATCATAAGAGGGAAAAAAAAAAAGAGATGAAAAGGAAATGTTCACAATAAGAATAACTACAAGAATCTTCTTGGGTATTCATGGTCATTTTTAAACCTCTTCACTGCGAAAGAGTTACTGTCCTTCAAGTTTCCTACAAGCCAGAGCAAAAACTGAGTTTTCATTCAACCACTTTGCTGTGAGAACTGCTGACAGACAACGGAAAGCAAGCAAATCAATACATTTAAGACAGAGAACCGAGCAGCAAATCAATACATTTAAGACAGAGAACCCAGACAAAATTCAAAGCATGTCCATTATTCTGCTCTCCATGAAGCCTGTGTGTGAATTAAATGCTTATGCCATGCCCTCCCATCCCAACACCTCCCTGACTGGGTGACCATACCTCAATCTCTCTCTTCACACAGAAATTCAAGATAAATGTCCACTGAACATATCGGTCAACTGTCAACAGAGTTGGCTCTGCAGCAAAAAACGTTAGAAATGCCCACTTTGAGTGTTATAAGACCTGTGATCACACAGCCATTGACTCTACCCAATATTTGGCCATGACTGACAAGGTTGATGGGAGATTCAATCGTCAACAGGTTTCCATTGCACTGCAGTTGGGTCTCAATGGTCATGTAAAACTGATGCAAGTGAATCAGCTAGTTGAATAAAGTTTATTGGAACATTCATACCTTTAAAAATCATTCTTGACTGCTTATCTTCTTTTTCATGAATAAGAACTTCCTTTAAGGATGTTCTGAAGATTTCCCACAGAAACAAAAGAACAGAAGTCTTCAACGTTTCGTCAGTCCTGAAGATGGTCCACAACCGAAATGTCAATGATTTCTGCTTCTTTATTTGTATGGGAAATCTTCAGAACATCCTCAAAAAAAGTTCTTGTTCCTATTTTAATTCATTGAGAAATGTTCATGATGAAATTGTCAAAAATTATGATCATAACAACAGACAGAAGTAAATAACATAATTTGTTAAACCTGGCCCGGATTGGCAAACTTGTTTCACTTCATTCTGGTGTAATGTGATCCGATCTAATGTTGAGTGTTTCTGTCCTTAAAAGGTACTGAGAGGTTAAAAAAAAAGTTATACTTACCTCCAATGCAAGCAGTGACCAAATGGATATCTGTATCAGATCTCACCAAGCAATCTGAAAATGACATCATGAATATCAATCAATAAAGCAAAAGCAATGACAGAGTGTACAGACACCTTTCTGACAAACGACCGTCATAATAAGTGCAATTCATCTCTTTTTGTTATCATCCTTTCCCAATTTTCTCTCCATCTCCTGTATCCTGACACCTACATAGATAACACAAAGAAGGGAAAAATGGATAAACAAAGAAAGGAGTCGGTTACAAGACAGTCGCACAATCCACTCCCCCTCCTGTTCCCTACCCACCATCCACCCAGTGCCCCATGCCTCCACTTCCACTTTTCCACCTTCCCCCTCCCACACTCCTCGCCTTCCAAATTTTCATTTGAGGTCTTTCCACATGTATACTGGAGCCAGTCTTTCCGTGTGTTTGTACATTGTTCACTGTTGCATCCCCACTGCTTACATCACCGTTGCACCTCCACTGCTTACATAACACATCTATCAACTTACTGATTTTCTTTTATATCTTGTAAGATCAACCTAATTAAAAAAACAGACTTTTTTGGATCTGTAAATTCAATTCTAATATACAATATTAACTTTAGATGATAAAACATGGTTGAAAACTAAACACAGTCGATCAGATTGCAATGTTACAGGTTCACCAATAGCTTGGTGGTTGAGTAGAGTTAGCTTCCTCTCTCCATTCTTTATTCTTTTTATGAGAATCCCGATACGTGGCAATGTTCCTTGCCAAGTGGGGATACGGCATTTGTTTGGACTGGCAAGTATGAAGAAAAGGCATTTCTTGGATGGGTAAATTCAATTCTAATACCTAAAAGTAACTTTAGAATATAAAACATGGTTTTATGCATTGTGCAGTCAGACTGAGCTGCCCAGTGCTAGACAATATGTTGTGAACATTTACTCATTGCTATTTGCTCATCTCTTGTCAACTCTGGGAAATCCCTGCACTTTTCTAGTCAACATACTATACTGCAACGTTTGACACCTTTCATTTTTTTTTTTCCGCTACGCAGTTTGATACTCCTGCGGACACTCCTGTATAGACAGCAAGAATTAATCCTTCTACCCACCAAAAGGAGTGGATTTTGTGTGTATGACCGTTTTCTATCCAGCCATTAAGGAAGCCATATTCCAACTTCAGGGAAGGTGCATGCTATGTATAACATGTCATCCACACCAACAGCCAAGCTGGCCTTCTCTTCCGAAAGTTGGTGACGGGATTTTACGTGTGTGCGAGATGTTATGCGCGCGTTCATACACAGAATCTCGGTTTATAGTCTCATTTAAAAAAAAACACTGTATGGGAAATGGAGTCAGAACTAATGTTAAGTCCGAGGGAAAAATCCCCCTGTACCGAAACGGCCCGGCGGAGATTCGAACCTGCAACCCCTGGATCACCAAGATTATGAGTCCAGCGCTCTACCACTGAGCTATTCCGGCACCCACACCTTTCATATGATATCTTTCAGATTTGGGAAAAAAAAGTCCCTGTTCCTTTCTGATTAGAATAATGACCTACATTTTTGCTTAAGATGTCCAATACTAGTGGTCAGCATCATAGACAGCTGGTTGGGAGGCTGCAGATTTTAATCCCATTACCACTATATATTTGGAATTTTTTGGTCTTAATTCCTGGCTGGCTCACATCAAGAGTTCAGCTCATACAATGGACTTAAATGGGAAGACTGAAACCACAGTCATGTTCCATAAGTGTTGCTCAAATTTCATGAGAAACACACGCTGGTGTCTTTATCTCTTAATCCTAGCTAATGCCAGATTATAAAAGCTCTTGGAAGCACCAAGTCCCCATAGCCTTGTCTCTGTCATCTTCACTGATCATCAAAAAATTTAAAAAAAATAAAAATTCTGTGCCCCCTCATGCCCTGCTTGTGTGGTGACTTCAGTTTTCATCTCCCCACCACATCCATGTCTGCCAAAAATTTGTGTCCAAGTCTTTGGAGTTGGCAAAGTCAAGGGAAGATTTACATGGGGGGGGGGGGGGGAGGGAACATAGAGGTGGTCTCCCTCTGAAGAGACACTCTCATTCATACTCTCCACACAGCAGGTGAGTTAGAAGACAGTGTCCTGCATAAGGCGGTTGTTGAAGACTACCAAAGCAATTCACCACAACTGCAGCATTTCACTGAAGATGTTGCAGTTCTGGTGAGTTGGTCCCAAGGTGACATCACATTCATTGTTTCCTGTGGATCACTGGAGTTGGAATTGAAACAGAATGATTCTATATGCATGTGTGTTTGGAGGAGTAAATCCTTCTATAAATTTTCACAGACTTGTTCAATAATGTAGCTCTTTATAGCAGCTTTGACCCTTAATAAATGTACTAGAATCATCTAATTTGTGTATTAACAATTTGATCAATGGAGTTTAATTCATAAACACCAAATTTCAACACACACACACACACACACAAATGTTCATGTCCATACTAAGTAGGAATACTGGTTATTACTACACATGAAAAACTCACCAAACAGATCCATAGAAACCTCTTCAGAGTTTCCTCGTTCATCAACAAACCCACCAATAATGTGGAGCTCCAGTCTAGGACACACATGACGCAGTATCACTCAAAACAAGCTCAATCATTTTCACCTCCGCCAAGGTGGATACACTCTCACTGACATGTGATTGTTTGTTTGTTTGTCTGTCTGGCTGCAAGAAATGTGGAATTTCTCAACTGATTTTAACCAAACTTGGTGAAAAGATGGAAAGTAATCCAATGCCAAAAATTCATTAAATGTTGGTGGGATCAAATTTTGCATTGAACATGAACAATGTGAACCCACTGTTTATGATCTGATAATTGTGCATGAAGTCATAATTTTCAAGGATTATTAAACTTGTAATATAAACCCCGCCCACTTTAACCATTCCATAATTGTCTTCTTTTTAAATAATACACGGGAGGTAACTCATTCAGTCCACACCTATTACTTTCCCTGGCTGCAAAATTATTTTACCTCATGAATCACTCAAAGGATGGGTCCAGATAGGGTCTGTGCTCTCCCTAGTACCTTTTTAGTTATGGTTGTGATATATTCCAACATCAAAATGTGGATGTATACAAAGAATGTTTGGGGCAGTACACAGTTATTTGCCATTTTATTGTTCATTATCTTTATTCTGTGTTTGAAGGTTAATATAACTTCAAACCAGAAGTATCTTTTGTTCGAGTTAATTTGCACCTGTTAATCAAAAGGTGATCTTTTCCAGTGAATAAATACACAGTTCTTATTTGCAGATGCAGGCTTTTATATGCACGTATGTCTATTTAATACAACCTTATCATTATCAGCCATCATTTCTTAAGGATACCAAATACTAATGTTGAATGTTGAATTTATCATGTATCTTTAACACCATTACTCTGTACAATATTTGTTCTGAACACAACTCCCTCAGTCTGTGTGCATTCATGTCAATGAGTTTTGCCATTTGCAGGTTTGCACACATCTTCACGCTTTCTTCACCTAAAACAACAAGGACTCAAACCCATGTTACTAGAAAATGTGAAAAATCCTTACACAGAGCTGCTAAACCATTAAACCATTGATTTAAAATCTACTTTTCTTTTTGTTTGGTTGCACACACAGACATATAAACATATATTTAAGTGTATAGCTAGAGAGATCATCAAACAGACAGATAAACAGGTATTAATATAAATGTCAACTCCTATTGATAATGGAAAAAAAAACAGCTATACATATATATATATATATATATATATATATACGAACCTTTTCTATACACATAAATTTAAATACACACAAATATATGTATAAATACTTTAATATAAATCCACACATACTAAGTGTAAACATTAAAATAAACATACACACACAAAGACTAACAAATATAAACAGGCATGCACACACACACACACACACACACACACACACACACACACACACACACACACACATACACACACACAGGTGTGCATGTGTAAGTTTGTAATCCATGTTCCTGCATAGTTCACGTATTTAACAAAATTTGCCAAATGAATATGTGAACTTGGCTAAGACAGACTTTGAGCAACCTGATCTCTGATTTAGTTTCTTTCTGTCCAAATTCACATTGTCATAATTTATTTTGTTTGCATTTAAGATGATGTGGATTTTATATGGGAAGAAACTGTATCAGAGGCAAGGTGGGTTATACTTGTCTTTCTCAAGATCATGTATTAAGCAAAGTTTTGTGTAGATGTGCGCTGAGCAGAAATTTGGATTCATGCACAAGGACACAGACACACCTACATACAACAAAATACATATGCGCACAAGTGGATGCATAAATCTATTCACAAACATAGTTACATGCATATGCACACATCGAGTTCACACACACACACACACACACACACACACACACACACACACACACATTCTCACACAGAGGCACCCCCATACACGCACAAGAGCTCACACCCTCACTCAACTCTCTTTCTCTCCATTTCATTTGCTCACTCACACACAGTCTCTAATGCACATACTGACATACAGACTAAGAAGCACACATGCACACACACCCTTTACTACGATCACAGAAATAATGCAATATTTGCACAAACCTGCCCTCGGGCTTTCCCTGTGACAATTCTTCCACTAGTTTGACCATACTGCGCAGACCCTGCTCTGTATCACTACCATCAAAGTGCAGAACACATGCTGCTCCAGAACCTAATGCACAGAATTCCATACAACCTGTTTTAGTTCAGCGCTTAGTATCCAAGAACTTGATGACAAGGCACTATCTACACTATGATTCCTTGCAGTGTGTGTATGTATGTATGTGTGTGTGCGTGTGTGTGTGTGTTTGCCTGTCTATCTGTCTGTGTCTGTTTTTGAATACATGCATGTAGGTACATGCATTCATGTGTGTGATTATGTGTTTGAACTACAAAATTATACATATACAATCAAATTTAACCTATACACATTGGCAGACACACACTCACACACACACACACACACACACACACACACACACACACACACACAGAGGCAGATGTGTTTCTAAGTAAGTTAAGCCAATGTCTTTACCTGTATGTCTGAGAACACCAATGTGACACGTTGTGGCATCTTCTGAGCCAATGATTTTTATCACATCTGAAATGAAAAATCAGAAAATACAGAACGAATTATGTCTCTGTCTTAAGACCATGTCAACGCACACACACACACACACACACACACACACACACACACACACACACACACACACGCATGCACGCATGCGCACACATGCGTGCACACACACACACACACACACACACACACACACACACACACACACACACACACACATACGCACAGACACACAAACTTAAATTCTTCTGTCTCCTCTCTGTTTTCATATCCACGTTTATTGTTTCTCTCCATACTTTGGAAGATTGTGATGAAAAATTAGTCCCTTTTTCAAAATTCCTGAAATTTAAAATATGTTTGTAATCTTTCATTAATATTTTCTAGCTATAAATCAATGTCATATTTTGCAGTTCAATTCATGTTGTTTACAGTTAAGCCAACCAAACAGGACCATATCAGGGCACTCACTTCATCAGTCATTTCTTTATATAGTTTTTCAACAATAACAATTAAATAAACAACAACAAAACTTACAAAACTTCATAACTTAATAACTAATTCTACAAACCTGTACAGAAATGAGTTATGCAAGCTACTGTCAAAGATCATTGTAAAGGATGTTTGACAGGGGGACATCCCACTGACAGACCAGAGATATCATGGATAAACTGCATAAACTTGATAAAGGCTTGGATTCTAATAACAATACCTCAACTGTTTTACCCAGCTGTTCATATGACACCCATAGGACAGGCTGTTATGAGAAAAGAATTAAAAAGAAACAAAAAACAATACTGATTAACTGTTGCTTTTTTCTTCTTACCCTAACTCATGCAATCATGAAGATTTAAGATCATGCAGTATTTGAAAAAAAATTAAGAGATGAAGGAAAGCTTTCATCTACATTGCTATGGAATATAATTCATGATAAAGGTATATCTTTAAATGTTACAGACTGTCCATGAAAAGGGTGTATGAAATCTACTTCCATACTTTGAAACTGACAAGATAACAAATCGTGAAATTCATGTTAAAATCAAAATGAAGTACACAGCCACAACTAGATATCTTGCAACAATGATTTCCAAGAACACTAAAGACAGTAAAGAGAATGATTCCATAAACTGTTACATGCATTTTGTTTTCTTCACTTTACTTATTCTTGGCAACCATCACAAGTTCTCACAACATCTATTTTTAAAGAATTTACCATCATCTGGAGTTGTTCCTCCATACTCTCTTTGTCTCACATAGAGAAGGCCCTTTGGACCAACCACCTCTGGTTTGTGCTGTGTCAGTTGTTTGGCAGAATCCTGAAACAATTTCTCTGAATATAAACTGTAAAATAAGGTTGTGCACAATCATCAGAAAATATTTCAGCTCCAGACAACTCTTTCCCAAAGCTGAGTGTGCCATGGGCTCAAAAAGAAAGACTGAAACCACATGGTCAAGTGTTATCAAATGTCTCAGTCAAAAAACACTGCAGGTGTCTGTATTTCTCATGCCTGGCTGATGCTGCCATAACGCATGATGAAAGGAAGCATAATTACAGCAAAGCCCTGTGCTGCCATAACGCATGATGAAAGGAAGCATAATTACAGCAAAGCCCTGTTATGTATTTTCAGATCAGAACTGAGCTTCAAAGCATCATCTTCATCATGCACATCTCAGTTGATTATCTTTACAACAACAAAAAAAGTCTCAAACTGTGGTCCTTAATGCATTGCTCAAGGCTGACATCCATTTTGATTTCCTCTCCACAACCATATCTACAGATGGCTCATGTCTAAGTTGTTTGTATTGGCCAGTTCATGGGTTCATGGATGGATGTGATAGCACACACAGAAGATGTACGCTCACTTATGCTGGCTATGCAACTAAAAAAAATTATCATGGTCAGTTAGAGATTTATGGTCTCCTACATATATTGACTGAGAAAAAGCGCTGATGAACACCAAAAAAGTGACCCAGCAGCAGTGCAGAGTCTCTTCTGACGAGTTGCCTCATGACAACTTGACACAGATTGCTTCCTGTGGGCAGCAGTGCAGGACTGCAGTAAGGCAAACCTGGGTGTGGTTGTGTATGTAGGAATCATAATGTCGCAGGGGGAGGTACTGAAGGAGAGACAACGCTTACACAATTTGTACATTACAAAACGGATGTTACCCTCTCCTTCCTCCCTCCCGCAAACACACATTACAACAACAACAACAACACACACACACTCACACCCCACACACACACACACACACACACACACACACACACTGAAGAGAAAATGCACAAGCAAGCACTACTTCAATATTTACTTTTTCGAGGGTAAGTGTCAACCATGATCATCTGTTATCCTCTTTTAGTTCAAGGTGGGTTTGGCAAAATAAAAGCAGGTTGTCTGACCACTTAACAATGTGAACTTGAATTTAGACATTTAGATCTAGTTGCAAAGCGAGAGGACTGCAGGCGGAAATCTAAACAAATCTTAAATAAATGTTAGCGAACCGCCCAGAGAACGTGGACAAACGAGTCACAAGACGAAACACAACGCGTTTCGACCTCTTAGGTCTTCATCAGGTGAGACATTACGAATAAAACAATGAAATTCACTTAGCTTTGATCGCTTCAATCACTTCGCAGGTTCAGCGCAAGGAAGAGGCATTCAACGCCTTCTCCTTGCGCTGAACCTGCGAAGTGATCTGAAGCGATCAAGCTAGTGAATTTTCATTGTTTTATTCGTTAATGTCTCACTGATGAAGACCTAAGAGGTCGAAACGCGTTGTGTTTCGTCTTGTGACTCGTTGTCCACGTTCTCTGGGCGGTTCGCTAACATTTATTTAAGATTTGTTTAGACATTTAGTTCATATCATATGGTCACACAACCAGAGTTTATTTCCCATTCCCCCCATCCCATCCCCAACTCTCAACCTCTCTCTCTTGTTGTAATATACCATTACATATATCTGCTGCATAAGCAATTGTTTAAACTAAGAGTGTGAGCCCAGGTTGAGAGAATTTGATAACAGACCTGAGGCAGAAAAAGATATAAAGAGGAAAATAATCATACTGTGAAATGAGCGCAGTCTTTTCTTCATGAATTTGTGGTGTGAGAGAGAAACAATTCGGCAAATTTCTATACGGCTTGAGTAGTATGTTTGAACTCTTTGAAACAAAAGGCATAAAAGATTTGCTTTTCCAGCCCATCCCATACAAATGCATTTGTCATGTACGCTTTTCAGCTACAGAAAAGTATGTGCATACTGATATGACAATAGAACACACAATGTCATCATATAAAAAAAAATCTGCTTCAATATTTGACAGAATGAAAACCTTGAACTGTATGGTGCAACAAAAAAGTTTATCAGATTATACGTGTTACTGCACTGTACATATTTTACACACACACACACACACACACGTTCGCACATCTAATTAGTACCTGAAACGTTGTGTACATTTCAACGAATTTTTTTACCGACGATGGTGCCTTTTGAATAACTTTGCCCTCAATATACAGCGGCATGATGCTGAAGCTAGAATTGTTTCCTCCCAAGTCCAGCGCAAGTCCTCGTTTCGATTTTGGCTGACGAGAGTTTGTTTTGTTTGTGTTTTTTGTTTGTTTGTTTGCTGTTTTTTTTCCCAGTCAGTCACCGGATCTGAATTAATACAAGTTTATCAGTTCTGAACCTCCCTTTGTCATTGTTAACTAGTCTTGTGTTCCATTTCGTATCTGTTATTCTACAAAATGCTGAAAATATCCCATTATTCATAGATCAATTACACCATTCTTTTGACCCCGGAAGACCATGGAAATCCTGTGGAGACTATACGCACAGTAACTGTGATGTTTGTTTTTCTCTACGTTAATCTTCGGTGTGAGTTGTCACAGCTGACATTTGTCGAAATGGTCGACGCAATGCTGTTGTCACAAAAAAAGGCAGTTAAAGCATTTTTTCATTTCTATGTCGTACAATCCGGTAGTGATTCCATGACCCCAATCGATCATAGAAGTAGGAGAGAAAGTCTGCCATCGCCACGGCCCTCGATTTTATCAGCTCAAAGAATGTCGCTTTCTTTCACATTTTTTGGTTAGCCCCACTTTGATTAAACCTAGCATATCTTACATCAAAGGGCAACGATTTCAGCTCCCCCTTGATGCATGCCAAGATGGAGGAGTGTACCGCTGATGCTGGCAGGAAGTTTTTTTGTTTGTTTGTTTTTCTGGGATGGCTCTTGGAAGAGAAACTGAATCTGTCACAGTGTCTACACTTTTGAAAATGCCGTCTGGAGCTGGTTCTGGAATGGTCAGGCACGTGTATGGATCGGGGGGGGGGGGGGGGGGGGGGGGAGTGTCGGGGGGGGGGGGGGAGGGTGTTGACGAGTTTGTTGATTACTTAATACAGTATACCTCTAGTCCCCAGCTGCGGCATACACAGAAGCATGTTCAAACTGGGCTTCTGGCTGGCCAGGTAGTCGTTTTTCAGGGTATCCCCGCCCCAGTCCTCCAGTAATAAATAAGGAGAGCGACCAGCCACCGTGGCGAAGTGGTTAGCATTGCGGACTCCCGGCTGGGATGTGGTAGGTTCGAATCCCATCAGAGTCATGTGGGTTTTTCTGCCCCGACCGGCTCCTACCCAGAGTTGAGTTTGCTGCGGACTCAGTTGGGAAGACTGGGACCACACAGTCGAGTTTCATCCACTTAATGGATGCGTTTCTGAGAGTGTTGCTCAAATTTCCTGACCAACACTGCAGGTGCCTGTATCTCTCGGGCCTGGTTGACACCAGGATATATTATGAAAGGAAGCGTAGAGTACAGCCCTGTCATGTAGTCTCAGACCAAAATGGAAATCCGTAGCATCATCTTAATCGTCCTCATTGATCAGCATTAAAAAAAAAAGTCTCAAATTATGTGGCCCTTCATGCCCTGCTCTCATGGTGACCTCAATTTCGATGTCCTCTCCACGTCTGTGGTCTTGGTTTGGTTCCGTCGGGGTCACCGGTATCGGCGAGTCCATGGGGGCTGTCGTTGGATGGACGTGGTGGCGCCCTCCGGAGGGAGAGCTCACTCACGCCGGCTCCGCGACTAAGCAATTATTGTCGTCAGTAGGGGGCTTAGTAGATGGTGTCCTGCGTATGTTAGATCAGAACAGGTGCCACTGAACACCCCCGAAGTGACTCGGCAGCAGTGCAGTGTCCCCTCCCGTGGGTTGCCTCTTGACGACTTGACATTGACTGCTCCCTTTGCATTGCCGGTGCCGGTGCCGGGGCTGCGGCGGGGCCGACCGGGCTGTGTCTGTGGACGGGGTGTCGGAATGAGCGGCGTGGGTGCACTGCCTCTCAGGTGGCGAAGAGGTTGGGACAGCCCCCCCAAATAAATAAATAAAAATAAATAAATACATAAATTAAAAAAAAAAATAATAAAAGAAATAAGGAGAGCGACAGGGATTCTTGTCAGGTTTTTGGCATGTAAATCAGTGATATGCCACTAAATCTTCAATCATTACATGACAGGCTGTGAACAGATGATACCGATCAAAATTACGTCAATTCTCGTTCACTGAGGCTGCAAAGGCAAAAGACCATGATTTACGTCTGAGCATTGGGAAAAGAAATGGTGCAGTGAATTTTACCATGGGAAATGGTACAAAATTCCAGTCACAAGGAGCAGAAGGACGCCATATTACCCCGACCAGTAGCATGGGCACACCCTGTGCAGCACACTGTACAAACAGCGAAGAACCTGTGCAAGATCCCCGACAGAAAAGCTCTGACTTCTTCACCGCACCATCAGAGATTGGAATAGCCCGGCTCAGTACAGTGACTGTCCAGACCCACCTGCAAGAGCACTCTGTATACGAGGGTTGTGGCAAATTACTCGAGTAACACACAAACCAGCGCCCCCATCCCGGGCCACCTCCTGTCCTATTTTTCCACGGTAGCCAGTAGTGGCTCAGTCAGCATCGTGTTATTGTCCCTGTCGGCCTAGCGGCCGAGATAACCTCTCTCTCTCTCTCTCTCTCTCTCTCTCTCTCTCTAGCAATGCTCATTAAAAGCGATCGTTGTTGTTACCAGGAAGAAGGATACATCTTTGAACCAAAATAAGTACATTTGAGACTGGCTATCCTGAGAAGATCATGACACAATGGGCACGATTAGTACATATATCACACGCTATGACGGAGGCAAATTGCCTCTTTCTTTGTCAATTACCTACCTGTCATTTAAATGGGAAGGGGAGGGAGGGGGGGGGGGGGGGGGCTTTACAGCTGCATTATTTCATAACAGTTATAATTCTCTTTCTTTTCACTTTTTCCTCTTTTCCTGTTAAGTCTTTCACCACCTCAAGATCCCGGCAGGAGGAGAACAAAACAAAAGAACACAAACACGACAAGCCCTAACCCTATTCCACACATACACGTCCCACACCTTCTATCTCGTTCTTTTCTACACTAAAACAGTGAGTAGTCTGAACTCCTGATTCAGCTGACACTGTCTCCTCGTTAAGGCTGTTCCATTCTTTCAACGGGAGGGGCAGGGGAGGAGGGGTAACGGAGAAAGGGGGAGGGGGCGAAGGAGGAGGGGAGTTGTATCAAAACTTTTCCAGAGGTCGCACGGTGTTGAGACAAGTTGGATTTCACATGAGCAGTCGCCCCCCCCCCCCCCCCCCCGATCCTTCTCCTCCCCTCCCTTCACCACCTCCCGTGGTCAAGGTTTTCGAGAATTTTGTGTTAAACAAAGTGTTTCACTGAGTGACAGCAAATAATGTGTTATGGCAGTTTGATGATTCTGACGTCAGTGACGCGGATTGACATTTTTCATCCAAGTGCTTGTCAGTCCCTCTTTTTTTTAAACACCGAAGCTACTTTTATCTTGGTACAGTCGTCTGGCAGCACCTCTGGTTCAGTCTACAGACTTCTGGAGCACACAGGTGGACCCCCAGCTAGCTGAGGTGCAGCTTCTTTCATTACACTGTTGGAGATACTGTCAGTTTCTACAACTCTGGATGTTGACGTTTTTTAATAGTCTCTCAGCACCCTGGCTGGTGATGCAGAGTTTTGTCACAGATGGACGGATACCAAGACAGAGTCGTGCTTGGGGTGCTGGGGGGAGGGTTAAACGGGTCAACAAAAATGTTGGCCTTATTTTCCCCGTCCTCATCATCCAGTTTTAGTGGAGTCACTCTAACATTATCTTTTTTTTTGGTTTTTAACCTGAAATACTTTAAAAAAAAAAACGCTTGGAATAATTTCGTTGGTGTCCATCATTTATGACAATGTTCAAAGTCCCACTGCATTCAGTAGAATAAGCGCTTACATTCTTTCAAGATACGTCAGTACTAATTTGTCCATACCCCTGTTCTTGCTTGCCCGGTAGCAGTCGGCTAGGGGAGCATACCAGCTTTGTAAACCGATAATAGCTGCTTTGTAGAGAAAACGGCTATAATCCTCCAGGAAAACGGGGCTGAGCTATGATCCATGAGGATCACAACGGTTTCCGTCAGAATATCAGCTGCTCTTCCTCTTTTCCAAAGGATTAAAAGTGTTTTCCTTTTAAAAGTGTTTTCCTTTTTTTCACGAGGAAAACAGCTATTATCAGTGTTGTTCCTAAGAATTACAACTATTTTCCATATTTTCGCAGGGAAAAGTTATTATTCCAAAGGAAAATACTGAAAATAGGAAAGCAGGAAAATAACGAACATAGGAAAACAGTTCTGATTTTCCTATCACAAAGCTTCAAGTAGTTCTCGTTCTTTTGTAGGAATACTTTGCCTTTAGTTTCTTTATTTATCTTTTCTGACTCCTCACTGTGGTCTTCCTTCTATTTTGAGACCCATTTAAACTCGGTTTCTTTCTTTTAGTTTAACTATTGACTGTCTTAGTTTTAACATTTTTGATCTGTTTACACCTTCTCTCCCAAGACGCACGGATTTTGCACTTTGTTTTGTATGCTTATTTGTAGTCATTTCTGCCAGGTGATTCGGTAAGCAGGTTTCGTTTGGGAGCAAGTGTCACCTTGTTCGTTGTTAACTGTTCCCCGCCTCATTCTTCTTAGGGACAATGAGAAGAGGGGGATGGTGGGCGTAATGGGGGAGGGGGCACGAAAGCATGAGAATAACATTTTCCTGATAATATTATTACTAATACCTGATAGAGAAGGAAACACCAGTATTTGACAAGGCAAGTTTATTTGCTATCTTTTAAAACTCGATCACAAGGACGGAAAATGTGCTCAAACCGAGTCATTCCATTTCGAATTTTTACTTTCCCGAAGGAAATGTGAAAACCCCGTCGAACTTCACGTCACTTCCTTTCTGATTCCGCAGTGTCCCCTCATGGTCTGAGGAGTAGGTGCGTGTTCATAATTTGATGAATAATTTGTACTAGTCACCGATGAAATGAAATTATTTTCAATTCCTTTGTAAAAAGATATGTTGCAGATGAATTTGCGTAGTCAATTTATTTTATCTTGTAAACGACTACAAGTGTTCAGCGATTTATTTAAGTCTCTGTGTGGCACGTGTATGTTAGAAACCGCCATTTTGTTTGGTAGCAGCATATTTTCTTGCCTTCCTTTCTTCGTCAGTTAGAACTCCGAGGTCTACCATGGAAGAGATTTTGGCGTTGTGATCCTTTTTAATTCCACCATAAGGTACTTAGGCACATTCCGACTTCGGAGCTGGTGCCTGAACACGACACCATGGTGGTGTTTTGTGTGTCCATTTTCGTGTCAAATCCCACCGGCACTCGATTAGTGAGTGGTCTTTTCGGAAAAGACGAAAGGTGAAATCAGATTCAACGTACATGTAAGATATTTGTTTATGCATGTGTTCACCCAAAACACAGGGAGGTGTCTGGGGTCTGCACGGATCAGATGTCGACTCGGTAGAGAATATACCAGCCTGAGCCTGGCAGCTTGTGTGTGAGAACGCCAAGCCCCCCTTTTTTTTTTCTTTCCGTAGAGTGTCCACAATCATCAAGGTGATTATTCTGACACTTGCGCGTGTATGACCGTTTTTTTTTTTTTATCCCACCATTAAGGCAGCTATACTCCAACTTCGGGGAAGATGCTATGTGTAACAACGGCCAAACTGGCCTTCTCTTCCAAAGTTGGTGATGGGATTTTACTTGTGTGCAAGATGTTGTGCGTGCGTTCTTACATGGAACTTCGGTTAATAGTCTCATTCGAAGGACTGTATGGGGAATGGAGTCAGAACCAATGTTAGACACACCCTCAGGAAGCCAACGTCCAAGCACCACACGCCAAGCCCTGACCTGGAACCCTCAAGGAAGAAAGAGGAGAGGCCAGCCTCGCAACAGCTGGAGGCGAGACACTGAGGCAGAGCTGAAGCAACAAAGGACCAACTGGACAGGAATGGCCAGAACAGAGTGCGATGGCAAAGGGTCGTCGATGGCCTATGCTCCACCGTGGAGCGATGGGCATAAGAAGAAGAAAAATCTGCACACATATCTCAGTCCTGCATATTTTTTGTTGTTGATGAACAGTTACAGTAATAGTTAGACCAACTGAATGATGTCATGTGGTTTGGAGGAGGGGTGGGGGTGGGGGGGGGGGGTTGGGATGCATGTGCTCTTGCATATTGATCGACACTATATTAATTGCAAATGTTGATTGCAGATTGACCAACTATTGAAGATGTCTGGAGGTTTAGAAGTATTGGCCCTCAAAGAGGAGGATGTCACTAAGCTGCTTGCAGCTAGTGTTCACCAAGGATCCACAAATGAAGACTACCAGATGAAGCAGTATATCTTCAAGCGGAAGCCTGATGGTATTTATATAAGAACTTAGATTAGATTAAAAAAAAAAAAAAAGATTGATTTTTGAATGACAAAGGAATTGTCATCAGTTGAATATTTTTTGTGCCTGCAGTTTGATGGTTTGGACTTGTGTAATGATCCTCCAGTAGACTGATAGTTTTGTTTTTGTGAACACACATCTATAGATGTATTCGTACCCCACAGCCACCTGCTAGAGTTTTATTCAATAATTGCTTGAGCATGACATGCACTCACATTTTTCTTTTGTTTTCATGATCCAGCCATATAATCTAGCATTCATATCATTTACAAGGGAGCTGAATGCTTTGTACAGTCAGAAGTTTAAAACCTGTTCCCGACTCTTGGAGTAAAGTCACTAAACTGTGGCTCATATGGAAATGACCTCTGTTTATTCCAGGTCTTACCATAGTCTCGATCTTACTTGAACCTTTAACAGAAGTCGTTTTGACTACATATTCCTTCCTGATGATGCATGTTTGACATGATCAATATGTTTTACAAGACTTTTTGTCTTTGAAAGAGAAACGTTTTGACAAAATATAAACATTTTCATCAGAATGTGTTAAAGTAGCTCAAGAGACATCACATTAAGTTGGTCTTTGGTGGGTGATATATTACCTTCTAATTAAAGGAAAGTTTAGATGGAGCATGTAGGGTAAGTTATATGAGGAATGATTACATGAGTGACACTAAGATTGAAATCATGTTGGCAGAGAATAGGTTCTTTTTTTGTTTTTGAATTTGGAGGAGGGCGATTTGAGGCTTGCTGAAGTAGGAGCTCGCAGGTAGATGTTTATTAACTCCGTGCAGTTCTTTCTTTGGTTTTCGATCACTGGACTGTGGTTATCAAAGATTTTTTGTGTGGAAATTATCACATCTAAAAACAGTTTTTTGTTGTGAAAGGACTAGTTTACTAAAACAAACCTCATTTAATATGTTATTAAGAAAAAAATTGATATTTTTGCATAGTTACTGCTAAAAGAAATGTAAATAGCTGCAAAAAATGTGGAGTGTAAGTGTATTTTCTTTACTGAAAAACACTTGGAGCTCCTTGCCAAGGAGGAAATTACTCAACATGTATCCATGATTATTAACCTTTACCCAGTGTTGCTTTGACTTCACGTTCCCGACTGTGTGGGTCTCCCATAATCCTTGCAGTTTACATTGGCTATGCTGTGGGTTTTTACTATTTATCTCTCTTCTGATGGTGCTGGTCATGGAGGGCCCATGCCGGAGAAAGAGTCCTCAAGAGATTAGTATTACACCTGAGACCATTAATTTCAGTCGGGGCGCTGCCGTATCTGATGACCACTCTTTAAAGAATGCATCCTCTATGACTTGTGTTATCTGAAGCATACAATACAAATGATGCTACTGAATGTTTCTGTCCTTTTTGATGTGCATACGCCAAAATGAGCCAACACTTGTGACTGATAACTAAAATAGGTTTTGTATGAATGCTGCAAATAGCATGAGAAAAAGTGTAAGTTCGAGAGATACAATGATGTTGTCCTCTCTTGATTGCGGATGACCCAGGAAGAATGGTAATGGTTAAGAATGGTTCTTTTGAGAATACAGTCACTGAATTTTTCGCTTGAAAATAGTGAATTTTCGTTTGAAAATAGTGAAAAAAGCAGCATGGACATACATAGAGCATGCTGAGAGCTGCAATAACGTGTGTGTACACACAGGTGCACAAAGATCTCCACTACTAACACTAGCTGCCAAGGAAAATTCATAGCAAGAGTAGGAGATTGTATGAGTAAAACAACTTGGTCATATTTGCCATTTGTTGCAAGAATGTCGTTTCTTTTTGCTATAGAATTATCGAGCTGTGTGGCATTTTGGGAGCCGAATGCATTGTGCAGTGGTGAAGTGTAAACCCATTCCACATAGCTGGAGAACATTCTCTAAACCCTGTGGCTCTGTCAGGTGGAAGTGACCTCTACATATTCCAGACCTTGCCATAGTCACTATGTGACCTTGATGGTGTAGGTAAACCATGTAGAGGACATGTCATCCAGATATATTGAAAACTTTGTGTAGAAACAGATTTGTATTAACATCATTGACGACGCACTACATAAAGTTCATACAGGAACAGGTTCTTTTGCTGTTATGCCATTCATACTTGCATGCTGACCCACAAAACATAGCTTAAGCAGTGTCAGAAGTGCTACTTTGTGAAAGTTTTGGTTGTGGGTGGTGGCGGAGGCAATGTGGTATAATTTTGGTGGGGGTTTAGTGACCAAATGATTTTGTGTAAGTAGAAGGTACATAACAAAACTAATTCATGTCAAGAAAAGTATTTAGAATAAAAAAAAATTAATGGAAATTTATATGAGAGGTTTTATAAATAGTTGAATTTTCTTTTTAAGTAGGGGTTTTGGAACTGTAGTGGCAGAGGTTTGACAACAATCCTGAAGCACATGACAGGACTGCCCGTCACCAACTGTGTGGCATTAGTATTTATGGGAACTGAATTCCTTCTGCGGTAATGAAGTGTAAACCTGTTCCACACAGTTGGAGAACAATCATTAGACCCTGTGGCTCTGTCAGGTGGAATTGACCTCTCCATATTCCAGACCTTGCCATAGTCACTATGTGACCTTGATGGTGTAGGTAAACCATGTAGAGGACAAAGTATACTTGATGTTTTTGATTCAATTAACCTGGATGCAGACAATGTCAAGTTACGGCCTTGAAGGTGGAAAGGGAGTAGGGGATGGAATTGAGAATGGATGGAGGTGGTCATTTTCATGACATGATAGTATGATAAATCCTTCATATTATTGACATAATGTTTTTGAATTTTTTTTCTCTGAAAGTGAATCTTCGAGCGGTTTGTAAATACAACAATGGATAATGCTTCTTAGCCTGACACTTTTTTTTCAGTTACTCCTGAATAATTGTATATTTTGTCAGATACCATTAGTTGTATTTTGTTGGTGATTTTTTTTGTATGTGTTTAACTCCTACTAAAAATTATGTACTATCAGTTACCATAGTCAGGTGTTTTTTGTTGGTGATTTTTTTGTTGTATGTGCCAGTGTCCAACAAAAAATGATGTGTGATGAATCTGCAGTCTTGTTATGGAAGAAATGTTTTATTGAACAGTTAATGCTTTTGGCCAGTGTCCTTTGATGCTTCAAAATGTGCAAAATTTAACAACTGAACGAAATAATAAAAGTACGTCTTCATTTTTTCATTCATGATATCCATGGCTAAAACGTGTGTATGTATGAAGTATACTTTTATTTTGAGTTTGTGGGCACATTTGGCATTTGCCCAATTGTATGGTGTTTTGGGAGCTGAATGCCTGGTGCAGTCATGAAGTGTAAACCCATTCCATACAGTTGGAGAACATTCTCTAGACCCTGTGGCTCTATCAGGTGGAAGTGACCTCTACATATTCCAGACCTTGCCATAGTCACTATGTGACCTTGATGGTGTAGGTAAACCATGTAGAGGACAAACCAATCCTACTCATGAATATTTGAGTGTATTCTTGACCCTGTGCTTGAAGTTCTTGTTTCCACAAGTTTGACATGTGACCAAACTGCTGGTGTCCCTATCCTGTGCCCTTCAACACTGTCATACATGTAGACGATCTTTAGTTGCCTCATGTGGAGTGCAGCTTTGACACTGTAGGACATTTAAGTTTTTCATGTTGTAAATGATGTAGTTGTGTTGAATCATTAACTTGGTGTTGACCTACTAAACATGGGACTTGCTATTTTGACCATATTGTTGAAAAAAAAGAAAATGACAAACGCATTCAAGATATACCCACTTTGAAAGATTTTAAAAATTTTTTTCCGTGGAGATTTTTTGAGTGGTACTTTGAATTGTTTTAAATTGTAGTGGATTTGAGATAGTCTGATTTACAGACGGAGACAGAGACATGAGCACAGGGAGAGAGGGACTGAAGGGAACTCTTATCATGTTTCATACATTATCTCTCACTTTTCCTCATAGTCGTAAATCAACCATCCTTTAAGAAGGTTAACAAGACAAAAAATTTGGATGTAAAATTGGCTTGTTTGTGCATTTTGCATTCAAACACACAGATGTGTCTCAAAAAAGGTGAAAAGTACATGTGCCTATATTAGAATGTTGCATTGTTTGAACTGTCCATTAGCAAATGCACTTGGAAGAATTACATGATTTTTTTTCTATCAGGTCAACATTCTCTTTGTCATATAAACATCTTTATGTCTGATCCTTATACAAGTTCTATCACTTCTCATAGTGTGTATTGTCTCCTCTCCCAATCTTTTGTGGGGAAAGTATTATCTCTGAGCCATTTCAAAAAGGAGCTATCACCACAAGAGAGAAAAACTACATTCTCTTTGATCTGTGGGAAAGAATGACATACATACACATTTAAATGATCAAGCAAATGGCCATTGTAATTTTCCTTGGAGTGAAGCTGCATTTTCGTTCAGCCGATCCCAAGTTTGTCAGTGGTGCTACCATGTTTCAGTTCAACACACATTCAGCATGTAGATTACCAACAGTTCAGCGTGTAGATTGCCAACAGTGTGGCTTGAGGGGAGCTGAGTGCCTTGGGCAGTCATGAAGTGTGAACCTGTTTCACTTAGTTGGAGAACAATCACTAGACCCTGTGGTTCTATCAGGTGGAAGTGACCTCCACATATTCCAGACCTTGCCATAGTCACTATGTGACCTTCATGGTGTAGGTAAACCATGTAGAGGACAAAATTTAGAAAGAGAGGGGTTAGTTACTGCCAGGGACATTGACGAACAAAGCACAGGACAAGAAACAATGCATTTCGAATGTAGAGGACAGTTTCGTTATTCTGAAAGTTTGTTGAGGAAAGCTTTTCACAATTCAGTTTATTCGAATTTAGAATTTCATTGGTTCTTTAATTCAAGGTGCTTTCCTGTGGCAATGTTGAGGGTTCTTAAATGTGCTAGTAACCTCGTCTTTTCCGTTTCTAACTTGGACTCTGTCTTTTTTCTCTTTGTTTTGTTTTTGCTTATTGTCTACTGTTTTTCTGCCTTTGTGGACCATTCTCCCGTCTTTGTACTGGAAACTTATAAAACCTTTTTTCTCTCAATGCAGTTTATTACATTCAGTGGGAAAGAATGGTGTATACATATTTAAATGATCAAGCAAATGGCCATTGTAGTTTCCCTTGTAGTGAAACCGCATTTTTGTTCAGCTGATCCCAAGTTCACCACACAGGGTGCTGGGAAATTTCAGCAGAACACCATTGTTTTTAACCACACACACAGCATCTAGGTTACCAGCTGTGTGGCATGTTGGGAGCTGAGTGCCTTGTGCAGTCATGATGTGTGAACCTGTTCCACTTTGTTGGAGAACAATCACTAGACCCTGTGGCTCTATCAGGTGACAGTGACCTCTCCATATTCCAGACCTTGCCATAGTCACTATGTGACCTTGATGGTGTAGGTAAACCATGTAGAGGACAATTTTAATTAAAAAATTAATCAAGAAAAGCCATCCTCATTTCAGTTTATTGAAATTTAGTACTTCATTGGGTCTTTCATTCATGGTGCTTCCCTATGGGAAAGCGGAGGGCTCTTAAAGTTCTGTGCTAGGAGCCTCCTCAAACCTCTCTGTCTTGCCTTTTTTAAGGGTGGGGTGGTTGGGGTGTTGTTTTTCCGTACTGTTGTCTATTGTTCGCCTTTGTTGGCTATTCTTCAGTCTTTGTACTAAAAACTTGTATTTATTATTTTCATAGCAGTTAATGACATGCCAACTTTTTGTTGTTATCTGGCTATTACTAGATTGTAAAACTTATAAATACTGTCCAGAGTGAACACTAGTTGTACATTCAGCAGTGTGAATTTGCCCACAAGGCCTTTTTAAAAATTATTATTTATTGATTACTCGTTTCAGTCTTGGAGCGTAGAACTAAGTGAATGCCTGGTGCTGTCAGCATGGCCTGTTACGAAGCCTTCAGGTGTCAATAGTTAAAGTACCATGTCATAGTGGCATTTGGTTGTTTGCTTTTCTGAATGTGATCTTTTCTATGGGCTGACTCATTTTGTGATGTGAGTTTTTCTTGTGAGAGTTTGACAGCCCTGAAAGGGCTCTGTGTGGTAGGCTAGGCTGCAACGATTAAAACTTAATTCATGGCACTTCATTCCACATTTTTTTTCTCGTTCTTGCAAAGACATTCACATTTTTTATATAGATTTTTTTTTTTTTTTAGCATCCAGTGTTCATCTGCATTACTTACAGATATTGTCTTTGCATCATTATAAAACACCTCTTGGGGCCTTTTTTGTGTCAAGGAATATCTGTTAGGAATATCTGTTCCAAACAATTCATTCTCCAGGTCATTGACAATTGACTGAGCTCTGTGGCATTATGGGAGCAGAATGGCCAAGTGCAGTGAGGAGGTGTGAACTCATTCCACATAGTTGTAGAAGTCTCTAGATCCTGTGGCTCTGTTGATAGGAGTGACCCAAAAAGATTCCAGACCTTGCCGTAGTCATTATGTGGCCTTGAGGGTGTAGGTAAACCATGTAGAGGAGAGTTGAAAATAAAGAAAAGATATATTTGATCATTTTTTTCAACAGCTCATTCATGGGTTCTATCAGTACTATGTCCTGCAAACTAGTAATTGTAGTACTTTGTCAGTTGTGGTGGAGAGCATGCTTTGTGTATGCTTTGTATTTCAGTAATGGTATGAGGAACATATATATGACACTACATTGTCCCAGCTATGTGTTTTTAAGGGGACTGAATGCCCTGTGCGCTTGGGAGGTGTAAATCCATTTTGCACAGTTGGGAGAACAGTCACTAGACCCTGTGGCTCTGTCAGGTGATAGTGACCTCTTAAAATTCCAGACCTTGCTGTAGTCACTTCGCAACTTTGGTGTAGGTAAACCATGTAGAGGACAACTGAAAATAAGGAAAAGATGTATTTTGTAATCTCTTCCGGTAACCCTTCCTCTACAGCTTCCATCTTGAGTCCTACAGAATGGTTGTCTTGAGGTAATTTGTGGGTAGCATGCATTGTATTTTAATCATGGTATGCTGACACGATATGCTGCAATACAACAACCCAGCTGTGTGGCTTTAAGGGAACTGAATGCCCAGTGCACTAATGAGGTGTAAACCCATTCCACACAGTTGGAAAATAATCGCTAGACCCTGTGGCTCTGTCAGGTGGAAGTGACCTCTACATATTCCAGACCTTGCCATAGTCACTATGTGACAGTGATGGTGTAGGTAAACCATGTCGAGGACAAAATATATCATACTAAACATTGTGCTGAATGAATGTAATGGATTAAAACTTAATTACCAGACTTTCTTTTGCAGGTGTGCATATTATCAACATAAAAAAAACCTGGGAGA
This sequence comes from Conus canariensis, assembly GCA_033310375.1. Taxonomy (NCBI): domain Eukaryota; kingdom Metazoa; phylum Mollusca; class Gastropoda; order Neogastropoda; family Conidae; genus Conus; species Conus canariensis. The sequence continues at coordinate 90,829,806 of CM065714.1, forward strand.
AGCTGGTGTTTGCTGCTCGTGCCATTGCAGCCATTGAGAATCCAGCTGATGTCTGCGTCATCTCTGCCCGTCCCTATGGTCAGCGTGCCGTTCTGAAGTTCGCTTCTGCCACTGGGGCTACCCCCATTGCTGGACGATTCACCCCTGGTACCTTCACTAACCAAATCCAGGTCAGATTATGTACTTTGCTCATGAAAAGAGAGCCAATATTGATTTTCTGTATTCTTAAAAAGCTTGGCTGTGCTCTCATTTCAAATATGGACAAAAGATGTAGAATAGTGTGTGTGTGTGTATGTAGATATATTTTTAGTGTCACTTTTCTCTGGCTTGTCTTATATGGTGATAAAATATTTCATGGTTTGCCAGACATATTCTTCATAATGACTTGTTCACTAAATCACGAGTGCATTTAGATGGTATTAAAAGATTTAAAAGAAAAATGTTTGGTAACACATGCACCTTCCCACAATGAGAAGCAGAGGCAGAATGCCTTTGCCTTGTTGAAGAAATCGCGTATTGTGAAGGGATAGCAGTTCTTGCATAGTAACTTCCCATGCCTTTTGTTGTTGTTAGCTTCGTTTTGTTCAGCCAGCTTTGATCAGTCCATGTGCTGTTTTTTTTTTTAATCATTTATGATGAGCATGAATCATCATTTAACTTTCCACCTTGGAGCCTTATTGACAACTCAGGATATTTACCTGTACTTAGATCCAGCTGTGTGGCAATATGGGAGCCGAGTGCTTCGTGCAGTGATGAAGTGTAAACCTGTTCCACACAGTTGGAAAACGGTCACTAGACCCTGTGGCTCTATCAGGTGGAAGTGACCTCTACATATTCCAGACCTTGCCATAGTCATTATTTGACCTTGATGGTGTAGGTAAACCATGCAGAGGACAAGTCAATATCAGAGTAAGCTTATTTGGGGAGGGGGGAGAGAAGAAAAAACCTTGTTGTTCAGAAAGCTGTATTGTCGAACATTTTTTTTTTCCCTATCCTGTCAGATGTATCTCACATTTCCCATTTTGCTGCAGTAATCAGGTCATGTACCATGCTACTAGATTTAAATATATAATACAGTGTAGTGCATTGGACAACCGAGAATTGTATATTTCTATATTAGAGTACACATGTAGGTGTGAACTGTATTGTGGCAAAACACAAGTGGTAATTGACATTATTGTTGATTAGGTTGTAGAACAGAAACTTAGAGAAACCCAAACCATGAAATATTATTGTGGATGCCATACAGAGTCCTTTGAGAGAGAGTGTTTGTTGTAGACATGGGGGAAAGATTCAGACGATCTTGGCCATAAACTGATGCTGACAGTTGTAGGGGGTGAGAAAAAGTTGAAAAAAATCTTGACCATAAACTGATGCCGACATGTGCGCTGCAGGCTGCTTACCATGATATAAAATTATATTTCATTGGCTGCCAGACATAATCATTCTTTATAATGACATGTTCACTAAATCATGAGTGCATTTAGATAGTATCGAAAGGTAGAAAAAAAAAATGGTAATGCCTATGCATTTTTCCAACTGTAAGAAGGAAAAAAGCCTTTACTTTGCCTTGTCATTGAAGTAATCACGTAAGCGTGTGAAGAGATAGCAGTTCTCGCATAATAACCTCCCATGCCTTTTGTTGTTCTTGTTGTTGGCTTTGTTCGGCCAGTTTTTGACCAATCCATGTGCTGTACTTTTTATCATTTATGAGGAGCATGAATTGTCATTTAACTTTCCTCCTTGGAGCCTTTTTGACATCCCAGGATATTTACCTGTACTTTGATCCAGCTGTATGGCGATATGGGAGCTGAGTGCTTCATGCAGTGATGAAGTGTAAACCTGTTCCACACAGTTGGAAAACAGTCACTAGACCCTGTGGCTCTGTCAGGTGGAAGTGACCTCTACATATTCCAGACCTTGCCATAGTCATTATGTGACCTTGATGGTGTAGGTAAACCATGTAGAGGACAAGTCAGTATCAGAGTATGCTTATTTGGGGAGGGGGGAGGTGTGAGAGAAGGAAAAAGCTTGCTGTTCAGAAAGCAGTACTGTCAAATTTTCTTGTCTTGGTCAGATGTATCTGACATTTCCCGTTTTGCTGATTATAGGTCAAGTACTAAGCTACTGCAAGAGATAAATGTACAGTACAGTGTAGTGCATTGGACAACGGAGCATTATGTTACTCTGTTATGGTACGCATGTATGTGTGCACTATATTGTGGCAAAACACAAGAGATAATCAACATTGTGGATAGTGTTGTAGAACAAACTTTTAGAGAGAAACCCAAACCATGAAATGTTATTGTGGTTGTCATGCAGAATCTTTGGAGAGACAGTGTTTAAGAAGTGGGGGAAGATTCAAACATTCTTGGTCATAAACTGACGCCAATGGTTGTAGGAGGTGGAAGAAGATGAAAAAAAATCTTGACCATAAACTGATGCCAACATGTGTGCTGCAGGCTGCTTACTATGATATAAAATTATACTTCATTGGCTGCCAGACCTAATCATTCTTCATAATGACTTGTTCACTAAATCATGAGTGCATTTAGAAAGTATTGAAAGGTAGAAAGGAAAAAAAAAGGTAATGCCTGTGCATTTTTCCAACTGTAAGAAGAAAAAAAGCCTTTGCTTTGCCTTGTCATTGAAGTAATCACATAAGCGTGTGAAGAGATAGCAGTTCTCACATAATAACCTCGCATGCCTTTTGTTGTTCTTGTTGTTGGCTTTGTTCGGCCAGTTTTTGACCAATCCATGTGCTGTACTTTTTATCATTTATGAGGAGCATGAATTGTCATTTAACTTTCCTCCTTGGAGCCTTTTTGACATCCCAGGATATTTACCTGTACTTTGATCCAATTGTGTGGCGATATGGGAGCCGAGTGCTTCGTGCAGTGATGAAGTGTAAACCTGTTCCACACAGTTGGAAAACAGTCACTAGACCCTGTGGCTCTGTCAGATGGAAGTGACCTCTACATATTCCAGACCTTGCCATAGTCATTATGTGACCTTGATGGTGTAGGTAAACCATGTAGAGGACAAGTCAATATCAGAGTATGCTTATTTGGGGAGGGGGGAGAGAAGAAAAAACCTTGTTGTTCAGAAAGCTGTATTGTCGAACATTTTTTTTTCTATCCTGGTCAGATGTATCTCACATTTCCCGTTTTGCTGCAATGATCAGGTCATGTACCACGCTACTAGATTTAAATATATAATACAGTGTAGTGCATCGGACAACGGAGAATTGTATATTTCTATATAAGAGTACACATGTGTGTGTGAACTGTATTGTGGCAAAACACAAGTGGTAATTGACATTATTGTTGATTAGATTGTAGAATAGAAACTTAGGGAAACCCAAACCATGAAATGTTATTGTGGATGCCATACAGAATCTTTTGAGAGAGAGTGTTTGTTGTAGACATGGGGGAAAGATTCAAACGATCTTGGCCATAAACTGATGCTGACAGTTGTAGGGGCGAGAGAAAGATGAAAAAAAATCTTGACCATAAACTGATGCCGACATGTGTGCTGCAGGCTGCTTACCATGATATAAAATTATATTTCATTGGTTGCCAGACATAATAATTCTTCATAATGACTTGTTCACTAAATCATGAGTGCATTTAGATAGTGTCGAAAGGTAGAAAGATAAAAAAAAAAAAAGGTAATGCCTGTGCATTTTTCCAACTGTAAGAAGAAAAAAAGCCTTTGCTTTGCCTTGTCATTGAAGTAATCACATAAGCGTGTGAAGAGATGGTTCTTGCATAATAACCTCCCATGCCTTTTGTTGTTAGCTTTGTTCAGTCAGTTTGTGACCAATCCATGTGCTGTACTTATCATTTATGAGGAGCATGAATTGTCATTTAACTTTCCTCCTTGGAGCCTTTTTGACATCCCAGGATATTAACCTGTACTTTGATCCAGCTGTGTGGTGATATGGGAGCCGAGTGCTTCGTGCAGTGATGAAGTGTAAACCTGTTCCACACGGTTGGAAAATAATCGCTAGACCCTGTGGCTCTGTCAGGTGGAAGTGACCTCTACATATTCCAGACCTTGCCATAGTCATTATGTGACCTTGATGGTGTAGGTAAACCATGTAGAGGACAAGTCATTATCAGAGTAAGCGTATTTGGGGAGGGAGGCAGGTGTGAGAGAAGAAAAAAGCTTGCTGTTTAGAAAGTAGTACTGTCAGACTTTTTTTTTTCCTGTCCTGGTCAGATATATCTGACATTTCCCATTTTGCTAATTATAGGTCAGGTACTAAGCTACTGCAAGAGATAAATGTACAGTAGTGCATTGGACAACGGAGCATTATGTTACTCTGCTATGGTACGCATGTATGTGTGAACTATATTGTGGCAAAACACAAGAGGTAATCAACATTGTGCAAAGTGTTGTAGAACAAACTTTTAGAGAGAAACCTAAACCATGAAATGTTAGTGTGGTTGTCATGCAGAATCTTTGGAGAGAGAATGTTGTAAGAGGTGGGGGAAGATTCAAACATTCTTGGCCATAAACTGATGCCAATGGTTGTAGGAGGTGAGGGAAGATGAAAAAAAAATTTGGCCATAAACTGATGCTGACATATGTGGTGTGCTGCAGGCTGCTTACCGTGAGCCTCGCCTGTTGGTGGTGACCGACCCACGCATTGATCATCAGCCAGTGACTGAAGCTTCCTATGTCAATATCCCTGTCATTGCTTTCTGCAACACTGATTCTCCACTCAGGCATGTGGACATCGCCATTCCTTGCAACAACAAGGTACGTTTGTTTGCAGTTACATACATATTTGTATGTACTGCGTCATGGTCTTTTTTTCCCTGTAATTTTCTTTATGCAGTTTATTGTAAGAGGTCTGACAGATGTATGTATTTAGTGTGCAAATTGATGAGTTCCAAGGATTGATGTAATGGTTATATAACCCTTTTATTATCTGGGGCGGTTCTGTTCTTGGTGATTTTATTTCATGTGAAGAATTTTTTTTACTTTGCATGGATACTTCCAATTGCAATTTTGAAATAAAGAATACAATTCAAATACACTACAGAGAAGCATATAAAGTCTCGCTAATTGAAGGGGGGAAAATGACATTTTGTACTTAAAAAAGAAAATCTTAGAAAAATGATCACACTCAGTTGCTTTTAGCCATTTTGTCAGGAATATCTAAGCAGAAATGCTCCTCACAACCTATAATGGAGGCTTCAGTTTTTTTTCTTCTTCTGGACATCAGAGTAAATGATGGCGTTAGTGGCAGGCTTTGTTACACATGTTATAAACAGCTGACTCTTTGTTATCTAATACATAGAGGGGTTGTCTTAACGTATTGATATTGTTTTAAATTTTAGAACTGAAACACTGCATTATGGAAGCAGTTTACCCTCTTCAGTATGCACTTACCTGAGCTTAGTAACGCCGAAAACCATCGGCAAGATAAGTAACTCCGTAATTTGAACATGGTTACCCAATTTAAAAATTAATTTCAAAGAGAGGAAAGGAAATAATGAAATGAAAATAATTAAAAAAATTCCTACGAATATATATGTTGCTATATCATAAATTTGAAGAATGTCACATGAGCCATGTACTTGGGGGGGGGGGGGGGGGGGGGGGGGGAATCTTCTTCAGAACTTTCTTCCAAATCGTTTAACTTTCTTCCGAATCGTTTATCATACCTGGAACCTCATCCCAGTTGAAATCTAGGTCACTCTAAGCTTCATTACCAGCACTTTCACTAAGTCTTATGCTGTAAATCCTACAAATCACAGTATCTTCATCACTAAATCTCATTATAGAACGGCAGAAATCAAGGTTAGCCATGGTGAAAAACAGCATTTCGACCACAAAACTTTAAAAATTCGTAACTCGAGAACTACGGCACGTATCGACTCGCAGTTTTTTGCAAATAGAAGTAAATTGCTACAGGAAGAAGGAAGTCACGTTCTCGCGCGACTTCCTTTTCTATGAGAAACATGGCGGCGCCCATTGTTGCCACGTGTTTTACCGGGCGCTGGCAGGTGCTCAGCCTTTCGGTCGCGTGATTTCCGGTTGGGCGCTAGCGGGTGTGCGCTTGTCAAGAGAGTTAAGGTAGTAATTTACATAATTGTCGGTTGTATTCAAAATGCTTTACAACCATTGATCTACTGATCCACTTTTACATTTACAGTGTTCAGCTATCTTTGATCAACTACTTACCTGTGCACACAAATGCTATTGCATGGGCTTGGTTCAGTGCATATGATGTACGTGGTAACGACTCAAGAATCAACATTTGAATTTTTCATGTCTAGTATATAGTTCTGTCCATGCAGCGACCATCAGTTTAGTTTGTTGCTTGGTAGAGATGGAAAATGAAATTGTGTGTTATCTATTTGCATTTCTCTCACTCTTTTTTTTTTTTTTTTCTTTTAAGGTAAGTGTCATAAGAATGTCAGTTAAAAGAGTGAAAGGTAGCATGGGAGTCATCGTGAGATTGAAAGGAGAGCAGAGATTTATAAATGAACAAAATTCAAATGTATATGTGATGAAGTTGAAAGGACTTCAGTTTCATCATGTATCTCCAAAGCCCCATACTTTTTCTAGGGAATAAAGCCTTGCTGTCTGTGTGTGTATGTATGTGTTTATTTTTGTGTGTATTCCTTTGTTGACAAAAACATTTTTCGCACAGATGTGGGGCCATGCTTTATTGATAAAGTCATGACATTTTGTGGAGGTAGCTTAAAAGCTGACTCGGGTATCAAATGAAAATCATGACTGGGTCGTGTAGTATCTACAGCCTTTAGCGAAGGTGAAATGGAAATGACTAGGGAAGATAATTCCCATTCTTCAACTGAGTATAAAATTTTTTTTCTCCCCCCATTTTAAAATTGGCAAGGGAAGAATAAATTTGATATGAACTGGTTTTAATCTGGATTTTTTTCCCCAGGGTCAGATGGCTATCGGAACAATGTGGTGGATGCTGGCACGTGAGGTTCTGCGTCTGCGTGGAACCATCAGTCGTGACCACCCATGGGATGTCATGGTGGATCTGTATTTCTATCGAGATCCAGAAGAGGTAAGTGTAAATCTAACGTTTGCAGGAATGAGTGGCTTAAACATGCAAGATTGTGTAAAATCTTTATGGGATACCATTTTTTTTCCCCTCCCTGCATGCAGTCTGAACATTGCATGCATACATGAAGACTATACCCTTTATATGAAATAAGGTGTTCCAAGTTCTCTGCATGCAAAATCAAAACATAGCATGCATACTCAAAAGAAGCAACTATGAAGTGGTAAAATGCAAGAACAACAACAGCTTTCAGGTATTCATTACAAGGTAGGGATAACCAGCCACCACCATACCGTGAACATCTTGAATCCAAGGAGAAGTAAAAAGTACTAATAAACCTTTTGAGACATCACATGACATGTGCCAAGTTGCTCTCTAAATAGTGCAGTTTGAAAGAAACTAGCAATGCAATGAAATGAAGATAACTCCCTGTTGCCAAGATGTTTAAAATATTTTTCAGCACTATGTAGATTTTGCAGGTATGATATGTTGGAAAAAAAAAGGATGGTAAGTACATCTTCATATGAAATGCATCGGGATCAAAAAGGTTTTTATGTGTAAACATAAAAAGTCGTCACATGGTGTTGCATGGTAGCAAGTTCCAAGGGCATAGCTCAGTCTGATTGCTTCTTCTTTTGTGTTTCAGGTGGAGAAAGAAGAAAAAGAGGCCCAGGAGCGTGCTATTGTTCAGAAGGAGGAGGTGGCCCCTGCCCCAGAGCAGTGGACTGGCGATGTGGTGCAGGAGGTGGGAGACTGGGCCAGTGAGCCTGTTGCTCCTGCTGTGCAGCCTTTTGGTGCCACACCCGCTGTGCAAGCCCCAGCTCCTACCGCTGAAGATTGGTCCATGCCTGCCCAGGAGGACTGGTCTGCCCAGCCATCTGCTGCTGCTCCTACTACTACCACCACCAGCTCGGCAAATGAGTGGGGAGGTGGCAGTGACTCTTGGGCTTGAATGCACAGCGCAGCTGTAACGCAAGCAAGCGAGAGGGACTTCTGGTCAATAGTGACATTATTGAAAGGCTGCCTGTTCACAGCGCCGATGTCCTCTATAAACAGCTTGCAATAAATAAAAAAAAGAGAAGAAAAAAAAGCCTGTTAGAGTTTTGTTCAAGTACAGTTGATAAAGCATTTTGTTCAAGTACAGTTGATAAATTGTTAGAATAAAATGAACACAGTCAGCTCTCTACATACACTGTGCTTTTTGTTTCAGGGAAGAAAAAAAAAACCCTCACGCATTTTGAGCAGTGCTCAAGATTTCCATCGCTGTATTACCACATTTCTCGATTCCAAAACAGACTGGCACAGTGGTTGACCAAGAACAGAGAGATGCAGTGTGGGGGGATCATAATGAAAATGATTGGAAATGAAATAGGATGGAAGCAGGGGGACCAAGGGTTGTGTGGCTGTCTAGAGCCTTGTGAGAAAGGAAAACCACTGGAAGGTGAAAAGCACAGAAAGGAATGCTCCTATGATTTTGTTTGTTTACGATGAAAAAGACATGGCACAGTGTTAATGAATGACAGAGTTTAAGTATTAAACCTGTTTATCCATCGAATTTTGTACCATTTTGGCAAAGATAAGAGACTTGAAAGAAAAAAAAAACCACCACCTCAAGACAGTGTTAGCATAGTGTCTTGGTGTGCTTCAACCAAAGAGCGACAACGCATTCAGTGTGAAATCGCATGCATGTCAATTTGTATGAACAATAGCAGTGACTACCAGATCGGATATATTAATGAAAATAGTGACAGGGCATGAGCAAAGTATGCCGATGTAATTGCTACAAGATTGGCAGGTACTGCTCTACAATTTGATCACACATCCTTTATTAAAACCAACTTTTTTGTTGAAAAATGCATCAATAGAATACTGGAAGACTAACAGATTTGCATGAATCCCATATATCTTAAAGAACAGAACCCGCAAGCAGAGTATATGGAGAAGAGCCAGTGTTGTATTGTTGTCTCAATCATACTGATAATCAAAATCACACACACTCGACTTATTTACCATGCCATATAATTTGCCAGATCTTTCTCAGCAACATCTGGAATCAAACTGACATGAACTTGTCACAATTACACTTTGGTTTTCTTCTTCGAGGCTGGATTGTTGTCCGACTGTGGTTTTCGTTTTTCAGATGATGGGGATGACATTTTGTTGCCATTGGCACCTGTGGAATCGGACTTCAGCAAACACAGAATGTCATCCTTCTTAACTTTCTTCGCCATTTCCACTGTCCATAGAACTAGCTCGACCTTGTGTGAAGTCCATCCAAAATCTTTGTCTGAAACACACGCAACATGTATAGGATTGTATGGTTTTAACTTTTTTTTTGTTTTGATTTTGGATTATGGCAGGAAGAGATGAAGAAATGTTGTTGCAACATTTAGTTGTTTTTATCAAAACTATCTGGCAGCATCACAGGCAAACTCAAGAGTTCCCTCCTTAAGAAAAACTTCAAGGACTATTCCAGGGCCACGCTATAAATTCCAAGGACTGAAAGCAATGCATCTAACATGGGAAATGACAGTGAGAAGTATGCTAATGTTAAACCAGTCTGAATATTTTAAATTGGAAGAAAAACAACAAAAGTTCACAGCAGAATTCAAACAAGTAAAATGTGACATAAAATATAAATCAAGCGGCAGACCGGAATTGTTGTCTGCTGCGCTCGTGATGTTGGCATGGTCAACAAATTTGAAGTTTTCATTGGAAATTATTCTCTTCCACTGAACGTTTTTTTTAGGATAATTTTTAAATTTTGCTGGCTTGAGAATAAGAATATGGTCAGCAGGTTTAGAAAATTCCAGGAGTTGGGGGCCTATACTGTTTTTCCAGCCCTGGAAAAGGCCTTGCCGATTTTCCAGGACTTTTCAAGGTTTCCAGGTCCTGTACGAACTCGGCAAACTTTTATTGGTTTGCATGCATTAGCCGAAGACCACACACATACTACAGTGTGTCCTTTATGAGCTAACCTGTCATGTTGCAACCTTGAATATCTTTAAACAAAATGGGCTAAGATGAAAACATATGCACTCCATATATGTTGAATACTACTTCAAAAAAAAAAAAAAGTATATGTGGGGAGGCTGTGGGGAAAGAGCATTGCCATTGTCGTTTGTCTCTTCCTGATAAGCCATAGCACATAATACCAACTAAACAACATGGTTGTTCAACATGTTTATACAAGTATTCTCGACAACAACAACAACAAAAAAAAAAGTGATTTACCTTGCTTCTGCAATGACTTGGCAATTTCTGCCACTTGCTTGGCAAAATCGAGGAAAGCAGGACATGTGTAGCTCAATGGCTGCAGACCAGGTAGTGCCAACATGCTTTCATCGGCCATGAAGGGGACAATGTCTGGTGCCCCGGCAGCAAGCACAGCTGGTTAAGGAGGACACAGGAAGAAACAGATTTTTCCTTTTTTTTTCTTTTAAATAAATGACCTCTCTGATACTATTTATCAGTGCATTTACACCAAAATGACCAGTCGGCAAAAACTCATAGTAACATGACGCCAAATTTCAAATTGACGCTTCCTATTTCTACCCACCAACCAATACATGTAAATAAAGGGCATTGAGAAGAAGAAAAAGCGTTAACAACAACAACAACAACAAAATGAAGCTACCTGATATGCCGCCTCCTCAGAGATACTGTTCACTTGGATTTTATTTGAAACTGACACGGCCTTCCAATCTCCAACATGCAATACTGAAGGAAGTTAACGAGTACACATTATCTGTGTGGTTGATACAAAAAAAGATCAGCAACCACAAAAAAAAAAGCAACTTGCCACTTACGTAGTATGCATGCATGTATACATGGTGTTGGTACTCCCATAGGTTTTAAGAAATGTGTGCATGTTTTTATTTGTGAACATATTCATTGTAAGCACTTTGAGCTAATTTATTCGAGAACATTAGGCACTACAAATGCTGTTCATTATCATTGGTTTTTTTCTCAATTTCCCACAGATTTGTAAGTTGAAATTTCTTTTTTACTTTCTTAATTTAATTTCCCATGGATGTGGAAGTTGAAAATTGGCTTGGTGAAGCTTCTTCCAGCTCATACACCAACCTGCTTGTTCTTCAGCAGCAACCCTTTTCTGCTTGCAGTCAGTTGGTTCTGTCGACTTTTTTTTGCATTACTTTTGGAGTGGCTGATTGTTCAATTACTCTGATGCAGCAGCAGGTTACCTTTCTTGGGGAGTGTGACGACCACAGATTAGGTCCATGATCAACCTCCATTGTGACAATTGCTTACAAAACCAGCAAGATCTATCCATGTTTTTCTGACTTTAAGAAAACGTTTGACAGGGACTGCAATGCAGCTTTAAAGGAAACCAGGAGGAAGAAGAACATCGGTATGAATCTTGTCAGGGTCTTGGAGCAACTTTATGAAAGAGCTATCTGCACAGCCTTCTCTGAATTACTAATGAAAGAGTTATCTGTGCAGTCCTCTGGGAATGATGTAATAAAAGAACTACCAGCAAAGTTCTTTCTCAGAAAGACATCATGAAAGATACCAATGCAGTACTCTCAGAGCTATGTTTGGGAGAGCTAACGGTGCATACCTCTCGGAAAGACGACATGAAAAAGCAACCAGCACAATCCTCTATAGCAGCAGGCTTGGCGAAAGTTTCTGCACCGATGCTTGTACATGTATTGGACAGCATTTTACTCTCCTACTCGCCTCAACATCTTTCTGGAAAGACTCATGACTGATGCATTAGAAGACTAAAAAATACTGGAACAGTGGGCACTGGAGGCAAAGAGTATCACTACCTCGTGCTTTGCTGTGCTGATGACATTGATGGTTTAATACTTTCCAGACGAGCGCGGCAGAGCAGCGTCGCTTCCCTGCATGCGCGTGCACCGCACGTGCCTACAACCGTTGCAGACGCGTGATTTTCGCACTTTTTAATTTTATTTTACGTCTCCTAATATAAACCTAACAAGCAATTGTTATATATCAACGGAAAGGGTAAAGCGTGAACTTTGTAATGAGCACAGAATTAAATACATTTTTGGTAAAATAGCAACGCTACTGTTACAGAAACAACATAAGTAAAATGTAGGAGAACACAATCTTGTTTACGTTTGTTTGATTAGTATGACGACAGCAAATGAGGAAGAAAAGGGGCATAAAATTGCACTCTTACTTTGAACAGATGCAGAGAAAGCCTGAGGTATTCAATATGTGTAATCCAAGTGAATTCTTCTTTTTTTTTTAAGCAGTTAAATCATTGCGCACAGAACACACTTTTCACTGTTTTGGCTTCAGATGATAAGACTTATAAAACTATTAAAGGCACAGAGCAAATAAAATCAAGCTCAGATTCTTGTCGATAAACTTGCACACCTTTACCCCCCTCATTTTCTGAACTACTTTGCTGAACCAGTTCTAAAACCACATGTCATTCTCCTTCTGCCCGATATATTGGTGAAACAGGAAATTCCACACGTGCCTTCCAGTGCCAGACGGGTCTCTTTGTTCGGACTACTCTGGGGTCACAAAGGTCATCGCTAGTGCATGGAAACTTACCCTTCCAGTGGCTAGAACCCTGTTCTAAATATTTATGGCAGCTGCATCCCCTAGACGGTAGACGAGAGAACATGGGAATTTTTTTTATAGTTGTGCCGTTGCGGAGGCACGGCACGTCCGAGCAGTACAGCAGTGCTGCCGTCACCAGGGCACGGCTCGTCGTGAACGGGTCGACAGAGTTGCTGTCACTATCGCATGGCACGTCGGGAAAAGGTTAACTGTACAGGAAAAACTTGTCCAACTACCCCCCCCCCCCAAACAAAAAAATGCCAGCAGCTTATGGCATGGAAATTGGCTCAGAAGAGACAAAACAGGACAAGTAACACCAAAGACGTCAAAAGAGAGATCAAAGCAAGTGATCAGACACTTGAACCTTTTAATAACATACAAAATTTTCATTGTGACTGAATTAACCAGTCAAGCACAGTCCCATAATAAACAGTGGCCAAATAGATCCCTCATCACTTCATCATTTTAACTGAAAGTTGCATTATTCAGTTTGTGGAAAAATTCAAGTTAGACTTCACTAGGTTACAGAGGAATATATTTTCTGCAACTGTACGTAAACGTATATGACTTTAATATTTGCACTTTATTTGCTTACATTGTCCACTTAATTTCATCTATAATTTACCTTTTTGAAAACATTACTTCAATGGCTCATTGTGTCGGAAGAGGGGGGAGGGGGGTGGACTGAGAATAAAGTCACAAAATCATTCAAAATTCACATGCTCAAAGTGGCACATGATAGAAGGAAACGAGTTCAAAATACTCTGTGTGCCCATTATCTATGCACCTCAAAAAAGTGTTAGATTTCAATGGAGACTGACATCTGACCTCTGGTCAAGTGTAGTTGGCCATATGCATTCGTGTGTCCCCGACCAGTGGTCCGGTGCTGTGTATGAAGACTTGCATTTTTCTGAGTTGGCAAATTATGGGGATTCTTACACTGTTGTTTTCAACAAAGGAAGAGCTGAACCCAATCAAGTGGATGCTGACAATGATCTGGGTTAGACGCACCGTGGAGTTTCTCTGGAATGCTGACTTGGTAGCGAGAAGCGAGAAGTTTCAGATTATACAGTGCACGGGTGGTGTTGGTGTCTAGATGTGTATTACTGTTCGTAGTGTTTCAAATTATTCACATGGAGTATCTGGAGAGTAAGCCTTTCTTTCATCAACATTTTCACTTTGGAGCCCTGGTACTCGTTCTCATACACATATGACAATGTATCACAAGGACTGTCATGCAAGAAAACTGTCAATTGTGATCTGTTCCATTCACAACAGTGGGGATGAATTTGCATATGCAAGTTCCTCTGTGCCACTCAGTATGGTACCAACTATAGTAAAATAAAGAGCAAGTGAGCAGTCTTTTACAAAAAAATGAATATCTGCTACAAGATCCCGTACAGGCAAAACCAACGAATTTATTAAAGAGAAATAGGTTAAAATAATTCTACGTTATTGAAACATGCTCTCCAATTTTGGGAAAAAAAAGATTCAGATAGCTAGGTAAATTAAAGACAAAAGCAGCAGGTGGGAAGCGTTGAAAGAAACCGCACACTACATGACATGGCTGACGCCCAAAACAGTACTTATAATTATGTCCTCTCCTTTCATTTGTGATCTGAAAAACCTGCTTCTGAGGAAAAGACTAGACTGTCCTGACGCAAAAATGGGATGCTATTTTCTGCTTGGGAAATCATGACGATGAATTTTTTTCCATCTTTTATCTGAACAAGATCTTTTTATGGTTATAGAGCATGAGAATGATAAATGAGAAAGAGCCAACAATTGCAAGTATCGCCACCTCTGTAGCTGAAGTAATAAACGAACACCTTAAGGAAGAACTAAGTAATGAAAAAGAGAGGTGAAAATTCAACAAAATCAAAACACCAGAAAACTGTATGTCCTCTCTATAAACCTTCAGAAGTGGAATCAATACAGTGCCTGTACATGTAACGTATAAAACCAGACTGCAAAGTTAGTTCTGTCTCAAAGAATCACTGTCATGATTTACGTTGGGACAAAAAAAGCCTCTGCATGAAGATTTTCCCAGGCTAACTGTGTAACGCAAAATGCCAACCAATCAACCACCCTAGTGGCAAATCAATAAAAATAAAACATATGCACCTGCACACACTGCACTAATACCCACTGTGAACAACTTACACCTGAACACTTGCGCCTGTTGTCCTTTTTGAACATTTGTTAGTAATGCCCCCCTCACAAAATCCTCTAAGAGATTATTTTCTTCCAGTAGACTGGTGCTGGCACTGTCATCCAGCTTCCGGCATACCCACATGCACTGTGATAGCTACAACTGCCTCTGTGAATACAACTGAAAACAGCAAAACGGCTATGCATTCTGATTGCTTAGTTTGGTTGTGCCACTACTCCACTATCTTTCACACAAGCTCAGGCTGTGGCGTTTTCTCAACAAAGAGCTCTTGAGTGACACAAAGGGAGAGGACTGGGTCAGCCATTAGGAAACCAGCAGCAGCAACATGGCACTCGAGTACTACAAGCTGGCAACAACAACCAGAGACTGAACTGCCTTGGCCAAGACCAGAAACAGGGTCCAAGTCATACAAACCAAAACATGAAGGAAATACGTACTTTCACATCCCCTTCTCCACAATACTGAATCTGATGTCACCTTTCCAGCTGAGAGAATATTAGTCTAACCTTCTGAATGCTGTGCATGTGACTCTACACCCAGACATGTGTTCAAATCATCAGAACTTGCACATTTATCGTTCTTCCTGGCTGACACTGTATGAGTTACCAACATCCATGTGACCACGTTCTGTCTGAATATAAGTGGTTTATATAAAATGTAAAGAAATAAACAAAATGAAGTTAAGGCCTTTTAAATGATGTAGGTGCGAGTACACCCATACTTCATTAGAAACAATCCCACACTTACAAAATTACATCATACAGAAACAGATACTTGAGAAAATATATAGGTGAGTACAGACCAACATCCTTTGGGTATAAATAATGATTATGAGTCCTCGATAACAATGCATGGATGTGTGCAAACCCAGACGGTAAAGAGGATATTCTTTGTTTTGCCTACTACAGAACAGACTGATGAAAACTGGAGAAAAAAGGCAATAGATCCAGATTTTGGGAGTCAATGGCTTTAAAACTGTTTTATCACTATATTTCCAAACATTATTTGCCCCAAAACCATGACTGATGATAAAGAACAATAGAAGTATTCCTCTGAAATAAAAAAAAAAAACCCAAAAACTGGGATATTCTCCTGCATACAAGTTCTCTCACACTGTTTTTCCAGATACAACATCCTCTAAAAACAATGGAAATTGTACAAAATTCTGAATCTAGGAAGTGAACAAGCAAATAAAGACATCAACATTTTCATGGACATACATGCATCTGTGTGCATGCACATGAGACAGATACGGCAATCTGCGAACGACCTCCCGGTTCTGTGCTATCTGCAAACGGTCTCCAGGTTTTTTTGTTTTTGTTGTCATCGTGGTTTTGTGTTTTGTACAGCAGGTTAAAGTGACTCTCAGAATCAACGGAAAACTCATTCTTCACAAGTTGTAAAGTGACCAGAGCTGCATGCTTTTGTGAGCCTACTTTTGGAAGAGAGACCCATATGTTTATCAAGTCAACTTCAAATCCACTGTTATGCCTATCCAACCAAAAATAATCTACATGGCATGAATAACAATCTATATTTCTACAACACTTGTTTTAAAAGAAAGCAGACTGACCTGATGCTGTTGCTGGTCCAACGCCTTTCAGCACAACCAAAGCTTCTATGCCTGAACGCAGGTTGGGCAAAACCTTAAAGGCTTTCTTGCTGGCCGCTTCAACACTCTCTGCACTGTTTTCTTCCACCAACTGCTGAAGACGAGGCCGAAATTTCCCTCTCTGCTCACAAACGGCAGGTGTTTAAAGATATCATCATTCAGAATACTGGCTCCCTTATTAAGACACATTAGTCACATAGGTGGGTGTGCACTAAGATATCATCATTCAGAATATTGGCTCCCTTATTAAGACAGATTAGTCACACAGGTGAGTGTGCACTAAGATATCATCATTCAGAATATTGGCTCCCTTATTAAGACAGATTAGTCACATAGGTGGGTGTGCATTCATAACCCATTTTTATTTTCTTTCATAGAAATTCATTCCAACAGTTAACTGTGAAAATTTTAAGACGAAAACGCTATTTACCTATCAATGCTGGTAAGCAAAAATCAACTGACCTGAAATATTAGATATTGATAAAGTTTACTTTCTTTCTCATTTTCCTTTTTACAACAATAAAGAACTTGCCAAGCTTGGAAAAAGCTCAAAGCTCCAACACCTTGTTATGGGGAGCAAGGGAAGAAAACTGCAGCGGAAGGTAATGCAGAATAAATGCAGCTGTCACTTTTAAGATATTTATCACAACCATACCAACAGAACTATATCACAAGCAACAAGTATACATCATACTGAACCTGCAAAAACAATAAAACTCTTGTTTATTTTTTCTTTTTTCTTGTTGTTTTAAACTAAGCACATTTTAAAAACAGAAGTACAGTCAAGGTCTATGCTTAAAGGAAATGCACCACGCAAGCATTCTAGTGTTTGTTCTATGATCATTGATCTGTGTGGCTGGCATGCAAGTATCTCTCCTCAACAATCAAATTCAGTTAGTCTGGTGGTCACACTGCACCAAAGTTCTGTGTTCATGCAAAACACTATCATCACAACACACTAACAACAATGAAACAAGAACATCTGTGTAAATTTTTGTTTATCTTTCAAAACAGATTTTTAAGAGTCATCTCCAAAGCAAGGACAACTCTTCTGCTGCAAAGGATTCTTTTATGTAAGTGCATGCAGCATTTGAGACCTTGGTCAACAAGCTCATCCGAAAGACTAACACTAAGACCAGCTACATGAGATCTAGTGGAAAAGGGGATGGAAATCCCTGCTCACAGTGGATCCACATTTCCTCTCTCTCAAATTCAACATGAGGATGTTGCCCAGTTGGCCATTTTCCCACTGTGTATGTGTGTGTATGTATGTCTGTGTGTGTGAGTGTGCATGTGTGTGTGTATACATGTCTGTATATCCTTCCTGTATGTATGTGAGGGAGGGAGAGGTGAAGGGGCAAAGGACAGAAGTGAGTCAGTGAGGTGGCGCTTCATGCACATGGTAACACACGCACACAAAACTGACAGGGGAAAAAAAATCAGTGTAACTGTTGTGACACGAACTTGTCAACACAATTTACACTTTGCTACAATCAGATCAGATTTGTGGACACAACTCCATGCTAAATGACTATCAGAATGTATCATCTCCATGAACACCGCAAGATGCACAGCTCTGCAACCTGAAACATGATATGCAAAAAACAAAAGAACACGCTTACAGAGCCAACATGTGCTTGTGGAAAGTGACAACAAAAATGTTCACAAGCCAGTATGGACCAGCACAGTTTCCAATTACAAGAATGGTGTCTTCTTACAAATCTGCATCATTCAAAGTTACTATACTTGCATATATGGCTGAGTGTATAAGCCATAGCAATCCAATCTCTGATATTCAAACATACTTCTTCTTCTTCTGTGTACACAGGCTGATACTCCTGGGGACACTCCCTGTATACACAGGCAAGTATTAACCCCATCTGCCCAACAAAGGGAGTGGAGTTTTGTGTGTATGACCCTTTTTGATCCCGCCATTAAGGCAGCCATACTCCAGCTTTGGGGATGGTACATGCTATGTGTAACGTGTCATCCATACCAATGGCCAAACTGGCCTTCTCTTCCGAAAGTTGGTGATAGGATTTTACGTGTGTGCAAGATGTTATATGTGCGTTCACACACGGAACCTCGGTCTAGTCTCATTCGAAGGACTGTATGGGGAAATGGAGTCAGACCCAATGTTAACTCCGAGGGAAAAATCCCCCTGTACCGAAACGGCTCGGCGGAGATTCAAACCCGCAACCCCAGGATTACGGTCCGACGCTCTACCACTGAGCTATTCCGGCCCCCATTCACACATACAATTGTAAGGCATTACAATCACATACTAGACTAACTGAAATGTTCAATGCTAATCTTAAAAGTCTCATACAAGTATACATTATTATATGTATTAGAATATTTAGGTAAGGGGCGTACACTGCCATCTTTCTATCATAAGAGTATGGGATCCTCACCAGTAATTTCCACTGCATCACTTTTGCCAGTTCTTCATGTTTGATGTACCTTTCACTTCTCCCAATAATAACTGCAGGCAGATCTTGCTGGTACCTGAACATTACAAATTTGGAAGATAAGTCAATTCAGTTTATAAGCAAATTTCATTTTTACAACTGTATATAAAAAAAAAATCAGCTCACCATTACCCCTGGTAATAGATTTAGCCCAATTTAAGTAAGCAAGAATCAGTAACAGGTCTCAAATAATAACTCATATCACATTCAAATAAACAAAATCAATAAATGGTAACAAATAATCACTCGCATGAACTGATTTCAATTCAGTTTTTTCCACTGACATAGTCCATCGCCCGTGGTAAAGACACACAAACATACTACTAGTATATATGAATAAAGTGATTAAAAAAACAGCAAGATTTAAATCGTAAGTGACAATTCAACAGCTTCTAATAAAATTTGTGGATCAAATTGGCAACTTCCTGTAAAGTCTTTTTGCTCATCACATGTATGTGCAAAATACTAAAAGCAGTGTGCCGGGATGTGTGTTAGAAATATTAGAGATTTTGTGTCAAACAAGTTTTCTCAACCTGGAATTCTCTGCCAAAGCAGTATGCCAGAATCTTGCCAGAAGTGGGTAGTTACATCTACATGCTTTATGAGAACCATTTTTTTCCCCCCCTTTTATTCTTCTGTACAGTGTACCAATCAATGAAGATCTGAAAAAAAAAAAAAAACAACAACTTGTGAAAGCTGATTTGGAAGGCCCTCCTACTGCAAACAAACACAAGATTGGATTACCTGCTTCAACCTTTACAACAGCCATTGTTTGTCCTGGTGCTAGCATTACATCCTGAATGAATTGCAAGGTAGATTGTGTAATCAACAAATTGCAGTCTCTAAGAATATCCAAAGTCTCATTTCTCCATAGACTTTTGTTTGAAGGGCACAGATCAAGTAATTCCTTTTAATTATATCTTCAATTCCCGATATACTGGTTAAAATGGCAAAACATATGCGATACATCAAGCCTCGCTAACTCACCTACACCCCGCCTTCCCCCCACCCCTAACCCTCCCTACCCCAGCCCAGCCTTGTTGCCGAGTTGGGCCAGCGAAGCCTGGTGGTGTGTTTGAGACCATTGCTGTGTCCGCACTTCATTAGGTGGAGGTCTGAACATGCCTTCAAGGCCTCTCATCCCCCCCCCCCCCATGCCCCACCCCAGCCCATATGTCCTCTCTCCCTCTGATAGCTGATACTATCCACTCCTTCAAACCCCCACCCCCCTTCTGCCATACCCCAACCCTCACCACACCCTCCTTGCTGTCCAACTTCAAACTCTGTTCTCTCTTTTTCTTAACGCTGCGCATCCCGAGTATGACAGTAATTATTGAATTTACGTTCGATGGTCATCATCGGAAGAAGAAGAAGAATATCAGCTTTTCAACCAAAACATTACTGTAGAAAAGACATCATGATGAAGTGATGTACTTCTCCTTTCTGTAAAGTGTCCACAACCATCAAGTTGATTATTCTGACACTTACGTGTGTATGACCGTTTTTTATCCCGCCATTAAGGCAGCCATACTCCAACTTCGGGGAAGGTGCATGCTATGTGTAACGTGTCATCCATACCAACGGCCAAATTGGCCTTCTCTTCCGAAAGTTGGTGATGGGATTTTACGTGTGTGCAAGACATTGTGCGGGCATTCACACACAGAACCTTGGTTATAGTCTCATTCGAAGGACTGTATGGGGAATGGAGTCAGAACCAATGTTAACTCCATGGGAAGCTCCAGACAAGTGTCAAGCCCTTCATGTCTCCAGGAAGAAAAACACACTGACTGGCACATACCATCTCCATGGCCAAAATCTCAAAAGAGTTGAAGAGACAAAGTACCTAGGTGTCACCATTTCCCAAGATCTTACCTAGGACACCCACATCTCCAATATAACTAACAGAGCAAACAAGACCTTAGGGTTCCTCAGACGAAACCTGAGAGTAGGCTCTATCAACATCAAGGAAACTGCCTACAAGGCCCTAGTTCGCCCTACCCTAGAATATGCCTCACCTGTCTGGGACCCCTACACTGCCAAAAACATCAACAACATGGAAAAAGTCCAAAGCCGTGCAGCTCGATGGGTTGTGAACCGCCACCGTCACACCTCAAGTGTCGATTCCATGCTGACACATCTACAGTGGTCCACTCTAGCAGACAGAAGAAGAGCAGCAAGGCTGACCACCTTCTTTAAATATTATCGTGAAGAGGTTAGCATAAACACCCCATTCAGGCCCACACCAAACACCCCAGCACGGTCTACAAGACAGTCTCACGGGGAGACATATCTCCTCCCTGCTTGTAAAACCAATTACAGGAAGTTTTCCTGCTTCTCGAGGACTGTCAGGGACTGGAACAGCCTGCCTCCTGAGGTTATTTCCTCAACCTCAGTGGAATGTTTCAAGTCCCAAATTTGACCAATCAGCGCCCTCCCCCCCACCCCACAAGTCCCCCTACTGCCAGTCCTACATGTCTATGTCAACAGCCTTGTGGAACCCCCCCCCCCCCCCCAATTTTACACACATCAGAACCATCAAAATGATGATGGCGGATGTTTAAAGAAAGACGAAGTATTCCGGCCCCAAGTATCAATGTTTTACTAAATGCCTAGATTTTCTTTAAGTCTGGAACAGCTACGCTAATAACTGGTTTCGAGCCTTCCACGAATATGAAGTGCCGTGACAGAAACAGTCTTGTGTCAACTTGATGTTCAGGCAACCGAAAGTAGATTAGCAGACAAGTCGGAGAGAGCCCAGTCGACAAACCATTTGTCCAGCGTAAGAAGTTCCTGCCTTTTTTTCTTGTTCGTCATGGTTTCCGCTTTTGCCCTCAATACATTTTCATACTGTGAATAAATGCGTCGCCAAACGTCCCTAGACTTCTCAAGAACTGACATCTTAGTCACCCTAAACAGAACCGACGATGCAATCTTCTCGCGCGAATTCTCCTTTCGATTCTGTCTTTACACCGGTACTTTTTTGAACAAAGACAATACGTTCAAAATTGACACAAAGTGTGTGTGTGTGTGTATGTGTGTGTGTGTGTGTGTGTGTGTGTGTGTGTGTGTGTGTGTGTGTGTGTGTGTGCGCTCACGTGCGTCAATGTGCGTGTCCGTGTATATGCACGCCTGTACGCTTAAAAAAAAACAAAAAACTGGCTTTGCGATACATTGTGCAACCGTAGAAAACCCTGCAAACACATCTACGAAAACCAGGTAATAAAGTTCACACGTAAGTTGATACTTTAATGTATATCCCGGATCTTTGTGTTGGTTTAAATTATTAAAAAAAATGAATAGATAAAAAAGACCCCTCTCCTTTGTCCAAAGTGCATCAATGTATTAGCTTTCTTGGGCTTCACACACACACACACACACACACACACACACACACACACACACACAACAATCTCTCTCTCTCTCTCTCTATACACACACATATATGATTTTGCGAATTTTCGGACAGTTCCCACCATCACGCAGTGTTTTGCCACGTTTTGGTTAATTCAGAAAACAGAACAAAAAAGAAAAAAACAACAAAAAACACACCACTACCCCCCCCCCCCCCCCACCCCACCCCCCCCCACCAGCCGTGCCATCCTGAACATCCCACGATACAAAATTTTAGACTTACTTCCCTTGGTGAACAGTTACGATGGCGGTTCACAACATGAACTTAATCAAGGATCAGGTCTACTTTAGTAGGAAGGTTGTTCACACTTTTGTTTTTACGATTACATTTATGTTATATTTGCGATGAAGGATGACAAAGTATTTATAGATGTTCTTTATATATTATAACCCGATCAACCAACCTCTTGATAAATGGTATAATAAGATAACATCAGTGACCAGGCACACTGACGCCAGTTCAAAAGAACGGATGCTCGAATGTTTTTTGTTTTTGTTTTTGTTTTTTTAGTCAAACCTGCTGCTCATTTAAAAAAAAAAATCTATTTATTTAATCTATCTGCTATGACCGTTGGATTATGGATTAAGGTGCCAAAAAAGATAAAAGTGGTGAAAAATACTGATACTTTTAAAGCTGGCGAGTGACTTCTGTTCAGAAAGGTTTGATATTGATTCATCGAGGTATAGATCACACATAATTTGAAATAGTATCATGTCACCAGGCACAGACTGAAACAATCGTATATGATTTACAAAAAAAGCTATGACTAGGAAGAGAGAAAAAGAACCAATTTTTTAGGAGAAATAATGTAAGAGCCATCTCATGAGAGATATTAGACACCAGCGGAAGAAAGGCACCCATTTTGGGGAAATCTAGAAGAACCTACCATATTATAGATACAAATTTGGTCAGAATAGGTGATTAGTGCAAAAAAATGAGCTAACCATGAACACTGAAATTATGAATGAATGGATGTTGGGTGTTGTTATTCACTTATGACAGATGATCTCAACACTGCGCGAGTTAGGATATTTATTGGCTTCAGAGTTAGCCCAATGACAGAAAAAATGCAATGTAATGCAAACATATTAAATCACTGTTATCACAGACTTATCTTGATGCTTAAAATGTTTGTTTTGAAGTACTTTTAAAAAATATTGATTTACTGAACAGTATAGTATAGTGAGTAATGAGAACATGTAATGATTTGAAAACTAGCATTTATCATTAGGAAAGTTCTAAAGAAGACATGATGTGTACTTTGACAGGCATGCACTGTCAGTTGAAAGTTTTATTTACATAATGTAGATTGAAGGACACAAAGAAATGATTGTTTTACTTGATAATTTTCAGGTTGGAATGCTGATGAAAGGCACTTCAGATGATGAGTCACCCATACCAGGATATTTGTACCAAGAAATTACAGGTAGTACACAGTGATGTTACTCAGTTCCTTCTTGCAGTGATATATTTCCCAACATTTTACATTAGAATCAACACAGACATATACACATGTGCTCCCCCCCCCCCCCCCCCCCCCCCACACACACACACACGCACTCGTGTGCACGTGCACGCTCAAGCTCGTGCACACACATACATATTCATGAGTAGATCTGTATGTACCATACAGAAGTCAGATCAAAATCATTATGAAAAGTTAATTTAGTCTGTAGTGACGCACGGTTTCTGCGCACATAGGCGAGCTCAACGGAAGTGCACCTCGTGTGAGAAGTGTTCACTGACAGACAGGTAAACAAGCAGACGAACTCTGGTAGTACGACGCTAGGCCTTGAAGAGAGTGGACTAGCTAACTTGTAGTTAGCTAGGGAGTTCGACACTCGGGCCTGAAGGGAGTGGACCGGCTAGGACTATCTTGTAGTTAGTGAAGGAGGTTCATCGTGCTGACAGTTACACTAGTGACAGACCAGTGCTAGGGCCTCCAGTTAACAGGAGACAGTTTAGCCCTAGCACTGTGACAGTACAGCCGTAGACGGTTACAACGGCTAGGACGGCTTTGACAGTACCACTGCTGGGCCCGGACACTGACAGAGAGACAGTGACTGTGACAGACCTTACTTGCTAGTTCATGCCAGTGAAGAGCTTGGGTAAGAATCCTGACGAAACCCCCAAGCCGGAGTCTGGACTGACCAGGTAAGGTAGAGTGCGCGTGTGTGAGTGCAAAAGTGCTGGGTATATAAACGGACTTCTCTAGACTGTAGGGAAAACACTTCAAATCTGTAACTACTGATACACCAAGGTACACGTATTAACTATACCAGTGCTTAATAAGAAGTGACAAAGGAATTAAGTATGAGGAAAACTTGAAGTGTCGAAGGAGAAAAAAAAAGGAAGAAATACATAAAAATAAGAGTGGATTCTATACATTCTAAATGTGTATTTTACAAATACTATTACAAGTCAGAGTGTGAAAGAAAGTGAGTGCTTGTGCATTCATGTATGCTTGCCACCCTGCGTGCATATATATGTGTGTGTGTGTGTGTGTGTGTGTGTAAGAGAGAGAGAGAGGGAGGGTGAGAGAGAGAGAATTTTAAAAAGTGAGCCTGTAATAGAAATGTGCTGTGATTCATGTATGCCGCATGCCCCACGTGCATATGTGCATGCAAGTGTGCGTCGTGCATGTGTGTGTGTGTGTGTGTGTGTGTGTGTGTGTGTGTGTGTTACAGAGAGAGTGTGTGTGTATCATGTGAGATTGTGTGTGTGTGTGTGTGTGATGTATTCAGCCCCTGAAAATGAACTGGTGAGATGAATGATTTGTTGGACATCATGATGATTGGTCATTTTAGATGTACTGGCATCAGTGATGGATGATTGATACCCAAATTGAAATTGTTAATGTTCGACACATTTGCCAAAGCTTGAGAGTGAGACACATGCATTCTGTTGTTCTGTTTTTGTCTGATTTCAGATCTCACTTTTCAGTCACCTGCACACTGCGAATTTCTGCTGGAGTTTATGGTGAAAAGGCTGAGCAAAAATTCATGTCATGTCAAGTATAAGGTACATTATGTTAACAATAAAAAAACACACCCAAATAACAAAAAACAAATCAGAAAGTAATCATAGAAATTAAATGATATTGTCAGATGGATCAAACATTTATTTTTTGTGGAGACTGTGGTTTAGTTGCTTATTAATTCTAGAAATGTTACAATGTAGCACTAACACTTTATAAAAATGCTTAAGGTGTCATGGTCTAAGTGATTTATTGGTAAATTTCAGCGCATTTTCCCATACCATGTCATATTGTGTTCTTATCAGAATTAGTTCGTCAGTTTATGGAAAATAATTGCATTTGCTAACTGGCATACACAGATAGATTTGTTGAAAAATAAATGGCCTCAGCCTCACAGAGCTCTCAAAGATGAGAAATGATGATCTAACAAAGTCGAACATACAGTGGGGGAAAAATAGGATGGTGTATAGCTGTGATCAAGGGAATAATGAGGATGATGTACTCTTCTTCCCCGACAGCATGCCTGTAATCATTTAGGGATGTATGCGCTTATGATTTCTGATTCTCAGTTTCATAGATCTGGTTCATTTTTTGTCAGTAATAGTTAAGGTTTGAGGATTGGAAATAGTGCAGAAAAAAAATTGTGAACATGCGTTAAGAACACTTCTGTGTTCATCTTGTGAAAGGCTCCTCCATGTTCTGTTCATACTCATATTAATCATCAAAGTTTGTTTTGTAGAATAAAAAAAGGAAAATAAAAGATAGAGATGCTTCTGCAGGGTTTAATGTTCAGTGAGCTTAGTATTTTTACTGAAGTGTTAAGATGATTATGTGATTCCTGTTTTTTGTGTTTATCTATATCTTGTGTGTGTGTGTTTGGTTGCAGACTTTGAAGTTAATGAAGCATTTAGTTGAGGAAGGAGACCAAAACTTCAGAAAAGGGCTACACAAAAAGTCTGGATGTATTCAAGATGCAACTAGTAAGTATTTTGAATGATGTACAAGGTTTCCTGTAGCTGTTTGGAATGGCGATATGTTGATGAATTAAAAAAATTGAAATAACTATAGATTTTTTGGCATTGTTTTTACATTTTTTTGAGGATCTACCTAGCACACAAATTCTTGTAAAGCTCATGAAATCACCAGTATTGTGAAATTTAATACAGTCTTTGGTTCTCGTGCCCAGTGATAGTGGAAATACTTTGCATGCACAGTCATGGAATCAGTGATCAAGACCTGTGGCAGTACTTAACTAAATACAGACAATGCCTCCAACACAGTGTTGCAACACCATTCAGGCTGAAGGCAAGCCATGCATATATAATTGATACAAATTCGCATGCTGGTGTAGAGTTTTATTCTGGTCTGAAACAGAAAGTATGTTCCAACTCCATCCACACCTCAGAACTACAGACACTTGCAGGAAATTTGAGCAATGCGATCCATTGAGTGGATGACACTGGACTGTGTAGTTCTGCATCTTCCCCTTGAGCCCTTACCGTTCTCAGCAGTCATGGGTAGGAGTCAGCTGAGGCCCTTGAATCCTGCAAATATATGCTTGTGATGAGACTCAAACCAGTGACCTTTCGGTTCATGACATGTGAGCTTAACCTCTGCCTCGTTATGGCAAATTGAATGGAAGATATATCACAAGATTTTATCAGACAACTTGTAAGTTTGAGTTCATCCTATATGTTACATGACTTTTAGGTTAAACTTTGTGATATAACACGTGCGTCCATGGGTGTGCATGTGTGTGTGTGTATGCATGTGTGCATGGTGTGTGTGTGTGTGCTCAGATAATCTGTTTATGCATATTTTTTTCAACATAGAATATGGTGGACCACCTGACCCTTTACGTGGCAATGTTCCATACCAAGCTGTTCGTCAAACTGCCAAGGTAGGTTTTCTGCAGTGTGACCAGAGTTACTTGTACATTTATATTAATATATACATTAAGATCAATGAGAGCACTGAGACTGCATGGCCATAAGACAACTGTTGTGATTATTTTGCGTGAAGGAGTGGTAACAGGAGTTATGATTCTAATCCGTGCTGTTGTGTAGTGATAATGGGAGTAATATTACTGCTCCATGCAGTTGTTTAGGTCCAGCAGGTTCAGCATGCATATTGCTTAGAATTTGGGGCATGATTCAGTTAAGTAACATGAGAATGACAAATTTGGATATCAGTTTAAATGCATTTGAGAAAATGATGTGATTGTGAGTCGCTTTTTTCATTGTTTGCAAGAATAGTGGTGCTTTTACCATTGCCTGTGAGGTATATTGTATATAGAAATTAAGATAAACTTCACTGACTTCTTCAGTATCTTTTTCTGGAGAAGAATGTTGGGTCTTTGTGTGCATATGTCTGAGGAGAACATTGCCTTCCGTAATGGATATTGATCTGGAATTGTTTTTTTTATAATTAAAAAAAAAAAAAATTGACTAAGGTATCTGTGTCATTATTGTCATACTTTATGCAAATTCGTCTGATTTTGGCAAGATTTGATATTTAGAAATGATTCTAAGAATGTCAAATAGAATGTCCTTATGACACTTAAAAGATCCTTGTCATGTAGGACATAAAATGCTTTTGAAAAACGATAAAAATAAATCATAGTGAATGATGATATAGACAACAAATGTAAGTTTTTGAAGCAGGTTCTAAGATAGATGTCAAAGAAGATGACTTACTCAACTGATTTTGAGATTTCAGAGGACTAAAGTCTGTTGATATGTTCCATTGTGTAGTTTTATCACCTACCCAAGTTATTTCATGCAAAGTTCTGTGAGACAACAGATTGAAAAAACAAATTTGACTCCCTGTTTTTCTAAACAAAACAATGACAGTACGTTTGGTGTTTGCAGGAACTCAGCAGCATTCTGTCGGAGTTGAATATTTCAGACACTGAAGTATCTCAACAGTTACGTCCAGAACGAACGATGGGTTGGTATTGCTTGTGATAAAATATAACATGACCTCAGTCTGTGTGTATTACTAAAGCAGTGAAAATAACTGTATTGCAATTAACTCTTTTGAGTCACTGAAAAAAAAAAGAAAATCATAGCAATATCAAGATGAAAGATATATTAACCCGTAGAGTGCCTTTAAGCCGTCAGCTGACGCCGCATTAAAAATGCTTTCCCAGTGCCTATGGGCCATCCACTGACGTCATGCATTTTTCTTGAATTTTCATTCGTTACTATTTCTATCATCGGACTTAAATAGAGTGTGCGTAGTAAGCCTTATATGTCTGTAGTATTAAAATGATATGTAAATGACCACACGTGAGGGGAAAGCCCATTTATTCTCATCACTGACTGGATGACCAGCCAGCACTTCGTCTCGCTTGCAAAGATGGCGGCACAACCTTCGACAAGCGCAGCGACCAAATCAACGTATTTACACAGCTGAGCAGGCTCTGCTAATGATTTTTGACAAAGACAATAATCTTTTATTCAACGACTCACTCGAGCATGAAGGTGAGATGATGATAGTGATGGAATTGCCAACCGTATTCGTCAGTTATTGTGTCGGGCTGTGTGACCTCAATGTGTGTTCAGCTAACTGGTTTGCCAGCGTCGAACGAGCTCGCCTAGTGTGTACTCTGCACTGCGTGCCAGTGGTCAGTGACGTGGTAGTCAGCGTGAGAGGGGAGCGCGGCCTGCTCGCGGCGCGGCACAGGGCAGAGGGAAAGGTAGGGGAAGAGGAGCAGTGAAAGAGAGGGTTGAAGTCCAGCAAGGGGGCGTGGTGGGGAGAGGGGGGCGTGGTCGTGGACTGACCTGTCTGCATAGAGTGTGAGCGTCTTGATAGACTTCTAAACTGTTTTACTTTCATTTACAGGTGTAGTGTGACAGTACAAACTTTATTTTCAACTTTTTTGCTTTGTGTTCTTGTTTGGATGTGAAGATGTAGTGGTAAATACATATGCTTTTGATCGTGCAAAAAAATCTATCCAAATCTAATTGTCTAAATACTTTTTTATTTTCAGAATTAAAACAAAAGAAGCCCAGATTCAAAATCTTCATTCAATTTCCTTCAAAAATCATATATATTTCATTGTTATATCTTTTGTAGTTTCTGAGCTAGAATTTTTTGTTAATTATTACCCCCAAATCATTAGATTTCCCTGGCACTGGGAAAGCCTTTGTTTGTAACATTTTCAAGCAGCGAACGGGTTAAAGAGAGGAAGAGTGATACCATTCATAGTAGAAACTGAAAACATGAACATGTGTCATTCCAAGCTAATGCAGTAAGAAATTATAGTGATACATATACTGTGAATGATTTCGAAACTTACCCATTCTGATTGAGAATGTGAGGTCAGTTGTCTTTCATGTGATGAGGCTGCAGACTCTACACATTTGAATTCAGGTCCTTTAAGAAAATTTACTTCAGCTGTCGTCATGTAGATACAAACTGTTCAAGTGAAAACGATCTCTGGAATGAAAATCTATGGCAGATCCAAAATTGCTGATGCAGGTGATTAGCAGACAGCTGCAAAATTCCCTCTAAGGTATAAAAAAAAGGAAAAAAGAAAGGGTAAATAATGATGTACTATGGCATTTTACAGCATGGGGCATATAGTAGTTTTCATGGGAAGGCACACAGAACAATGGCTCTTCTGTTTTCCTGGAGTTCCGTTTTCCCCCTTCACTCTTTGGTGCAAGAGTAATGCAGCTTACCCTGCGATCAGATCTTGGTTGGCCGCTGTAGATAACTGACCCCCTTTCTTTCCATATATGCATTTCACTTTGCAGTACCTGTGGTTAAAGGGTTAATTATTACATCAGTTGTTTATATGACTTTCTGACACGTTGTTCCATGCTATCTTTTCTTCTATTCACTTTCTACCCTCTCTTCCCTGCCTCCCCCCTCCCATCCTGGTTTCCCCTTCGCATACAAACATGCACAGATACAGATACATCCTTTTTTGTTGTGATCCAGGTCACATCTTACTCTCCTCCCATCCACCCACTTTTCTCTCTGTCTTTCTCCCTCCTCATTTCTGCTATCTGTTTTTGACCTGTGCTCTCTTCCCTGTCATCTTTCATATATTGTCATTCTCATGCTGACTGCTGTCAGGGTGTATTGTTTTGTGCACTTTTTGTCTATCGTAAAATTTGAAGTCATATTTCTTTAAAAGTTGCGTATGTGTTTTGTATTGTATGTTTACACTTTTTTTTGTGTGTTCATTTTTGTTTTGCCTTGTCTAGTTCTTGCACTGGTATTAGAGTATTGTTGGACTAGCATACCCTGAGCAAAGTGCATTGTGAATCACTCACATTCTCTTATGACATCTATCTAGTTATTCTCTGTCCTGGTATAGTTGCAACTAAAAACATGTAAATTTAAACTTGCATAGATTTTATTTGTTTATGACTTGCAAACATTCAAGCAAACAGGAAAGCATCAGCAAATGAATTGTAATTCAAACTTTAAAAAAGATCTGAGTGAAAATAGGCTGTTCCAATAAGTGGATTTGTTAGTTACCATATATGTAGAGCTTTAATGTGCATGTTGTGGGGGTGCATGTACTGGTCCCTTTTTTGTGTAATGTTTGCTTTACTTGGTGAAGATATTTTTGTGTTGAAGGAGACTGCTCTTGTGGTTAACACTACCAGAGGAAACACAATGTCATCATAAGCCCCAGCATCAGTGTCCTACAGGGCAGAAAGCCACGAATCATGGTCTGGAACAGCTGCAAGGTCAAGAGCATGGAAGCAGGCTTTACTGGACAGAGTGATAACTGGAAGGGTACAGTAGACCTTCCAGAATGGGAAAACCATCCAGTGATCATCAGGAAGAGTGGCATGAGACTGGATTATGTACTCCACTCAGGTTCATCTAAACAATTGGTTCAGTGTGCCAACGTGAAAGCAGAATGGAGCAAGTTCCCATCTACAAGACTGAGAAATATGCCAGTGTAGCCAGCAGCTTGAGGAAATTTGGCTTTTGAGCCCAAGTCCTCTCCATAGAGATTGGAGCAAAAGGGTTTGTTGGCTCATTAGCCTATGATCTCTTGTGGCAGCTGGTGTTTTTTTGGGTAAAAAACAAAACAAGAAACCCAAGAGAACCCTAGAAGTAATAGCAGAGGCACATGAAAAGAGTTCAGTTAGTTCTGGTTGAGGAGGAACAAAAGTGAACTTTATATGGCTTAATTTCCCAACTTAAAAACAGATGTTCCACAGTGATGTTGGTAAGACATCTGTCGAAAAGGCAATACCTTGAGATGCCCACCCATCCAGCAGTTGCAGGTTCAAATCCCAGCAGCACCAGGAAAACAAAAAATCTGACAGCAGAAGAGTCTAAGAGTCATGACCTGGATATGACCGAGTTCCCCCTTCCCCAATCATTAACCTCAAGACATCGTGTTGTCAGGCAGTCCTTAGAGTTTCCTATTTTCAGATGGACGTTCTGTTGTCAAGCAGTCCCGAGACTTTTCCCTGCTATCTTCAGGTGGACGTGCTGTTGTCAAGCTGTCCCTTGACTTTTCATGCCATTTTCAGGTGGATGTTTTGTTGTCATGCAGTCCCTAGACCTTTTCCTGCTATTTTCAGGTGAACGTTCTGTTGTCAAGTAGTCCCTAGACCTTTTCATGCTATTTTCAGGTGAACGTTCTGTTGTCAAGTAGTCCCTAGACCTTTTCATGCTATTTTCAGGTGGACGTTCTGTTGTCAAGTAGTCCCTAGACCTTTTCCTGCTATTTTCAGGTGGACGTTCTGTTGTCAGGTAGTCCCTAGACTTTTTCATGCTATTTTCAGGTGAATGTTCTGTTGTCAAGTAGTCCCTAGACCTTTTCCTGCTATTTTCAGGTGGACGTTCTGTTGTCAAGTAGTCCCTAGACCTTTTCATGCTATTTTCAGGTGGATGTTCTGTTGTCAAGCAGTCCCTTGACTTTTTCTAGCTATTTTCAGGTGGGATAGGTCCTGCGAGACCCAATTCTGGAGGGAAATACTACGGGTTTGGAAACACCCCTGTGGAAAAGAGTGAGTGTGCTGACTACCATGTATACATATACATGCATTCACACAAACATGCAGAGTTTATACCAGCTGCCATGGCAAAGTGGTAAGTCTTGTGGCCTCCCGGCTGGGAGGTCATGAGGTTGGTTCCCATCAGAGCCATGTGGGATTTTTCTACCTTGCCCTGCTCCTACCCAGAGTTGAGCTTGCTATGGGCTGAATTGGGAAAACTGGGACCACACAGTGGAGTTTCATCCACTTAAATGGATGCATCTCTGAGAGTGTTGCTCAAATTTCCTGACCGACACTGCAGGTGTGTGGATTTTTGGGCCTGGTTGAGGCCTATATTATGAAAGTAAGCATTGAGTGCAGCCCTGTCATGCAGTCTCAGACAGGAATGGAAATCTGTAGCATCACTCATTCTTGTCAATCAGCATTAAAAAAGTCTCGAACTCTGTAGCCCTTCATGCCCTGCTCTCAAGGGGGCTTAGTTTTGATGTCCTCTCCACGTCTGTGGCCTTGGTTTGATTCCATCGGGGTCACTGGTACTGGCAAGTCCATGGGGGCTGTCATTGGACGGATTTGGTAGCGCCCTTCGGAGGGAGAGCTCACTCATGCCAGCTCCACGAATAAGCAATTATTGTTGTCCGTATGGGGTTTAGTAGGTGGTGTCCTGCGTATGTTGGATCAGAACACACTCCACTGAACACCACCGGAGTGACTCGGCAGCAGCGTGTCCTCCGGTGGGTTGCCTCTTGACAA
The DNA here is from genome assembly GCA_033310375.1 of Conus canariensis. Classification (NCBI taxonomy): domain Eukaryota; kingdom Metazoa; phylum Mollusca; class Gastropoda; order Neogastropoda; family Conidae; genus Conus; species Conus canariensis. Next base: position 90,862,797 of record CM065714.1, read on the forward strand.
ACTGACATTGACTGCTCCCTGTGAATTGTTGAGGCTGTGGCATGCCAGGCTGCACTTTGGGTGTGGACATGGTGTTGGAATGATTGGCATGGGTGCACTGCCATTGTAGTGGCATGGAAGATGGGACAGCAAAATTAAAACAAAACAAAACAAAAAAATGCAGATTTTATTTTTGTATTCACACACGTACACAGAAATTTATATGCATCATTTGTGAGGATGGTTAACAGATTTATTTGGGGTTACTTGCTGAAAAATGGTGAGAGTAAAGTTTTTATCTTTGCAACTGAAAGAAATGTGATGAATGTCAGCCTTAGTATGAAGACATTAGTACAGCACAGAGAGAGAGAAAAAGAGAGAGGGAGAGAGAGAGAGAGAGAGAGGGGGGGGGGGGTAGCGAAGAAGGGGAGGGGTCATGGGGGGATATTTAGAGAGAGAGCATTAGGGCCTCTACCTGTGCAGTTCCTTGTGCTATGGTAAGGTAATAGACTCTATAGTCTATGGCAGCATTGAGCCCTGGTGACTGCATATGGCAAGGATATGTGTAAAATGTTTACTTTCAAAGCCTAAGGTGGCAACTAGTCGAGGGAGGCAAATAAACCACTTGGATTGGGGATCTACCATGTCGTAGTCCCTCACAAGAGGCCGAGGTGGAGGTTGTTACGAAGGGCTGAGGGTCTTCCGTTTGAGAATGGTAGTCCCTATTTATTTTTAACTCGCAAAACTGCGGAGTGATGAGCTGATGCTATTGGCAGACTCGTTTCGATGTGAGTTGATGAGGAGGGTTAAGCTGAGAGGATGATAATTATTGTGTTCCGATGTCTCAGAAGTTGTCACGAATTTCAATGTCCATTTGTATAAAAGATTGTTAAGCTATTTAGAAAATTTGTGTAAATGTTGGGTTGTGGAAGAGCATACAAGGTTGCACTTCCTTTCCGTTTTTGGTTGAAAGCTGTCTTTTTGTATTTGCTTGAAACAGAAGCTCAGTCATTAAAAAACAAAACAGAACAGAACCATAAGAGAGAGAAAGAGAGAGAGAGAGAGGGGGGGGGGGGGGGAGTGGAAAATATGCTGGTGAACTTTGTTTTGTAAATGGGGAAACAATTCTTCATCAGAAGTCAAATAGGGTGATGTCATTGTGAAGCCTGTGAAACAACGTGCCATTTGTTATAAACAGCAGCAGTCCATTTGTTTGAAGTTCTGAGTCTTTGATGATAGAGAAAAAAGAACAACATGTTTTGTATGTAGTAAGGAGTCTCAATGGCTGTTATGCTTCAACGCGGTGACAGCCCTGATATGGCCCTTTGCAGTTGGCTGGCTATAAGCAACATTACCTTACCTTACCTCGGTGGCTGTGGCTGATGATATACCGACAGTGTCTGAAAGCAGCGCCAAGTGGGGTGTAAAAAACTCAGCTAAAATTTAATCATGGAGTTTGTTTGTCATTGTCTGATCTGTAAAAGAGAAACAAAATATGCACATATGGTGCTAAGATTGTTGTGGTGTGCGAGGCCTGACTTCTGCACAAGCAAATTCACTCAAATATTACCATCACACTTTTCCCCACCTGGACAAAAAACAAGGAGGATAGAGGAGTGGAGGGGAGGGAGGACAAAGGGAGGGGAGAGCTGGGGAGAGGAGAGGAGAGAGTAATTGTGAAAATTACCTCTTTGAGTGCAAGTATGATACTCGTTAGTTGAGCTAGGCCTTTTGATTGAGCTGTGCAGCAGTGTACTGAATTGTTTTTAACTTACAGTTATGTAATCTCAGCATGTGTACACAGCTTTTCATTTTTCACCTTCACAATAGCTATGAAGTGAAAGTATATTATGAGTGATTTTTAAGACCTTGGCATGTGACTACTGGTACAGCATTCCTTATTTTGTTGGACTCACTTTCTGCTTTGGAGGCCATTGCCAGCTGTAACCTCAAGCATCCTCAATTGCTGCTATGGAGAGCGGAATGCAGGTCTAGACTTAGGAGTTGTGTCCGATTTTTCCAAGTTTCCAGATGAGCCTCCGTGGACCTTTTTCACACCAGAGATTTGTTTTGATCTTGCAGCTTTTCGTAAAGAGTCTACCAGCTCTCTGGCATACAAGGCATTGTATTCTGACCTCTGTTCAAAATTTCCATCTTATCAGAAAATTTTTACTGATGGTTCCAAGTCTGAGGATGGAGTGGCCTGTGCAGCCTACTGCCCTGGGGCTCCTTCTCAGATACTGTTAGAACATATACCTCCAGATGCTTCTGTCTATTCCGCTGAACTTACTGCTCTGGTTCTGGCATTGAAGATAATCTCACAATCTAAGAAGAGGGACTTTCTGGTTCTGTCAGATTCACTGTCAGCGTTGGAGGCCATAGCTGGCCACAACCTTCAGCACCCAGAACTTTTACACTTTTTTGAACTTTTGACCAAGTTGAAAGCGGATGGTTACAACATTATTTTGGCTTGGATTCCTGGTCATGTTGGCATTGGAGGGAACGAAATGGTTGATCGTTTAGCCAAGAATGCCACAAGAGAGAAACTGTCCAACATATATATCCCCTGCTCAGATCTGAAACCCAAAATTAACGATTATGTGAGAGACCTCTGGCAGGAGGATTGGAATACACAGACGGATAACAAACTCTTTCAGATCCGTCCAAACCTTAAGGAGTTCCTCCCATCTGCGTCTGGTGGTCGTAAAGAAGAAACAGTTCTGTGCCGGCTGCACACCGGCCATTCGTATTTTACCCATTCGTACCTTTTAAAGAGTGAAGAAGCTCCGTGGTGCATTCCATGTCATGTGCCACTCACAATGAAACATATTCTTTTAGAGTGTTGGGACTTGCACGATGTGAGACACAAACATTTTACGGCAGATTCCATGAAAACCTTGTTCAGAGATGTCCCACCTGATGCCATCTTTGAGTTCTTGAAAGAGATTAACATTTTTCATCGGATCTGAGTTTTTACAGTGGAAAGATTTTTAACAAACTTTCGGATGGTTTTTCGATGTATTTTAAAGAATTGTGTGAATGAATGACTTGTGAGTTGATTTTAACGTGGTGACAGCCCTGATGTGGCCCTTTGCGGTCGGCTGGGCTATAAGTAACATTATCTTATCTTATCTTATCCTCAATTGCTGAAATTTTTCAAACTGTATACCTTTCTGAAATCAGATGGATACAACATAGCTTTAGCTTGGGTTCCCACATGTGGACATTAGGGAAGAGTTGGTTGAACAACTTGCCAAGAGTGCCACAAAAAAAAGAGAGTTGATCAGATTGTCTATCCCTCACACTGATCTGAAACCCAAAGCTCAGGCTTATACCAAAGACCTCTGGCAAGAGGAATGGAACTCACAGACAGATAACAAGCTGTTCCAAATTTTCAAACTTGAAAGAGTTTTTACCATGTTCCAGGGATGGCCATAAAGATGAAACGGTCTTGTGCCATTTGCACACAGACCACTCCTTTTACACTCATTCTTATCTTTTAAAAGGTGAAGAAGCTCTGAAGTGCATTCCATGTCATGTACCACTCACAGTGAAACATATTCTTATAGTGTGTTGGGACTTGCATGATGTGAGACATAAACACTTTACAGCAGACTCCATGAAAATCTTGTCCAGAGATGTCCCACCTGATGTGAACTTTGAATTTCTGACAGAGATAAAAGAAATTTGTCTGATCTGTTTTGCAGAAGAAAGGTTTTCAATTAAATTTGCAGTGTGTTTTTAGGTGTATTTTAAAGGGTTGTGTGAACGAGTTTTTGAAAAATTAAAAAAAAGAAAAGACTTGTAAATTGACTTCAGCACAGTGACAGCCCAGATATGGCCCTTTGCGGATGGCTGGGCTATAAGCAACATTACCTTACCTTACCTTTACCTTACCTTACAGAATCGCTGGGCAGCACAATCATAGAAGGAATAGAGAAACTGGCCGACCAGTTAGGTGAGACGACAACTCAGCGACAAGCAGCCCTACTGGCCCAGCTGGAGAAGAACAGTGGTGGTGACTACGTCCCTCCTGTCATGACCCAGCAGACTTCAGTAGTGGTGAAAAGGCAGCCCCCAGTAAAGAAAGGTTAGTACCTACACCGTGGAGTCTAATCTTGTTTTCCTGTTCTTTTCTTTGAAATACATAATGGCATCTTTGCATGTGAGTGCGATGCTCTCATACTTGCATGCATCCCCCCCCCCAATCCCCCACAGGCATCTTTTGTAATTAGATAATTGAAAATATATGCATTTGTTCAAGTGTATGGAGATCAACACATGAGCGTGCACGCATGCGCTCACGCACACACACTCCTTTCTCTTTCTTTTTTTACACAAAGAAAACTAAAACCGTTGTGAAATTAGAATCTGGTAAATCAGCAATATATATTTGGATGTGACTGAAAACAGTGGACATGCAGCATACTCTGAGATCTTTATAACAGCAAAATCCTTAGGGCTGAACACATCCTAGAGGTGAAGGAAGCATAAGAAGACTGATTACATTGACTAGGTTTTGAAGATAATTTGTGCAGTCAGTGGAGAAACCCTTTTTGATCACCTGCAGGTGATGTGGCTGTTTCTCTGTGACGGGCAAAATCGGTGACTTTAATACAGTGTGCAACCTCTTGCAACTCCCTAAGGAGTCTCTTTTTCCAAGTTCACATTTGAAAATGCCAGCAGTGGTCATATTGTTAGTACTGTGTGGAATGAAAAAAAAAAATCTATCTGGCTGACTTGGTGGGTGTGCTTCTTTTTTTCTGTGTCTTCTATGTATTTTCAGTCAATCTGCCAGCAGTTGTGTTTGTGAAATGACTGTCACATTGAACATGTTGCACAGTGGTGACAAAGTCGTACGCCCCTGGTCGTGCTGGCGGAGGGTGGGACGTTGTGGATGACTTGGGGCCAAGTCAGAGCTCTGAGTCACCGAGTGAAGAGAGCTGTGAATTGTCAGACAGGTAGGTGTGCAACCAGAAACCTGTGTACAGATTGCAGTACGGGAAAGAGAGAAGGTTGTGGGGCAGTTGGTGGTAGGGGGAAGGGTAAGGAGTGTGGAAGAGAGGAGTATTTATTGTATGTAGTTATACGTCAGTTTGAGTGACAGCTAAGATGAAAAAGAGAAATGTGATTCATATTGAAAATTAGCTTATTTGTTTCAATTGTGTTTTGCTGGGTGAGAGGGGGAGGGGGGAAGGGAGAGAGAGAGAGAGAGAGAGAGAGAGAGAGAGAGAGAGCATGTTCTTGGTCAGTGACAGAGAGAGAGAGAGAGAGATACAGAGTATTGACAAATGACAGTACAAGGTTGGTACATCAAAGCTGCGGGAAGTGATAAAATCATTTCAATATTAACAACCACAGCTTATGATCCAGAGGACTGTGGTAGGGAAAATCCCTTTGCTACAACTGGCTTTTGTTACAACCAGCTTTGGCACAAACAGCTTAAGCTTATTTGGCTCAATATCTGGTAGAAGTAGCATTATCACAGGTAGTAAAATCTGATATCCAAAAATGTTTGTGTTTTTATGAATATTTGTGTAACAGATTGGAAGCGATGTCTACCAATGACTGGTCAGCTGAGGAACAACTTGTCAAAGAACACCTGCTGTTAGACAACACCACACAGTTCATCCTTTTGCGCCCATCACAGCTGAAAGTCTTCAAACAGAAATGTCAGAAACTGAATTGCGAAAAAGTGGTGGAATATATCAATGAAAGGCTAAAGTCAACTGCAGATTATGTTGTTGTGGTAAGTTTTTTTTTTTTTTTCCTGACCTTATGTATGTGCGGGTTTGTGTGAGTGGTGTGCAAGTAGATATATGGGTAGTTAAATATGCATAATGTCTTCAGTGATGAAATACACTTTCATCTGATAAGAAATGCATCCAGAGCAAAAATATATATACAACTTTAAGGCGTCTCTTTGATGGGTATGACTGTGTGTGTGTGTGTGTGTGTAAGTGTGTGCGTGTATGTGTGTGTGTTTGTGTCTGCGTGTGGGTGCGTGCGTGCCTAAATGTCCAAAATTCCTGGAAGCCAGTGAAATCACTTTTAGGTTATTCTTTTGCCTGTCGAGTTTATTAATTGTCTTAAACTGTGGGTATTTTTATGCTTTAGCAATCTTTTTCAAACTGATGCATTATTTTATAGGAAGAAATTACAAGCTTTGTGTTCTGGTATCTTCACTGATGGAGACTACATTTTCAGCGGGCAATGCTGCTACTGGAAACATTTTTATTTCGAAACGATGCAGTGAGCTTGGACTACATCGTCACTGTGTGCCAGAATCAGCTGAACCATCTCGTTCACTCCAGCTCTGATCAGCGCATTATAGACAAAGCAGAGAAGGTGCGTTTTCTTTTTTTCACACTCTGTATGTGTGTAGCAGCAGTAGTGGTTTCATTTTTACATCTTTCAAAAATTGTGATCTTGATATCTGTGTGTGTGCGTGTGTGTGTGTGTGTGTGTGCGCGTGCGTGTGTGCGTGCGTGTGTGCATGTTCTTTCAGCTGCACTTGAGTGTTTTAGAGCTGCACCCTATAAATGAAAGCAAGAGGAAAACTTCACAACAGTGAGGAAGAATGAATACATTAATAGGTCCGAAACATGATCAAGCTGGCAGAGTAAAAGTAATAGATGTATATATATATATCTCATCTAGCTAAACTTTGTATAACATTGGTTTCAGCCTCTAAGAGACCAGAGCCTGTTTTTTTTTTTTTTTTTTTAAAGAAAAAAAGCAATAAATAATACAGTATCGACTGAACAGTGTGTCTGTAATGAAAAGTGTAATATTTACTGTTAACACTTCCAACCCTTGTGACTTTACAGCCTGAGCAGCCTCTCCTGCCTGGCCAGATCTGCTTGAATGAAAGTGGTGCTTCATTTAAACTTGTAAAACCTCAACATCTGTTTTTGAGAGACTACAATCCCATATGCTTACTTCAAAAATAATTTTGTATGAACATACTCAAATTAATACATTGAGATGAACTTCCAGATTACATGTAATGTGATGGATGTCCAATTTACATGTTATGTGATGGACTTCTGAATTACATGTAATATGATGGACTTCCAAATTACATGCAATGTGATGGACTTCCAAATTACATGCAATATGATGGACTTCCAAATTACATGCAATGTGATGGACTTCCAAATTGTATGCAATGTGATGGACTTCCAAATTACATGTAATGTGATGGACTTCTAAATTACATGTAATGTGATGGACTTCCAAATTACATGTAATGTGATGGACTTCCAAATTACATGTAATGTGATGGACTTCCAAATTACATGCAATATGATGGACTTCCAAATTACATGCAATGTGATGGACTTCCAAATTACATGTGATGGACTTCCAGACTGTTGATGCTTTTACAAATTCAAACATTCATTTATCAAGTGCAAAACTGCGTATTTGAATGTCAGGATAAAAAACAACAACAACACTAATCAATTAAAGTACTCAGCCATATTTCCATATTCAGACTGGCCATAAGGGAGGGAGTTCTGTGTGAGTTATCTTGCTTGCCTTGCATATTTAGGGGGCTGGAAACCCAGTTTGAGTAGAGATACTACTTTGCCCAAAGGCTGTATGGGCACAGACTGAGGACAATCAGTGGGTTATATTATAATCAGGGTTCATTGAGAAACAACTGGAAACAAAGAGAAACAAACCACTTTAGCATGAAAAGTGGTATCGGGAAGAAACAAACCACACAAGCTTAAAACTAGGAATAAGAAGAACCAATGTCAGTTTTCAAAATTGAAAAAAAAACCCATTAGTTTTAAACCTGGAAACAAACAGGAAGAAAGAAGAAGAAAGAAACTGTGTTAGCTTTCAAAATTGAAAAAAAAACCCATTAGTTTTAAACCTGGAAACAAACAGGAAGAAACATATCACTGTAGCTTTAAAACTGGAAACAAGAATAAATAAATCACCTTATACCATTAAAAGTGGAAACAAGAAGAATCACTTAAAGCTTTAAAAACTGGAAGCAGGATGGTATAAAATATTTGAACTTTAAAACTGGAAAAAAGGAAGAGTTAAACAACTTTAGTTTTAAGATTGGACAAGGTTCACACAGGTCTATGAAAATCCTTTAAAGGCCTTGAATTTTGACGACATCTTTTCACAGACAAAAATGTCATTCAGATTGGGACTTTAGTGCTTACAAACACCTCAAAATGCTTGAAAGTTAACATTTTGATGGAGCAGTTTGTGTCTTTGTTAGAAAATAACAAAATTATGCAAACAGTTAATATACAGAACAAAATTCAAGTTCAGTTTATATCTGCTGAGTCAACTTCCCTGTCATCTGTATCTATTTGGGTTCTGCTGAAGTGACTGAATGATGCTGCCAAAGTATGCATAAAGGCTTATACTTTCAATATTACAGTCCTTAAATTTGACATTAAAAGTCTTTGAATTTTTTGTTTGGAAGTTCACGTGAACCCTATTGGAAACAACAAGAATGAATCACTGAAACTTTAGCTGTACTAGTGATAGGGTTACTAATCAAAGGAACAAAGGGGAGGCATAAATCAGCATTGAAAATTGGAAAACATTTGAAAGGCTAGACAGAGTGATGTGTCTTGCTTGTGAACTGCTGGCCATAGAAATTGGGGGATAGGCATCAATTCAGCACTGAAGGGAGGGAAAAGAGCTGACTGCCCTGCAGACAGGTGAGTACCTGAATGTTTTTAGCCATGAAATTCAGGTCAGCAGAACAAGCCAGTTGGTCAGAGCTTGCACTAATTTGACATAGATCAGAACATGACTCCCCAAAAAACAAACCAAACCAAACCAAACCAAAAAAACACAAAACAAAAACAACAAACTCCCCCCTGCCCCCCACTAAATATCCCAAACGAAAAGCAAACAAAAACAACAAACTTAAGCTTTAAAATGGGAAACAAGAAGAAACAAACCACTCGCCTTTGAACCTGTAAACAAGAAGAAACAAAGCACTTCAGCTTTAAAACTGAGACTAGAAGAAACAAACCAGTTTAATTTTAAACTTGGACAAAATAAAAAGGTAAACGAAAAACTCAACCACTTTTGTTTTCAATTGGAAACAAGGATGAAAAAAACACACCAAAAAATGTTTGCATTAAAACTGGAAAGAAGAAACAAATAACCAGGGCTTCAGACTGCACATTTGGTGTGAAGTTTTGAAATGACACATCAGATAATACACATGGGCAAGACTGTTGCTACTGTGCCGAGGTGGGTATTAGTCTTTCTGTCTCTCACATGATCATGTGAAACAAGTGGCAAGACTTGTCTCGAGTAAATGACTTGTGGAAGAATAAAGTAACATCCCTTTGCTTTACTGTAAAAGTCAGTTCCCAACATGCTGCATTCAGCGTACTGTGCAATTGGCAATAAGAAAAAAGCTGGTGAAGTGAAAACAGGCAGAATTGCTATCCATTCAAAAGAGCTTGAACAAAATGTTTGTAAGCAAATCAAACATTAAACTTTTTTAAACATGATATTAATAAATCTTCCTTCACATATAAATAAGTGATGTTCTTTCATTCTGTCTCTCTCTCTCTCCCTCTCTTTATCTCTCTCTCTCTCACTTTGGACTCTGCCAGCACCCACATTCTCTCCTTTTGATACAATTCTATTTTTCTTTTTGTATGTGTTTTTTGTCCATTGTTTCTACACACACACACACACATGCACACACACACACACCACAATAAACCAAAATGGATTTTTGTTTAATTCAGATCAGCATAAGTTTGACAGTGTATTCTGTTAATCTACTTTTCATTGACTCTAACAAAATTTAGCAAAATGGATACAAAATGAAAAAGAAAATGTGTCTGCTTGGTTGATTTCAGATCATCAGAATTTTGGAAAAATATTCCAGTCATCCAGCTATCCTCGTTCCGGTAGACCAGTCAAGCTGAACAAACTACACTGTTCACATTGCGTATTAACATGTGCATGGTATCGTGCATGATGTCTGTGGTCAGTAAAGTCGAGAGTTTGTCAGGGCAAAAGCTGTCATCTGGAAATGCTTAAAAATCCAGTAACAGTAAGTATATGATTGGTGGATATGTGGGCAGATAAGCAGACAACTAAGCTCTTTATTCAATCACATTACATGGATGGATACTAAGTGTCATCATTGCTGGCAAATATAAAGCATGGTGCTGTGTTATTTTCGATTATGAAAAGAGTAAATGGCAACACAGTTGATGTGCTGATTCTCTCATCAGTCATTTGAATCTACCGGGAAACACAGTGTGGAAAATGTTTAGTTAAGTATTATAGGCCAGCATACTATACCCCCAAACAGATTAGCCCATATTGTGATGAGCACGAAGGGACTGACTGGTCCAAACAGCATTTTCTGCTAAATCTGAAAATTTGGTTAAGCCCAAGTTCAGCTACCTTGAAAGCTTCAATCCCTTCAGTTTGTGGCAGAGTATACTCGCATACATTTTTAAGTGGAGTTTGCTGACAACATAGTCGAAAGTCCCATGATGTGTGAGTGCGTGTAGTGTAATAGTTCATGAAAGCCTGAAACATGTCTGATATTTGATGTGGAAATGAAATGTACATTTCATGTAATCTGATGTTGTCAGATGAGAATTATGTTCAGGTAATGCGTTTGTCATTTGATAAATCGCAGTTTTTTGTCTTCTTTTTTTTCTTTTCTACTTGTTCTTTGACCATATGACTTTGAATGATTGTAAATCATATGTAATATGTCTGCTTGTTATAGGTATTGTCAAAAACATTTATACTATGCTGAAAAAAATTTTGCATTTTTGACTTGTTCTTTGACCATAGGACTTTGAATCATTGTGAATCCTTTGTAGGATGTCTGCTAGTAACAGATATAGTCAAAAACATTTGTACCATGATCAAAAGCTTTGCATATAAGCTAAGTGGAGCTGCTGCTGCAGACTCATCTTTCTGTGCATGGTGATGGAAAACTGGAGAAGTTCACAGTGTGAAGTTGTGGTTGGAGACACATTCGCAGATGTACTACAGAATACTGACCCAGAGTTCACAATGTGAAGCTGCGGTTGGAGACACATGGTATGTGTACTATGAAAGAGTGACCACAGAGTTCACTATACGAAACAGTTGTAGTGGACACATCTTATGTGTACTATGGAAGACTGAACCAGTGGTTCGCAACTTGAAGCCATTGAGTGAGGCATGTTTTTGTGTGTACTGTTGAAAACTGACCAGGGAGATCACTATATGAAGTGTTAGGAGACAAATTTTTTTTGTGTATACTGTGGAAGAACAAGTTACTCAGAAACACTGTGTGAAGCTGTAGCAGGAGACACATTCTAATGCGTACTATGGAAGACTGACACACGATCACACTATTCTTATGGAAGACCGACCCAGGAGTTCACACTGTGAAGTACTGGTAGGAGACGCATTTGTATTTGTACTCTGGAAGTTACCCAGGAACACCATGTGAAGTTGTAGCAGGAGACACATTTCAGTGTGTACAATGGAAGACTGACCCAGGGATTCACAATTTGAAACCATGGTAGAAGACATATATCTGTACTATAGATGACTGACACAGGATCTTACTATGCAGAACAGTGGCTAGAGACATATTTTGATGTGTTCTGTAGAAGAGTGGTCCTGGATCTCAACATTTGAAGCAGTAGGCCATACATATTTATGACTACTGTAGAAGACTGACCCAGGTCATTGTGTGAAGCTATGGAAGGAAATGTATTGATGAGCTATGGAAGACTGACTCAGGATCTCATTATCTGAAGTTTTGGTAGCAGATTTATATGTGCTGTGCAAGACCAACTCGGAAGCTCATTATGTAAAGTTGTGGTAAGAGATGCATTTTGGCATCTTCTTTTGAAGATTCAACCAGGACTTTGCTAAATGCTATGTGAATCTGTGGTTGGAGACCCATCTTATAATTATGTACAGGAGTTCACTATGTGAAGGATGTCTTAGGAGATACATTTTTATGTTGTTCTATATGATCTCTATGTTTGAAACAGTGGTAGGAGATACGTTTTTATGTGTTCTGTGGGATCTCTATGTTTGAAACATGGCAGGAGATACATTTTTATGTGTGCTATGGAAAACTGATACAGGATCTCAATGAGTTAAACAGTGGAAGGACACATATTTCTGTATGTACTACAGAAGACTGGTCCACCAGCTCTGTGAAACTGTGGTAGGAGACACATTTTTGTGGGTACTATGGTACTGATCATTGAATCAAGCTGGTGGAGGAGACATATAATTTAGTCTGATTTCACCAATACATTGCCTTTCCTCCCCTTCCGCCGGTTTTGTGTGTGTGTGTGTGTGTGTGTGTGTGTGTGTGTGTGGGTATTCATATACTATGCCCTGCCAAGATGCGCGTTGCTGACACATGTTGGTGTGTACACTGAAGAAAATCAGACTTAGATTAAATCAGACTTAGATTGTTGCACAGACTGCACTGTTTAAGAAATAACAAACATTGCCTTAGTCGCACACACTCTGTCTTTCGACTTAACAGAAAAGGTGATGTCTAGAAGTCCTTGAAAATGAGGTGGCTAGATGTGCACAAAATTGCTGCATTTGTGTTCAAGAACAGATTTTTTAAACAACCGAGACAGACAAGAACTGAGAAAAAAAAGTTCAGCACATCGACTGCAATACTTTTAAATAGTCTAGCTAGCTTTGAAAGTAACAAGATTTTTCTGTGTCAGTTTTGTATTGATCTGTTCATTGGATGCCCAACTGGATTTTATTCTGGAAGAAAAAACCTGTTACTATGTGCGCACTGAAAAGGTGTCAAAAACTGTTATTCAGCAGAAAATGCGTTTAATCTTTAAACCACTGCTGAAAACTAAATCCAAGCATAGCATGGAAGATGAGGTAGCAGACTCATTTCCAAATATGGCATATTGTGAAGTTATGTTGTGGATATACTTTTCTTTACTGTTGAAAGTTGGATCATGAAATTACCCAGTGGACCTGATTGTATGGACATGTTTTGTGTGAGTTGTGACGGAACGTGGTGAATGGATTGTTGTGAAAGTACGGCATTTTTGTGGTGAAAAGCAACAAACATTTGCCATGTTGATATTTCACGTTCTTGTTTTCCAAATCTTACAAGATTCTTTTATTTACATTTTGTGTCTGCTAAATAGATCAGTCGATGTATTTTGATTACAGTTTGTATGTGCCTGCACCCCAGGGCATATTAATTAGTTGTGTGTGTGCGTGCGGAAGTTTGTATTTTTCAGGCATTAAACTCACACTCCCCCCCCCCCCCCCCCTCCAATTCTTTGGCAATGTGTGTTTATATGTGCCTGAGTATGTGTGCGTGTATGAGAGAGAGAGAGAGAGAGAGAGAGAGAGAGAGAGAGAATGTGTGCATGTGTGTGTGATGATACAATTATGACTTATGATTCCAAATGTGCAATGAAGATGTGCAGGATATGTGTTCACATATATGTGGTAAAAAATGAATAAATCATAATACAAAGTTTAAAAATGCAGTATGGTGGTAATTGCTTTCATTGCAGAAGGAAAATGCTGATTTTCTTATTTCTGACAAGAAGTGTGCTAAGTTTTGTAATACTTTTGTCTTTGAACTTGACTGCATCATCACACATAATATTTCCACCAACATAATTATTTTTGTTTATCCTGACCATCAAATCTGGGTAAATTTACATCAATGTTGATCTATCCAGAACTGCATGTGTTACAGATTTCAGTTTTCTCTGCTTTCCATGGTGCAGGTGATCTCCATATTTGTTGTGTTTAGGAAACAAAACCTGTTCCACACCCATGAACGTTGACTGCAGTTTATTTGAACAAATCAGAAGAAGTAGAAAGATATACTAAGTTCATCATACACTTGCACTCTTCCTTCAGTTTGATTGTCCATTCAAAGGTATACCACCAGCACCTCTGATCAACTGATTAGATGTGTAATACGTATTATTTTCCATTTCAACGAAACGTAAAGGAGCAAAGCAAACAAGTTGAGCATGGGCTGATCAGACTGACCGGCATGGGGTGGGAAGTGGGATGGTTAACACTGCTGTTTCCATCAGTATTGTGAAGAAATGAGCTGACTGTGATGCTGCTGTGTACAGTTGACATCATCATGGTCAGAAAAAACCTGGTGTTGATGCTGCTGTCCACAATTTATATCCATGCAAGTGATAAATGCACAAGCTTTGAATTTCATGAGTACAGAAACAAAGAAGACTGTGACTTTGGTACAACAATGTTTTTCTGCTGATGATAACGTCAGATTAGATGTTGGCTTGGATATTGTTGTGTACTTTTACATGAGAGTAATATGAAAGAACTTTTAAAGTTCACTCAAATGTATGATTCGCTCACAAAGAGAAATGGCAGACTGGTTAGTGGCAGGTCAGGCCACCATCGATAACCAGGGTGGTGCCGTTGATCATAGCTGCCTGGTCGCTGAGAAGGAACAGTACAGCATTGGTAACGTCCCCAATTTCTGAAACACACCGTATTGCCATGTGCCTTAAATGTGATGTGTGATGCAGTAGTTTGTCTGCCTCCATGGTGTGTGTGTGTGTGTGTGTGTGTGTGTGTGTGTGTGTGTGTGTGTGTGTGTGTGTGTGCATGCGCACACAATGGAGAGAGAGAGAGAGGAGAAATATGGACAGATAGACAAAGAGAAAGCAAAAGAGTAGTGTGTATGTGTGTGTACAAGAGAGAGAGAGAGAGAAAGAAAGGCAGACGGACAGACAGAAAGTGAGAATGTGAGTGTTCACAAAGTTTAATTCAAGGGAAGCATCTTTTGTCTGGACAAAACCACTGCTACTGTTGAATTCTTGTTATAAGGAACAAATGTTAGCCTGAACTCCTGATCTTACACAGTCCTATTTCAGTGTTCTTGCAACCCAGCCTGTCACACACAGCCCCCTTAGTGCGGTCACCCTGTAGAGAAAAAAACCCCAACAAGACCTGAAAAAAGGCAACTAACACAACGACCCATAACCAGAACACACAGTAACTTGTAACACGATAGTTTGACCACTGAATCCTTAGCACGGGAGTTGTGGGCTGAAAGTGCTTGTTTAGAAGAGTGCCAGACTCATGATCCTGGTCATTCTAGGGCTGTGGGTTCAAATCTATGGTGGGTCATTTTGGTATTGGGGGAGGGGGGGGGGGGTGTTGCATAAATCCAATCATCAAGCTTCTGAAGAGAAGGCCAGTTTGGCCATTGGTTTGGTTGATAAGTATACACGCAGCATGCACTCTCTGTCAAAAATCAAAAGAATTGGTGAAAAATTTAAACAACATGTGAAATGACAGAATGCTGTGAAAGCTGGCAGCTTTTGAGTTGACCGTACGGTGGTTGGCAGCTTGCTACGTACACAAGAGCATGAAGAGTCAAGTACTTAGAGCCTGGTCTCTGTTTGAGGTAGGCACAACATAAATACTCTCAATGACAATAACAATAAACCTAGAGCTAATGTATTGTCATTTTCTGCTTGATTTTTCAGCCCCAGAGTGAAGAGAGAAAAAAATTATTTCAAAACGGTCAAATCAACAAAATCTACACAAAGAGCTGCATTGGAAAACAGACGCTGCAGAGAGTACAGCTAGTGTCTGCACTGAATGAATTTTACTTTTTCAAAACTAGTCATCAAATTTTCACAGAACAGCTCATACTGTGAACTGTCATGAGGGGAAAAGTGTGAAGACTTAGAACGAAGCGATTTGAATAGGCCACAAAGACAGAGAAACAAATGGCGACTGAGAAGCAAGATAAATGTAAAATAGCAGAACAGAGGAAATTACATGCACAGAATTTCCCAAGAGTGGGCATGCGCTTTAGACTGAAAGAGTTCCTGGTATTCCCACACACACACTCACACATTTGTGTCTCCTCCGCATGCACAAGCGCACTGATACTGAAAACCAGCACTTGATTCTTGTCTCTGTTTCATCGTTGTCATTAGATAAATACTAGTCTAAAGAAAACCAGATTACAGCATAATTTACAGAATATTAAAGAAGATTGTTTCCGCGAACAAAGTGCTTTTTAATTTTAGATTTTACTGCACACAAATTCTTTGAAGTGTTCAGATAGCTTAGCCACACAGTGAACACAAAATAATTTTCACAAGTCAGTTAACGTAAGATTGCGCTTGATTTAAAATTTTTGATTTGAGAAAAATCATTACATATTCTGGTGCTTAAAACTTCATAAACAAAAAACACATGGTATGTTTCTCTCTCTCTCTCTCTCACACACACACACACACACATGCAGCAGTCATGCATGCAGTCTTGCAACAAGAATCGCACAGGAAGATAGGTGCACACACAAACTGAATTAGAATTATTAACAGAAACCTACATTTCTAGATTGTTTTCACACACACGCATGCACGCACACACACGCATGCACGCACACACACACACACACAAGAAATACACATAATACACACTCATATGTGACGTGTACGTAAACATATGCCTGCACAATTCTCCATAAAAATCAGTACTGCAGGAAAAATTCAACAGTATCTACCACAATCTTGCAAAAACAATAATTACATTGAACAGACTTAACGAGTCTTGAGGTAAAATAATTCTCTTTTGATTGAAACTGCTCAATCTTTTGTACAGAGTGCTATTAGTGTAATGACTATTTTGTTTGTAAACAACATGTAGTTACTGTTCCCTCTTCTCCCTCTGTCTCTCCCAGGCACTTTTAAAAATCACTTCTGATAAAGTTGCCAGTGCACTGGGTTAACAAACAGTTCAAGCGTCAGATAAAATCTCTTCCATGATACCCTTTTCCCCATGTCTGATCTTTTTTTTCCTTTTCTTCACTGCCTGCTAGCAAAATCATGCTAAAAATTACAGAACCTACTGTAACCAAAACTGTGTCAAAAGATGGAACGTGATCCATGCACAAACATTCAATTTTGAGGATGATCTGTGGCGCTGAACTGATCCAAACAGCAGACCCTTGATAATTGTTTTTTACATACTAGCACATTCACCCATACATCCCACCCCCTCTGCTGTCATCCCCTCCATTGCATCCCACCAGTGCCTTTCTGTTTGTCTATCTGTAGCAAAAACTATACTGTTGAGTAGGGGTAGGTAAAGAAAGAAACTGGGAGGGGTGGAGCAGTGGAGTTGGAGGGGAGGGAGGGATGCGAGGCATCTCGCCGGGAAAGTTTGCTCCTGACTCTGACCTAAGTTGAATACTGAAGATCACGTGCACTCAATAGCAGGCCATCGCGGCGCATTTGTTTTAATGTCATGCTGTCACAACCCCCAATATTAACATGACTAAAACTGATGGGATTTGTTGAAAAGGTTTTAAAATTGCTTTACAAAAAAAGGGTCAAACAAAGTTTCTATAGATATGATATAACCAACAATGCAAAATATGGTTCATGCCAATTAAAAAAAAAATGGATTGTTTGTTGTCGTCTGTCTCCAGTCTGTGTACTGCATGCAAACAATTGGCTCAACCTTAGAAGAGATCTTTGCTCTTCGGAGAGACCTTCCATTACACGAATTTATCTAGCTGCAACCTTTATGTACTATGGTGTCATACCCTTGTAGATGTGATGCATAATTATATCGACTAATCCACATGTACTGATGCCTAGCTCCTTGATGACACAAACTTCTTTCAGTTGTGAGAAGGCGTGAAAACTGGAGTGCAACACACACACACACACACACACACACACACGCGCGCGCACGCACACATACGTACATCAGATGATGAAGAGATACTATGCAAGGAAAAAACAAACATGAAAATACACGCATATGGAGTGGCAAATAGCACGCACGCACGAGCACACACACACATGCACGCACGCACGCACACACACACACACACACACACAGGGGCAGGGGCAGCCTCAGCGAGTTAACAGCAGGCAACAGGACCCCACCACTGTGATGACGTAAATTTCGCCAACCTGGACGTGACTGATACCCGCCCAACTAGAACGGATTGCGCCTATCTGTCTTAGTTCCTCAGAGTAATCGGACAACGGCTGAACTGTTCCCAATTCACCTCCTTTTTATGTAGACCACTAAAAAGTTTTTTTTTTTCTTTGATTCAATAAAATAGTATGGGTCGAACACTGGTTACGATCCGGCCAAAATTTACTGCCAAGCCTGAAACAGATCTGTTCGCAGTCCTCCGGGTTAGTTGCAATCAACTAGCACACTCACAAACAGACACACACACACGCACGCACACAGACACACACGCACATCAGATGAATTGCGGTTTTTTCTCGTACCAATCGCGAGGAAGTTTACAGAAACTGGCGATTCCTGTAGTCTTGAGCGAATAATGATACAACATATTGTTTGCGGGGATTTCGTCTATGATGATGAGGTTCAAATCAGATTTCTTCCTGTTGAGACATGGCTAGCCCACTGACTTCCGAGAACAGTCTGGAGTGTGTCTGGGAAAGACCGAATGACACTGGAAAAGACCAGCTTTACAGGCTCTGTGCCGGGTCTCACCACCTTGCCTTCCTCCAACTTGTCAGTATCATGACAAACGACAGAAGATCCCAGAATTCACCGCAAAGGGGAGAGAATGATGAACTCATCGGCGCCAAAGCACTCAAGACTGGAAATCCAAAACGGACTGAGTAATGAAAATGTGGAATTCCGCGTGCCTGTTGAAGGAAACTGTTTACTGCGCGTGGCACGAAGATGCACAAAATGATAACGGCCGTGTGAAGTTTCCGACGAATAAAAAGCAGTGCACTGGCCTAGCAGACTAAACATCGGAAAACCAAGGCCAGGATTCAAACCGCAGTGCCAAGGACATCCATGCTAATCATTCAGACGAGGAGTTTGCACAGGATCTCCGTGCCAAGTGCCAGAAACTAAACTTGCTACCCACGAGTACAAGGCAGAATGGGAGAAATTAGAAGAAAGAAAGTCAACAAATCAAATGCGCTCTTAGGACTGACTACGCTGAAGCTCAAACTGGCCCCATTTGGAGACAAAGGTAGCTGCCACAGTTATGTCTACTGCAGCGAACAAGGCCATTTCCAACAGTGACAGAAGAACCAGTTAAGAGATTTTGAAGGTGGTATAATGACTCTTTGAAAGAGATGGAAGGAAACCAAGCAAACAGAAAGCCTGCAGATAATATGCCAGTGTGGCTTTCCTAGTAAATTCCATGTCTGGTGTTTGCAGTTAATGGAAATCGCGAAGCTTCTCTGGCCTCTACGGGCATACGATATTAGCACCAGCAAGGTGGAATCAATGGAGGCCAAAATGATCAAAGACACTAGGAAAGAGCTTGATATCCCACCTGGTCTTGTTGTCGTTGCGCTCTATTGCCACCAAGTAAAACTGAAGCTACCCTGGAAATCCATTATCGAGGAGTACAATGATCAATCCAACCCAAGCTAAAGGCAGGCAGGAAATGAGAAGTTCAAGAGGCAGTGGGCGTCGTAAAGGCAAAACCTCAGGACCCGGGAAATAACAGGACACACACAAAGCAACAGACAGGGACCAGGGTCAGAGAAATAAAGCCATGGTCAAAGGCACAAGGGAAATCAAGGAAGGACACGGTAAAAGAGAACATGTTGACAGAGAATGCAAGAGGATCCAGAAGGCAATCCAGAAAAGCCAGCAATGGACTACATGTGAAATCTCACTCCAAAGAAGCCCTGCTGGAACGAAATATAACGCACTGCACCCCTAAAGGTCTGCTTCATCCTTAGATCTGTACATGACTAGCATCCTTCGAGTTCAAATCTGGTGAAATGGGGAAAATCAGATGACCCTATGTGTCCGCTCTTTGAGGGCAATAGATAGTGGAATATATCCTGAGTTCATGGAAATCAGCGCTAACCTAGGGAAGGTATACACGGAGACACAGCCAAGCGCTTAGGGGATCGCACATGCGGTTAGCTCTGCCAGAGGAAACGGTACGCCACCAGGTGCTCCAGCGATGACGTTCTACACAGCCAGAGGCCACAGTCAAGGTCTGGAACAGCTGTAACATGAAAAGGCAGAAGCAGGGTTTACTGGATAGAATGGCTGACGACTGGGAGCGCTCAGAAGTCCTTCAAGACTGGGAAAACCATCCAGAGACTATGAATAAGAGTGGCAGGAAATCAGATATTGTATTCCACTCAGGTTCATCAAAAGAAATGATTCTGATCGAACTCACTGTACAATATGAAAGCGGAATGGAGCAAGCTTACATCTACAAGACTGAGAAGTATGCGGTTAAGGGAACTTAGTTTTAACCTAAGTCCTCCTCACAGAGGGTGGACCAGGAGGGAGAGGTGAAAGGCTCATCAGCCTGGATCTCATGAAACAGCTGCCGATTTATGGTCAACAGAGGACCAGAAGCCTAAAGGCGATGCAGAGGCGGAAAAAAGATCCAGCTCGATCTGGTCGAGGAGGGCAAAAATGAATTTCATAAGGCATAAATTTCCCATTTAAAACACATATCCGGTAGCGACATCCATTAAAAAAACAAAACAAAACCAAAAAAACGCACTGAGACGCCAACCTATCAAATGGTGCAGGGTTGAATCCGGCATCACCAGGAACAAAGGTAAAATTCTGACAGCAGAAAGGCATTAGGAGTGATAACCTGGATGCCGCCTGGCCCCCAAAGTACACATTAACATTGGTGGATCACTTCAACCAGGAGGAGGCACGTAGGTCCAGTTTCTTTTAGTGATCTAGACGGACGAAGGTGGGATTGGTATTCCTTGCATCTACCAATTAAAAATGTGGCAAAAATGTGCTGTGAAGAAGAGGATAAGAGGTGAGTGCAAGTGTGGTAGGCAAAAAAAAAAAAAAAAAAAAAAAAAAGGGGGGGGGGGAGGGGGGTATGCAATGCCTGTACCACAACAGTTTGCTGCAACTGTTATTTATTTGTTTTATTTTGTTGTTAATGTTGTTTTCAGAGTCCCTCCACAATATGTAAATGAGTAAATTCTGTTAAATATTGGTCTGCACTCGGGTGCCTTAAACACCTGTTCAATGCTGCGATTCTGAAATGACAACACTACGATGTAATTCTGAAAAAAGGAAATTCCAATTAAAAAAAAATGTATTTTGAGAACCTGTCACACGCTTGAGGTTCCGGTGTTTGTGAACGACTCATATTTTTCTTCAGTACAATTGGAATGATCGTCGTCACACCTCTGTTGCAAAACGGAAACCATGTCATCTACATTCAAACGTTTGGGGATGAGGAAACGACATTTAGGCTGGAATACCCATCTTGTATTCAATACAGTGTTTTCCTGTGGCACAATCAACATAATTATCAGAGATGTAAGAAAAAATCAAGACGTTCGAGTAAGCAGAAGTACTTCAAACTGAGTTTTTCAACTGCCTCTTAATGTTGTTTTTGTTTGTCATGAAGATGCAATACCAAGTATGCTTGCGTATATTGTATTAGACTGTGTTAGGCATGCTTTAGTATCAGCGGCGATTCAACTGTGTAACTGGGGGTAATTTTGAACAAATTTCCGAATTACAGTTCCAAATGTTCGGTGCAATCTGACTTATGTTAAATACTAAAGTATTCAAATTTTCTGTCTGACGTTCTGTCAATCTCTTACACTGGATGGGTTCTGTTTGGATTTGTGTATACTAAATATTCCATTTCACTCTTCGTTAAATCACTTATCATATTCTCCCAGACCGTCTCCACAGTACGATGGTTAGCGTTTCTGCTGAGGCGTCCCAAGTTTGCAAACTTTCGCCTAAATGAAGTATGTGGAATTTTGAACTCCGATCTATCGGCATTACTTTGGCCTCTCTCCAAAATGTTCTGATGCATGCTCACTTACAAGCATAACCAGAAATCAAATTCAATTGTCAGGTACATTATTACGCTTACAGAAAAAGAAAAGGGACGAGATTACGTTCACGTAAAAGGCATTGCTAGTCTATCAGTTAATTTGAAGTCAACTTCTTTCTTTTCTGAACCTTCTGAAGTGAAACTATCTGGGAACCTCCTGTCCTCTCCCTCCTTCTCTCTCTCTCTCTCATGAAAAATGACAAGCCTTCCATCCTGAACTCCCAGCAAGCTTGATGTTCACGAAGGCACACGCTTCTTCCGATGGCAGAGAGACAGCCTTTGTCTCCATCAAGTTTGAATGCATTCGTTTTTGCCTTGGAAAAAGAGATAAGACAGTGAAAGAGCCCTAATTAGTTTCACGTCAAAGATCCGCATTACACTCGACTGTTCAAACTTGCAAAAGAATGTCGAG
>CM065714.1:90890046-90892546 GCA_033310375.1 Conus canariensis
GGCTGCGGGCTGCCGTCAGACAGACGAAGCCAAGCTGCAAATTACTGGTCAACGTTTGCGCCAAAAGCATTTCATGCGTGCACGACTCATGGACAATCTGAAGGCATTCGGACCACCTTGAAAATCGTAGAGGACGGCCACAGAGACAGCAGGAAGAGAAATGGGAAGACTTCAAGCTGTACAAGAACCACCATGGTGTGAACACGACTCACCTTAAAGGCCGCGCCGTAGTCAAAGAGATAAAAGGGAAAAGAACAAAACACATATGGTTTTAGACTGGAAGCATTTACACAAACAAACCCAATCAACGAAACAAAAACCAACCAGACAAACACTGATGTGAAAGGCATATACAGTAAAAGGGTTTGAGTGTTGGTAGTGAAAACCTAATGATGAATAATCATAAACAATAGAACTGGCCGCAGGTACAGCCAAAACCTTGCCGCTGAGTCGCCCTGTCTTTGACATACTTCACGAAAAATCTGATGCCTGTGTCAATTTTGCCTTTGGTAAAGTTAAGGAGAGAGAGAGAGAGAGAGAGAGAGAGAGAGAGAGAGAGAGAGAGAGAGAAAGAGAGAGAGAGAAAAAAAGACACACACACACACACACACACACACACACACACACACACACACACCACAGACTGACAGAGAGAACCAACCAAAAAGTATCCCTAAGAGAAGCAAGATCCCTTCCCTTCCCTCTCCCCATGCCTCTCCCTCTTCCATTCACCCCCACTGCCCCCAAAGGCGGTGAGTATCCCACACCTAGCATCTTAATTCATATTTATCCAGTCTATTATGTAATGCAGCTGACGGTAAGCAGCTTAGCGCACACATGCAAACACACAGGCCTACACACATCATTCCACCATCCATTAGCCACTCTCCCTTCCTTACTTCCCCCTTCTCCGACTCCTCTGGCCATTCGCTCCCGTCTAACGAATGGGGACTGAACAACTTTTCACAGAGGATTTAAAAGCAATAATGGAAGCTGAAAGTGTTTCTCTCTCTCTTTTTTCCCACCGACCAACAACCCATTTCCAGACGAAGCACCAGGGGATATGTGAAAATTGCCGACCACCTCGGCTCTCGTGTTTGCGCAGTGCAATAAGGAAGATGTACAAGGTAGGGGAGCGGCACACGAAGCCCTGGAGGCTGTGGGCATAAGAAGAGAGCGGACCAGAAAGACACGACAGGAAACCGAGGAATGGGCGGCGGCTGAAATCTCCGTGAACTTCATTGCTACATCTCCAGGAGAGTGGACAGAGTTTGAAACCACACAAACGCACGCGCGCGCGCACAAACAGACACCACCACTTCACACACACACACACACACACACACACACACACACACACACACACACACACACGCACACACACACACACGGTGGCTTCGGGGATATTTCACTCACTTTGGAAGCGACAGAATACCATGGTTCAATTCTCGCTTGAGGCAGTTCTTTAAATTTCTTTTTTTTTTTTTTAAAGTTAAAAAAAATGAAATCGTCTTTCCCTTGAGATCTTCAGTCGTGTGCAGCTTGCACTTAGCGCGTGTCAAAGGAACCATGACAGCTTGGGCAGTTGTCCTTGTTGGTCCAGTTCTGTAGGGACATTTGTTTGACAGGTAACACAAATATTGGCTGATAGAAAAAGGGGTTTGGGGATGGGTGGCGCAGTAATATGGCAATGCTGTCCGTATTTCACATAGAAAACAATCTGTTGGAACGATGAAGTTATACAACACACACACTCGCGCACACACACACATCACACCCACGCAAGCACGCGCACGCACGCACGTATGTACACACACACACACACGCAAGCACGCACACACACAAACCCTATAACCCACACCCATGGACACACACGCACACGCACGCACACACACACACACGAACCCCCTTAATTCATACCCATGGACACATACGCACAGACACACACGAACCCCTTAACCCCCCCACCCCCCCCCCCCCCCCCCCCCGAACCCTTAATTCATACCCATGGACACATCACACACAAGAACCCCTTAATCCCCCCCCCCCCCCCCCCATACACATGAACCCCTTAATTCATACCCATGGACACATACGCACAGACACAACGAACCCCTTAGCCCCCCCCCCCCCCCCCCCCCCCCCCACACCAACATGAACCCCATTACCCATCCATACACCACGACCCCTACACACCCCCACCCCCCACCACCACCACATGACCCTTAATCATACCATGGACACATACGCACAGACACACTACGAACCCCTATAACCCCAACCCCCCCCCCCCCCACCACCACATGAACCCTTTAATTCATACCCATGGACACATACGCACAGACACACACGAACCCCTTACCCCCCCCCCCCAACACACACACATGAACCCCTAATTATACCCATGGACACAACCACAAGACACACACGAACCCTTAACCCACCCCATGAAATCTTAGAGAAACAATCCGATGCATGCACCCCGGCGCATTAAATCAGG
>CM065714.1:90895046-90915046 GCA_033310375.1 Conus canariensis
TCCAACGACAGCCCCCATGGGCTCGCCGATACCGGTGACCCCGACGGAACCAAACCAAGGCCACAGACGTGGAGAGGACATCGAAACTGAGGTCACCATGAGAGCAGGGCATGAAGGGCCACAAAATTTGAGACATTTTTTTTATGCTGATCAATGAGAATGAGGATGATTAAGATGATGCTACGGATTTCCATTTCGGTCTGAGACTACATGACAGGGCTGTACTCTACGCTTCCTTTCATAATATATCCTGGCGTCAACCAGGCCCGAGAGATACAGGCACCTGCAGTGTTGGTCATGAAATTTGAGCAACACTCTCAGAAACGCATCCATTAAGTGGATGAAACTCGACTGTGTGGTCCCCGTCTTCCCAACTGAGTCCGCAGCAAACTCAACTCTGGGTAGGAGCCGGTCGGGGCAGAAAAAACCCACATGACTCTGATGGGATTCGAACCCACGACCTCCCAAGCCGGGAGTCCGCGACGCTAACCACTTCGCCACGGCGGCTGGTCAGGCTTTTTCTTGGTAACTGTGATCAGTTACAATGACAAAGAAATGATTTACATGATATTTGATGCCAATATTGCAACAACTATTAACCTCTAACTCTAATGCACTTCGTACCCGGCAGAAGAGCAGATGTAAACACACATCTTCAGAAATCCAGAACAGACTGGCCACATACATGCGACCAAACACTGAAAAACAAAGAGTTTATAACTCGTGGTGAATCAAGTAGCAAAGCCACATGAAAGCATGAAACTAAACAAGTTCACTTGTTTTCACAGTGACGGTTGCCACATCATGCCAATGTTTCATATATTTTACTTTGCAACGGGACTAAAAAGCAAACAAACAAAACAAAACAAAACAAAAAGAAAGTAAACAATCGAAGGAAATCCGAAATGGAAGCGCCAAATACAATAATCGTTACCACGACGAATACAACATAAACGCAAGGTGGTGACGAACATTTGAAATGCGTACCAGCCTAAAACGCCTACGTGACAAATAGGCTGACACCCTCACATTACACGGAGACTTGCCCTTGCCGTCTCTGAGTAAAGCCTAATACGAACAGCTTTCCCTTCACTTTCCACCATCACCATTCTCCCCTTTTCCACTGCTTTCCTTTTCAATGCATGCGTTCGTATCTTTGTCTTGTCCACTGCTTAAACGGAATAATGCAGTTAAATTAGCATAGAGTGTGTGATTCACTGAAGCGTTTGACACATGGTTCTTGAAACGCTCAGCCGGTTTAGGATCAGCTATCCTGATATGGGAATGTTACACATGGCACGGGTCAGATAGGCAAACTGCCTGTTTGGTTTTTGATGTTGGTCTTTTGTTCTCTACGTTCATTATTTTTGGTTGGAAATGTTTTTTCTTTGCCTTTTTTCTTTTTTAAGTTTTTCTTCCACCACTTTGGATCCACATGTAAAGTAAATCTACGTAACTACCTTATTTTGGTAGTCTAAGCATGTGTGCGAGCGCGCATGTGTGTGTGTGTGTGTGTGTGTGTGTGTGTGTGTGGTGTGTGTGTGTGTGTGTGTGTGTCTGTGCGGAGTGCGCGCCTTTGCGTGTTTGTAATAAACTTTCTGATTGATTTTTTTTCTTGCTAATTAAAAGTGCTAGCACTCCAAATTTGGCAAAACAAGGAACATGGATAAAAGTTTTTCAGCCACCCACTGCAACATGACATCAATGAATGAAAAGGGCTAAAAATATGAGATTTCAGCAAGGTTGTCAACAGTACAAAACTGATATTTTCCTGAGAAATTGCAATCAGTTTAAATTAGTCCTTTATACATGGACACAAGATACGTCATATAACATTACATTTATGCAAATATTGCAACAACAAAAAAAATATCAATTTACATTTCATCAAGATGAAACCTTTTTCATGTAAATTCTACCAAGCATGGGATTACACATCGATAAATATCTGACGTAATACAAAACAAAAATCGGCCACTTATAATTTATATCTTGTTAAATACAACAAATTAAACAGTTTATCATTCACAGTCAATAAAGCAGATGAAACTACATGCAAGCAGCAAATTAAACAGCTTCACTTGTTCTCACAGTATATAATCAAATAATGCTAATGCCTCAATTTTGTGTTTACAATTTGATCAAACAAACATTAATAGAGCGGTTAACAGCGAGGAACTCCAAAACGGAAGCATCAAATTAAAGATATATCAGTGAGCAAATATGATACAAAGAGAAAGTGACGACGAACATTGGAGTAAGAACATCGTAAAACGCGTGTGTTGCGAAAAGCATACAGACTTGCTTTGAACTATGGCCCTCTTTACCTCTGAGTGAAGCCGCGTTCAGACAGCGTTTTCTCCGCTCCGCCCACCCCTCCTCTCTGTTTCCCTTTCCATTTCACATGCGCTCTTATCCTTATCTTACTCACTGCCTGAATGGAAAGAATGTGGTTTGATTGGAGCAGAATGAATGAGCCATGGAACCAAAGTTAGTACAGTACTGGTCTATGCTTCTCGACGTCTTCCACCAGTTTGAAATCAGCTGTCCTGATATGCGTGGCACATGAGACAAATAGGCAAAGCGTCTCTCTTATTTTCGTATAAGTTGGAAGTGTAAATCTTTCTCTCTTTTCTATTCATTTGTTTTTGTTGGAAATGCTGGTCTTTTCTTCTTTCTTCCTTTTCTCTGCCGTTTTCACTAATGTTTTTTTTTTCTTTCACCCTTTCTTTCGTTTCCTTGGCTTGCTTGTTTCTTATTCATTTTTTGTCATAGTTCTCACCCCATTATTATGCCCTCGATGGAAGCTATTCATCCTTGGGTTTTGTTTTGTTTGCTTGCTTGTTTAGCAGTAAAGGAGATCTTCAGTTTGCAGAGCAGTAATCAGACGTGTACTGGACAAAAATAGTATTCTGGTGGGAGAGAAGAGGAACGTTTTGGGACAAGAAAGGATAGAGGGTAATAGGAGGTGAGCTTAGGGGGAGTGCATGGACATTTCGGCAGAGGCATACCAGAAACCAGCTGGACTGTCCCAGAGTGTACTTGGATTGCCAAAGAATAAAAACAGAGAGAGAGAGAGAGAGAGAGAGAGAGAGAGAGAGAGAGAGAGAGAGAGAGAGAGAGAGAGAGAGCTAACAATAATCAAAGTTTCACCAGAAATATAATTTTCACATCCATCAAAATCATCAATATCATCGTCATCTTCACAACCAATAACAGCAAACGACTGTAATATAGTAATCAGCATTATCATCTGAACAGCAGCACGTGCATGCTTTCAAACAAAGACAAAACGAGATGAACGCATGATAATCAAAGTTCAGAGAAGAAGGCACTAGAAAGGGAGCAAGTATGGTAACAGAATGGAACTTTGAGCAGCGGTAGGAGAGAGACAATAGGAAAGAGGTAAAATAGGGTATATGTAGGAGGACTGCAGCTTGCAGAACGCGATTGGAGACGCAGAGACAGGAGATAGCCTTTTATTCGCTAACGCTGTCCCGGCTGCCGGATCACCCCTCTGACGCTGTTATGTTAACTAAGGTGCAGGATGGAAAAGCAGCTGGTAATGACGATGAGTTGGGAAGGGCAGAGAGAGAGAGAGGAGAGAGAGAGAGAGAGAGAGAGAGAGAGAGAGAGAGAGAGAGAGAGAGAGATTATGGGTTTCATAAAAACATACCTTTATTAAATGCCTTCAGGAGTTGAGAAACACCCATCTGGGGTGGTACTGTCCCTCTGAACCCTGTCGTATGCTCGGATGAGGAGAGAGAGAGAGAGAGAGAGAGAGTGAGAGAGAGAGAGAGAGAGAGAGAGAGAGAGAGAGAGAAGTGGGGGGACGAGGAAGGTAAAAGTATGTGGGGGGGGGGAGAGAGGAGGCTGCAAACACATGATAAAACGGCGATTTAACTGCATTGCATGATGCTATAAATGGTTCTCCTTCGCATATTCCTTGGGACAATCCTCCCCGATTCCCGATGCTTCTCATACTTCAATCACTGTTCAGTTTGTTGATTAATTTGCTATTTTATTCGTTCCTTTTTTTTTCTTCATTTTTCGTTGAAAGTGTTAGGTGTTTCTTTTTGTCTTTTACTTTTATCTTTTATTGGAGAGAGAGAGAGAGAGGAGAGAGAGAGAGAGAGAGAGAGAGAGAGAGAGAGAGAGACAGAGACAGAGACAGAGAGAGAGAGAGAAAGAGAGATTGAGAGAGAGAATGAAGGGGAGAGAGAGAAAGAGAGAGAGAGAGAGAGAGAGAGAGAGAGAGAGAGAGACAGACAGAGACAGAGAGAGAGAGAGAGAGAGAGAGAGAGGGAGGGAGGGAGTTAGGGATGAATGGATTGTGTGAAGCAGAAATGAAGCAGACATGCAAAGCGAAATTGTATTTATGCACGGACATACCTGTATTGAATGCCTTCACTTGTTGAGGAATATGCATCTGAGAGAGGAGAGAGAGAGAGAGAGAGAGAGAGAGAGAGAGAGAGAGAGAGAGAGAGAGAGAGAGAGAGAGAGAGGTAGGAGGATGAGGAGGGTAAAAGTGGGGGGCGGGGAAGGCGCGGGTAGGGGGGAAAGGAGAAGCGGGGAGAATGGCAACAAACACACAACAAAACGCAGATTTGCCTGTCTCAAGTGATGCTATAAATTGCTCTCCTTCGCCAATTCCTTGGTGACAGTCCTCCCTGATTCCCAGTGCGTCTCATATTCATCCACAGTTCAATTTGTTGATTAATTCATTAATTCATTTCATTCGTTCCATTTTAGTTTCTTTTTCGTTGAAAGTGTTAGCTTTTTCTTTTTTTCTGGTTGCCTTTTATTTTTCTTGAAAAAAAAGTTCTTTTTTACGCATCATTCTTTTTGTCAAATTTTTTTTTGTCTAAACTTTTTCTTCCTTTCTTTTGCTTCGTTGGATGTGGTGTATTTCCTTCTTTTCGCTCATTTTTTTGCATAGTTTCGGTTCTCTGTCTACTCCTCTCTTTCTTCCTGTTCTTCCTTTGTTTCTCTTTGTTTCGAGAGTCGTCTTTCTCTCTTTCCCCTTTTTTTTGTAGTAAGGGTAGATCTTTTTTTCTTTCATTCATTTTTTTTGCCTTTTCTCTTCTGTTGTCACTGCTTTTTTTTCTGTCATTCTTTGTTTTTTTTTCGTTTTTTTTTCCTGCTCGTTCTCTATTACCTCATCGTGTCATTGTTGTCACACTACCCCCTTCCTGAGTGTACGCATTGTTCGTCTGTGTCTGTGAGGAAGGTTCCAGTTCGTGGAGCAGTAAACTGGTGTCTGTGCACAGCGGAAAAAAAGTCTGTTGGGAGATGAGAGTAGGCTGAAGGAGAAGACGAACGGCGATGGGAGGACAGGTGAATGGCGAGACGTGAAAAATCTTGGAAAAGGTAGAGTAGGAACCAGTTGAGATTATCCGAAAATCTGTTCACTTCGTAGGAAAAAAAAAAAAAAAAAAAGGAAAAGGAAAGAAAACGAAACGAAAACAAACACACACAAACAAAAACAGCCACAACCGAAATAAACCCCGCACCAAACACCTCATTCTGTCAAAAGAAGGATGTATCGACCGTGACGACAGCAAAGCAAACGCAATGACTGACTGAAATCAGATTAGATTACATGCGCGCGCGCGTGCACAAGCACGCATGCAAAGACACACACACACACACACACACACACACACACACACACACACACACACACACACACACACAAGCACTCCCCTACCTCCGCCCCCTCCGCTCACACACATACACACAGAAACAACGTTTGTGCTGTAGTATGATCTGCAACATCATGCTCTTTCTCTCCTCCTCATTTTCACGTTTTCGAATCATCATCATTATCAGCAGCGTCTACAAAAGATAGCAACAAAGTGATACGCACTACCGTCCCAGGAACACTTGTACGTACAATCAAGCGAGCAAGCAAACAAAGATATAAACTAGAAGAAAGCAAAAAAAAAAAAAACTAGTAAAAAGATGAAAAGGTAGGCTGGGGGAGAAACAGGTGACACAACATCCCCCAGCAGAAGATCATAGACGCCAATACAGAAGGAGAAACATTCATTTTTGAAAATGCTGTCACCACCGGTGTCTGTCTCTGAATAAGACAACATGGCCCAGCATAAACATGAAGCCTGATCCTTGACGCAACTCTAATGCGGAGAGAGAGAGAGAGAGAGAGAGAGAGAGAGAGAGAGAGAGAGAGAGAGAGAGAGAGAGAGAGAGAGAGAGAGTTGTGCGAAGCAGACACGCAAACACACAGATCGAAACTGTAATTACGCGGGGACACGCCTTTATGGAATGCCTTCATTTGTTGAGGAACACGCATATGTCTGGCAATGTCTCCAGCAGTCATCTCCTAAGCTCCGAAAAGAAGGGGGGTGGGGGGAACAGAAAGAGAGAGAGAGAGAGGAGAGAGAGAGAGAGAGAGTGTTAGGAGAGAGAGAGAGAGAGAGAGAGAGAGAGAGGAGAGAGAGAGAGAGAGAGAGAGAGAGACTCAGACAGAGAGAGAGAGGGGAGGAATGGAAGGAGAAAGAGAAAGGGGGAAGGGGTGGAAGGGGTGGAAGGAGGAGGGAGAGAGAGAGAGAGAGAAGGGAGGGGGAGATGGAGAGGGTACGACAGAGAGAAGAAGAGAGAGAGAGAGAGAGGGAGGGAGAGAGAGAGACAGAGAGGGGAGGGGGAGGAAGGAAACATTGTGTGAAGCAGACATGAAGCAGACACAGAAAGCGAAATTGTAATTATGCATGGGCACGCCTGTATTGAATGCCTTCATTTGTTGAGGAACATGCATTAGGTGGCACGCGCGCGCGCGCGCGCGAAAGAGAGAGAAAGAAAGAGGGGGGGGGGGAGGGAGGAGAGAGAGAGAGAGAGAGAGAGAGAGAGAGAGAGGAGAGAGAAGAGAGAGAGAGAGAGAGAGAGAGAGAGAGAGAGAGAGAGAGAGAGCCAAAACTATAATTACGACCTGCAGCCTTGGCGTAATTGTTAATGTCGCCAATTCCTAGCTAGGAAGTCGTTGGTTCGATTCCCTTCAGAGCCATCTACTTCTGGGATTTTTTTTTTCTGCCGCAGCCGTTGCCTGCCTAGAGTTGCTTTTGCTGTTGGACTCGATTGGGAAGACTGGGACCACACAGTCGAGTTTCATTCATTTCAATAAATGCGTCTCTGAGACTGTTGTTAAGATTTCCTGAATAATAGGCCTACTGTAGATGTTTGTTTCTCTCGGACCTGGTTAATGCCAGAATATAATATGAATGTAAGCGTGGAGAACAGCCCTGTCATGCAGTCTCAGACTGGAATAGAACCTTATAGCATATCTATCATCTCAACCTTCAACCTCGTCGATCAGCAAAAGTCTTAAATTCTGAGGCCATTCATGCCTGCGTGTGAGATAGATAGATCGACAGAGAGAGAGAGAGAGAGAGAGAGAGAGAGAGAGAGAGAGAGGAGAGAGAGAGAGAGAGAGAGAGTTTAGCCTAGCTGACCTTATTCACACACACACACACACACACACACACACACACACACACACACACACACACACACACACCAAACACTATAAGAACAAGAACTAGAACAATAGACGCGCACGCAAACAGAGGCTGGGAAAAGGGGGTTGGAGGCAAAATGACAGAGGCAGAGGTTAAAAGAGAGAGAGAGAGAGAGAGAGGAGAGGAGAGAGAGAGAGAGAGAGAGAGAATGTACATTTGTGTTTGCATCTTAGGGAGGGAGAGAAAGAGGGAGAGAATGAGAGAAGAGAGAGAGAGAGAGAGAGAGAGGAGAGAGAGAGAGAGAGAGAGAGAGAGAGAGAGAGAAAGTGAGAGAATGTACATTTTACGTTTGCATCTCAGAGAGAGAGAGAGAGAGAGAGAGAGAGAGGAGACGAGAGGAGGAGAGAGAGAGAGAGAGAGAGGAGACGAGGATTGAGAGGATGAGAGAGAGAGAGAGAGAGAAGAGAGAGAGAGAGAGAGAGAGAGAGCTAACACTTTGCCCAGTATAATCGTCAAGAGTAATTTGAGTCTGCCTATATTTTGATTAGATCAGGGTTACATCATAGATAATATCCCAGATAAGATATGTTATTGATATATATGAGATTCATGTGGCCCGACAGATTCATCGTAATTAAGTATTGATGTTTGAATCATATACTTTCTTCTACATCTGTTGGTTTCTTCGTCAGAAGCGTCCTTTTGTATTTTTTTTTCCCTGTGTGTGTGTGTGTGTGTGTGTGTGTGTGTGTGTGTGTGTGTGTGTGTGTGTGTGTGTGTGTGATGTGCCTCCCTCCTCTTTGTTTCTTCCTCCTCATTTTCTTTCTCTTCGTCTTTTACTGCTTCTGTGTCTGTCTTCTCCTTTTTTTTCTTTTCTTCTACTTTTCCATTTTCTTTTGTGTTTAACTCCTATTTTTCTTCTTTTTCTTCACGCTGTATTTATCCACACTTCCACCCTTCTTCTTTCTCTTCCATTTCATGGTCTTCTGTGTTCGTCCCATACTCTCCTTTTTCTTCACCCTCTTCTACATCTCCTCTCTTTCGCTCCTCCTCCGACTCATCAAGAGACTTCTATAGTCAAGTGGTCAGATTGTTCGGGTACGGCTGTGAGTTCGAACCACTCGATCAATCATTCCAACATGATTCAGAAATTCTGTATCCCTTGGTCCTTCGAAGCGACGAAATCTGAAGGACCAGTCCGTCGACGAGTACGCAGATAAAGAGGGAGAAATGCATGCAAACAAGAAGTCACAGAGAGAAGAGAGTGCTAAGAACAATCCAACGTACTACAAACACCATCACGAACGGCAACACACAGAAAAGAATGGACACGCTCAGGTGTACATACATAGGAATTTACCCCTAACATCTCAAGAGAGGAGTGAACAAGCTTTATAGAAGCAGCTGCCGAGGAAACCTGCCGCTGGAAGATTTCAGCCGAGCAGAATTCTGCCCAAGACTCTGTTGACAACATACACACTTTTTTTTTTTGCGGGATCTTTTATTTGCTTGTCCGCCAGGCTGGCTGTGATCTATCTTATCAAGTTTACAGATGTAATCCCGCGTCTGCTTGCTTGTTTGTCTGTCGGCCTCTCTTCCACGACAGCAGTTTGTATACATCATTCACCGTCCGATCAAACTACTTGTCTGTTTGCCTGTCTGTCAGTCTCTAGATTTTCGTTTTCGTCAATCTCTAGTTTTCTTTTCTGCGCCATGAATACATCCTTTTCAACCTTCCTTCGTTTAATTCCTGTCTTAATTCATCTATTTTAACGTTTATTATTTTATTAATTGTTGTCAGCCGCTCCATCTTATGCTTTGTTTTTCTTCTTAATTTTAATCCAATTCTTTCTTGTGCATTATTTACATTTCACATTTTCTTCTTTATTTTTCATTCACAATCGTTCTGTCTACTATCAACTTCACACACTCTTTGAACACTCAGACACTGAGTAAATATGGACCACATCAGGTTTTTGGAAGAAAAAAAAAAAGCCCAGGACGAACTCCGTAACCCATCGTCTCGCTCTTCACGCCCCTTCTCCCTCACCCACATCCTCAGCCCCCCCCCCCTCCCCTCTTTGTCTCCCTTCCCCCATCCCGACGAGTGGCCGATCGATGCGGTCCACGCGAACTTCCTTTTGGCGTGTGTCTGTTTTCTTCTTGACATCTGAGGGAGGACGGACAGGGGAGACTGGAGGCC
The DNA here is from genome assembly GCA_033310375.1 of Conus canariensis. Taxonomy (NCBI): domain Eukaryota; kingdom Metazoa; phylum Mollusca; class Gastropoda; order Neogastropoda; family Conidae; genus Conus; species Conus canariensis. The sequence continues at coordinate 90,904,725 of CM065714.1, forward strand.
GCGCGCTGGGGTCGCAAGGAGCGTGATCAATAGGCAGGAGACGGCAATCTGCCTCTGTCATCTTGGGGGGGTCGGGGAAACGCCTCTCCTTCCACACCCCACTCCCCCCAAACCCTCATTCCCCATCTCCCATGTGTGGGCGAGAAGAATCCTTCCTCACGGCAGGCAATCTGTCATCATGGTGACAAGCACCCTCCCTTTAACTCTCCTGCTTCCTCGCGACGCCCTCCTGCTATAACCTCACTCTTCGTCATCACTCTGCGTGGACATTATCCCTCTCCCTCTGCCCTACCCTTAATTCCACTGTATGGCAAACAAGGTGGGTGAATGAGGGACGGAAGGGACAAGGCTGGGCAGAGAGACAGAGAGAGAGAGAGAGAGAGAGAGAGAGAAGGGTGGAGAGAGAGGAGAGAGAGAGAGAGAGAGAGATAGACAGAAAGACGGAGAAGAGAGAGAGAGAGGAGAGAGAGAGAGAGAGAGAGAGAGAGAGAGAGAGAGAGAGAGAGAGAGAGGAGAGAGCATGAGGGAGTGGGACAGAGCGGGTTTGCTTGACGATTCGATGGAGGCTTTGAAATTTGGCCCTTGTCATCTCGTGGACCGGCATCAGCCCTTCATCCTGCATGGCCGGCACCTACATATTACGGAACAAAGAACACAGCTCTCAGGACGTCTGCAGTGTCGCTCTGTCATCTTCCAGCTTTCCTGTCGACCCTGTCCCCCTGATACCCCTTCTCCCTTCTCAATTTACTCCTCGTGAGCTTAGTCGTTATAAGCGAACGTCAGTTCCTATAACTTGAACACAGACACAGAGGGTGGGTGGGTGATACTCGGGTGATGCGAGGAAGCGGAAGGGTAAAGAGTAGAGGCGCTGGGGAATTAGCACCCTTTGTAACGATCATGGTTATGAATGACCATGACGATTTACATCATCATCATCACCATCATCATCATCTTTTTCTTCTTCTTCTTCTTCTTCTCTCTTCTTCTTCTTCTTCTTCTTCTTCTTCTTCTTCTTCTTCTTCTTCAATCGTGTTTTGTTTCATCCGTCTTATTGGCCCCTTTTCAGTCTTATTTTTCAGTGAAACCACCTAAAACTTTTCGCACGAAGACGGTGGTGGCATCTTCATGTCAAGATTTAATTCGACGCGGATCACACACGGGACACAGCTTCGAGCCTGCATGTCGATCTAAGCCCTGTCAGACGAGTCCTACTGACAGATCGTGTAACCAACCCACTTGCAAACCCGAACTGAAGGTTTTGCTTGTGACATCGAAATTTCCACCGTAGTAAGCACGCATAGTTGATGAAGCTGCGTGTGTTATGCTGTGCGGTGCTGTACAACTCGCACACGTCACGAGATTTTTCATTGGATGTGACTTCCGGGTGGCTTTCCGCATGGACGGAAGGAGTGGTCATGATTCGGTGCCATCTTGGTGGAAGAATGCGGCATCGTTCGATGACGCCGGGTTTTACCCTAGGTAACCCACTGTAGTTTCGACACACACACGCATGTACAAACACGCGCGCGCACATACACACACACACACACACCGACGTCATAGATTTACCTTCACACGCGAGCATACATACACACAAACGTACGCACGCACGCCCGCACAAACAAATACACAAACGCATGCACACACACACACACATATCAACACGCACGTGCGTACACACAGGAACGGAGAGAGAAAGAGAGAGAGAGAGAGAGAGAGAGAGAGAGAGAGAGAGAGAGAGAGAGAGAGAGAGAGAGAGAGAGAGAGAGATTTAAGTAACTGGCAATGGGGCCCGTAGTCAGAGCGTTTGCATGTGGACTTAACGATAGTGAGTTCGAATCACACGTGGGATAGGATTTTGTTCAGCTTGAAAACCTTTTGAGTCCACCCAACAGTATATGGGTACCTGATTCGGTACAGGGAAGCTTAAAGGCGGCGGAAGGAGACGTATGGGCTCAGTCTCCAATCATGCCGTTCGCTATAGACGGTTGACCTCTGATAGTTCAATGACCCTACAGCCGATAGGCAATGAGAACTTTAACCTTTAACCTTAAAAAAAAAATCAATGCGTATGCGAAAGAAGACTGCTTCAGGAGGGAATACATTTCTAAAAATCACGACAACAAATAGTGTAAACAAGAATTATGAGAAAACACACGTAAGAAGGGACAAAACAAAACAACAGAAAGCAAAGGAACGACAACCAACACAATGCTTTTGCTAAGCATACAAAATCCATATGGAGGAAAAAGGAAAGCTCACACAACTGCTCTTCTAAAACAAGGCGACCTTCACTTTTTTTAAATTTTTTTTTTACTTTGTTTCCATAATTCTCCTCTGCCCACCCCTCCCCCTCCCCTTCTTTGTCTGTCTGTCTGTCTGTCTGTCTCTGTCTCTCATAATAGTCAGTACGGAAGAACACATCCACATGATTTACCGCTATTTTCTTCTCGTCATCCTTCGCTACATTAACGATACAGAGGGTGTAGCTTTTATCTAACTGAAACAAATTCTCCCATCCTCCCCTAGGTCACTCTTTGATATTTTTTTTTTGGTTCTGATTATACAGCTGTTGCGTTCCTGGGAGTTCGCACCGTCCAAGAATTCGATATTCAGGACACAGATGGGGAAAGTCAGTTCGCTGGCTGCCTTCTGGTTTCAATCATCCACGCCTGCCTACGGTGACATGGCAGACAGAGAAGACCATTCTGGGATATTTCGGATATAGGATCTATCAAACACAACACTAATCCCACCAGAACGACCACCGTCTAAGTGTTTTATATTCATTTCAGAGCAAGATGTATTCATACCCTTCTACGGAAAATCGGCGGTAATTATACTTCCAGCAAGAATTTTCAAGGATACGGACTGAAATGAACGTTCGTAAACGATTGGAGGGGGAGAGAGGCACTTCGCCGACCAGAAGACAACATCGGGGATGAAATGAACGTAAGGAAAAGCGGGGAAGAAGGAGGGCTGGGGGGAGGGGGGAAAGGCTTAACCACACAACAACAACATTTTCTTTTCACCATTCTATCTAACAACAGTGATGCGGCCAAAGATTTGCTTGCGTCATGGCCATTTTTCACCGTCAGATCAGGAAGAAGCTCTCAAAGGGAACGTACTCTCTGTCCCAGGCAAAACTGTTTTCATCAAGCAAGTTATTATGTTCTTTAATGACTCAGATACTGAGTGTCTTCTGGTTCCTGGCTAAAAAAAAACCCAAAACGTCTACGTCCTGTGAGTCTGACGGAATCGATGAAAGTTTGTTCGGCATTAAAAAACAACAACAAAACAACATTAGGTGCAGGCAGGATTCGAACTCTGGTTCTCTACCACTCAGCCATTCAGATACCCAGCAACAGAGGAAACTTTCGTTTTCATCATGCAGTTTTCAATGAAGTCGGCTTTACAGTTCGTCCAGCTTATCTGCTTATTCATCTTTTGATTTCGTGACTCAAAGAAAGGTTTCAGTCCAGACCAGAAAGACTGTTCTGATGTAGCAGCCGATTTCCATTTTTGTTCAATGTTTTCAGTAGAATGTCTTAATCCAGGTGTCATATTGCGGAGTTACATTTCTGGTCTATCTTTTTAGTTAAGATAAAAACAAAGAAACAAACACACCAACAACCAAACACACACACACACACACACACACACACACACACACACACACACACACACACACACACACACACAGACCCCCCTGGGCCAGCTAGAGACGGGCGAAGGAGTGCAAAACTAATGGTCCCTAACCCACTAGACACCCGCGATAGCATAATTAAGGTAGTGACCATCAGTCAATACCATGGGGGAATGACAGCCAGCCAGCCAGACTGACAGAAAGACGGATACACAGACAGAGAGGGAGAGGCGGAGGATGGGAGAGGGAGAGAGAGAGAGCGAAAGGGGAAGGGGGATAATTAAGTTAGTGACCATCAGCCGATATTTTGGAAGGGATGACAGCCACAGGGGAGAGAGAGATGATAATCAAAGCAGTGACCATCAGTCCCACAGCATGAGAGAGGCTATTGGTTCATTTATTGTGTTTATTCTCTCGATCAGTAGATCATTGTGTTAACTACGTTGGAATGGTCTCCTCAAGTGTGCTGCTTTTGAACAGAACTTGTTCTACGTCAACCAGTTGTTGTGCAAACCCGGAGTGTAATGTACATGCATTTCAGAGCACGACATAAGCAATAAGCTTGTTGCTGCTCTTTTCATAGATAAATTTGTAATATTACAATTTTGAATAAAGTTCTGTTTAAACCTGAGAGAGAGAGAGAGAGAGAGAGAGAGAGAGAGAGAGAGAGAGAGAGAGAGAGAGAGAGAGGAGGGGACAGAGACAGAGACAGAGACAGCGACAGAGAGAGAGACTCAGATTCAGGTGATTTATTCATTTAAGGCCATAGCCTCATATAAAGAAGGCGACAACAATACTGCAGGAAATTTTTTTTATAAAGGCAGCGGTTTGACGAGTCCTTACGAATGCAACATAGAAACACTCATGATAACATTGTTTCTCTTCGCTGAAAAGCTTTATATCCTATGTAAAGAACTTAATTAGGAATTACGCTCTCTTTCTCTGATGACATTAGCAAGCAAAAACGAAACATACATGGTTGTTCGTAAAATTTCCTAGATATTAGCTGCACACGGAGATCATTAAATACAGTGCACTGCAAGACAAAATGCACTTCATCTTCAATTGATTCCTTACAAACGGGACAGAGCAGTTCGTCGTAACTTACGTTTTTTGTAGCGATTAGCATGTACTTTTATTTCAGAGGGTCTAAATCTAAATCTAGTAAAAGTACATCGCAAATGTTTGTTCATATTAAACGTAAAGTAAAGAGAGAGAGAGAGAGAGAGAGAGAGAGAGAGAGAGAGAGAGAGAGAGAGAGAGAGAGAGAGAGGACAGAGGGGAGAGAGGGAAGGAGGGGAGAAGGGAGAGAAAGAGAGAGGGAGGGAGGGAGGGAGAGACAGAGAGGAGAGAGAGAGAGAGAGAGAGAGAGAGAGAGAGAGAGAGAGAGAGAGAGAGAGAGAGAGAGATTGAGAGAGAGAGAGAGATGGAATCTAGACGTCGTCTTTCTCCAGGGCATGATTACGCCACATTCAGACCAGAAGCAATAATTTCGTTTTGGACCAAAAAATTTCTTCAGCAGGCAATCAAATCAAATACGAAAAAAGAACAAAAAACCACACATGCTTAAGCGCGCGCGCGCGCACGCACGCACGCACGCACGCACGCACGCACGCACGCACGCACGCACACACACACACACACACACACACACACACACACACACACACAAGCGCGCGTACAGGTGCGCGTGCTCGCGGTCACACACACATGCACACACACACGTGCGCGCGCGCGTATGCGCACATTTTGTTTTCTCTTTGAAAAGACTGAGCAAAAGCTGACTGACATTCCTGGAGACTCTTTAAATCACCAAGGATCTCGCCTTCCTCTCTCCTACTCCCATTCCTCCCTCCCTCCCTCCGTCCCCCCCCCTCCTCTACATCCCACTCTGCCTTCCAGTTTTATCTAGGAACACATCAGGAAGGGATCGTTTGCAACATCATATTTTTCGTGGAGAAGTAGCACCGTCGTCAGAGCGCTTAATTCTCAGTCTCAGTCTCTTGGGTTCGATCCCTGACAATGCCTGGTTGATGAAAGATAAAAAGCCCGATTGTCCCCGACCTGAATCAATATACATGCAGACCTACTAGTACTGGAAACCCCATTTCGTGCGTTTACGAACGCAGATCACGTGTGCACAAACATGCTTAAGATCCTGTACTGCCTAACATTCTGTAAGTGACTGGAACAAGAAATTACCCACAGAGCATCTGGATTCTTGGAGAAGGAAAGGCCGACCATTGCCTACTGTTTTCCAACTCTAAATGAAACGCAAGGACGCATCAAAATTCTTGGACAGGAGATCGAGGAACAACAAAATGTCCAGATGCAACAGAATTCTTGTGAGAAGATCGGGGACTACCAAGTGTCAGGATGCAGAAAGATTCCTGGAGAGATCGGGGACTACCAAATGTCAGGATGCTGCAGGATTCTTGGAGAGGAGATCAGGGACTATCAAGTGTCAGGATGCAGGATTCTTCGTTTGGAGATGGAGGACTATCAAATGTCAGGATGCAGATGGATTCTTGGAGAGGAGATCGGGGACTACCAAATGTCAGGATGCAGAAGGATTCTTGGAGAGGAGATCGGGGACTACCAAATGTCGGGATGCAGAAGGATTCTTGGAGAGGAGATCGGGGACTACCAAATGTCAGGATGCAGAAGGATTCTTGGAGAGGAGATCGGGGACTACCAAATGTCAGGATGCAGAAGGATTCTTGGAGAGGAGATCGGGGACTACCAAATGTCGGGATGCAGAAGGATTCTTGGAGAGGAGATCGGGGACTATCAAATGTCAGGATGCAGAAGGATTCTTGGAGAGGAGATCGGGGACTACCAAATGTCGGGATGCAGAAGGATTCTTGGAGAGGAGATCGGGGACTACCAAATGTCGGGATGCAGAAGGATTCTTGGAGAGGAGATCGGGGACTACCAAATGTCGGGATGCAGAAGGATTCTTGGAGAGGAGATCGGGGACTACCAAATGTCAGGATGCAGAAGAATCCTTGAAGAGGAGATCGGGGACTATTAAATGTCAGCACGCAGAAGGATTCTTGGAGAGGTGATCGGGAACTATCAAATGTCAGGATTCTGCAGGATTCTTGGAAAGGAGATCGGGGACTACCAAATGTCAGGATGCAGAAGGATTCTACCAAATGTCAGGATGCAGGATTCTTGGAGAGGAGATCGGGGGCTACAAAATGTCAGGATGCAGAAGGATTCTTGGAGAGGTGATCGGGGACTACCAAATGTCAGGATGCAGAAGGATTCTTGATTAGGAGATGGGGACTACCAAATGTCAGGATGCAGCAGGATTCTTAGAGAGGGGATCGAGGGTTACTACATGTCAGGATGCAGCAGGATTTCTTGGAGAGGATGTGGAGACCACCTAATTCAATATGATTCATGCAGAAAAGATAGGCATCTCTACGCATTTCAGCACTACCCACAAGATATGACAAACTGCAACAGGAATCTTGGAAAGGAGCTGTTCGAAATGCAAGGACACAACAGGATGCGTGGAGTGGTGAGAGGTGCATAATGCCGAGACATAGCAAAATCCATGCCAGGATGTAGCAGGAGTCATGGTGGGGGAAATGCCGGGGTGCAGCAAGATTATTGGAGAAGATATGGGCTGTGTCAAGTGCCGGGATGCTGGAGGAAGATGGGCACTGTCCAACCCTCTATCACTGCCCCTGAAAATGCAGACGGCAGCAAATAATTTTGGAACGGAGGAGGGTTGTGCCACATGGCAGCATGCCCCGGGATTTTTGGACATCAGACGGGCCCTGCCAAGTATTCCATCACTGCTCTCCGACATGCCATGGTAAAGGAACATTCTTGGACAGGAGATGGGCTCTGCTTCATTCTAGGATGTAGCAGGATTCTTCGAGAGTTGAGGGAAATTGACAACGATTTCATCACTGGCCTGGCTACACGATGATTCCTGGAAGAGGAAATGGGCTCTACTAAATGCTAGGTTGTGGTAGGATTTTTGGAGAGTTGACCACCGCCAAATATTTTATCAATGCCATCCGAAATGGAAAGTACAGTGCTACCAAGCCTTCTCCAAATATCCATCAAAATGCCAGGATGCAGGAGGATTCACACAAACAAAGCTGGGACTACCAAGCATACCCAGCATCCATCGACAAGCCAAGATGCTGTGGGAATTCAGCGAGAAAATGGCCACTCTAAATCGCTAAGTATCCAAAGAAATGCGAGGCTCCAGCAGGATTCTTGGAAACACAACAGACTCTTATAAGAAGAAGTTCCCCTACATCCGCAGAATTGTCAGGATGCAACAGGTTTCTCAAAGGGAAAATGACCGCTATTAAACATTCCCTAACTCTCCCTCGAATGTCAGGATGCAGCGGGATTTTGAGACCAAACGGGCGCTGCAAATAATCATAAAATGCTGGTTTCTCCGACATGATAGGCACTAACATACATCCCTACAGTATTCATTCAAAAGCCAAGATTCAGCAGTGTTTTTGGAGACGAGCTGAATACTGCCAAACATTTCTTCAGCATCCACTGAAATCCATGGTGGACAGCAAGAATAACACTAATGTTCGTGACCCTGGAAGCCCCCCCCCCCCCCCTTACAATTACTCATCGAAGAATGACGTGATGATAACCATGCTTATAACTCGGTGATCCAACCATTAAGCTAGACAGTAAGAGGTACTAGGTCCTGGTCACATCTCATTCAGGATCAGGATACCCCAGGATACCCATTTCCGCTTTGTCTCGAGTGTTGTTCCAGGCCCTTGTCTTCCGAAACAGTGAAATTATTTAAGAAATTCTGAATCACCGGAAACTTGCCATTTGTTTTGATTTACACACTTATGACGACATTGATTAAAATGTAAATGTCTGATTAACACGTCACCTATGTAGAGTAAACCATGATTTAATGCAACCAAGACTTATTACAGCCATATACTTCCCCAAATCAAACGATATCAAAGTACATTTGAATATATCTAATGTACCTGACTACAAATACACAAGCTATATAATTATCAACATTCGGAATTAAAACAAACTAACTCAGTCTAGGTCTGTAACAATAATCCATGAAAAAAAAAAAAGAAACGTCTACGAGATAGGAAAATACACGCGAACTTGGAAAAGAAAAAAAGAGACAGACAAGGGATCCTCTGCAATCAGAAGACCAGGCGAATGTTACGGGTCTAGCTCTTCATCAGTGTTGTTGGCTACTAAGGCAAACTGAAATCTGACGAATGTTCTTTTTATGGGAAAAAAAGGAGGGGATTCTGAGATGAAGGATGAGAGTCCGTTACTTCTTTCCTTTCTGTCTGGCTTTTCCTTCGAAGGTTTGGAAAAAAAAAAATGTTTGAGACTGTTACACAAGATCCGTAGTTCAATATCTAGTCTACGTCGAAAGAGAGAGGTAGAAATGGATGAGATGATAGTGATAACGAAACGCTTATACTAAAAAAAAAAAAAAAAAAAAAATCAAAACTAAAATGTATTGAGAAAAGCAAATAAATGAATAGATAAACAAGATAGACACTCAGGACAGCACAGGTCTCTGCCGAGGTAAAACGAATCCTGGATCTACCCTGTATTCCGGATCTGTACGACGGATCCGCACCAAAATTCAACGGTTCGTACCTCGACTATATCCCACCTCTCCACCACGTTGTGTTAAAATCGATTCAGTAGTTTCTGCGATATCTTGCTGAACGAATCCATTGGCCGTTTGATCAAGATCCGCACCACAATTTTATGGGTTCGTGTTAGGGCCACATTACTCTACTCCACTAAGTTTCGTTGAAGTCGGTTCTTTATTTCCTTTCAAAATGTCGCTGACGGATAGACAAACAAACAGACGTAGAACGGGGACGCAGGTGAAAATTAACCTCCACAGCAGAAGTACTAGACAAATAAATAACTTAGCACCGATCTAGAGCCCTCGGGACTAGCCACTGTACTGCCGCTTGGACAACAAAAGTTGAAAAGAGTGTCGTTGAGCGCCTTTCTCTTCCGTCCTTCCTCTCCCCTCCAGCAAGTGCCATATTCTCAACGGAAACAGACCTTTCCCCATCTCCTCATGATCACATTCTTTTCTTGCTTTATCAGTCCTATTCTCCATGTCCATTTATAATATAAAAAAAAGACAATATAACGATTCTTTAGAAGCTGCACATAAAAGCAATATGAGATAAATACCATTTGTTTTTACGATGGAATGCCTCGATAGTCTGCTTTATCAATTGCTGAACGAATTGCAATCAGCTAATCTACGTTTTTTTTTCTTGAGTGTGTTTGTTTTGCACAATTAAGTTTTGTTGCAACTTAATACAGTTATTAAATGAAATGTCGACGTTCAAATTTGTGCATGCAGCCGTTTAATCTTCGATTGAAAAGAACTAATTTGTTGGAAATATTCGCAGTTAAACAACTTTTAATGTAGAATTGCTGTGTGTTTGCAAGACCATCACGTGCTTCAATTATGGTTTACGCCCTTCGTGCTCCACGATGTCTCACATGAAGTAAACACTTTGAACTTCTTCCTTCCTTCTGTCGCATCAAGAAGATAACTATCAAAATGGCAAGGCTTAAAAGTGTCAATCAGCTAATTCAATTTCCTGTTCTACGGCACTGTTGTTGTTTTGTTTTGACTTTTTTCTTCTTCTTCTCC
>CM065714.1:90917546-90925046 GCA_033310375.1 Conus canariensis
TCGATTCCTCAACCATTATTCATTTTGCCACCTCTAGACTTCTTTTGCGATGAGTTTCTTTTATTCTTACTCATCCTTATTTGCTCTGAATCTCAAAAAAAAAAAAAAAAAAAAAAGAAGAAGAAAGCAGGGTGATGAAGAATCAGTGAAAAAAAAAGAGGAAAGAAAACTGAAATGAAAAGGAGTGAGAGAGAGAGAGAGAGAGAGAGAGAGAGAGAGAGAGAGAGAGAGAGAGAGAGAGAGAGAGAGAAACTCCTATCTGTTTTCCAGATAAGAGGTGTTGGAAAGAGCGAGACTTTAGAAACCGGAATGTTACGAATCTATTCAGATCACTCTCGTGTGAAAACAAAATTCTAAAAAGAGACAGGACTGGAATTGAAAGTGGATAAAATACCAAGAGAGAGAGAGAGAGAGAGAGAGAGAGAGAGAGAGAGAGAGAGAGAGAAGAGACAGAGACAGAGACAGAGAGACAGAGAGAGACAGAGAAGGGAAGAGAGAGAGAGAGAGAGAGAGAGAGAGAGAGAGAGAGAGAGAACGGAGACAGAGAGAGAGAGAGAGACAAAGAGAGAGAGAGAGGCAGAGAGACAGAGACAGAGAGAGAGAGAGAGAGAGAGAAAGAGAGAGAGAGAGAGCGAGAAAAGAAAGGGACAGGGGCAGGTCAAGAGGAGATTGCAAAAGAAGAAGAAGAGTAACATAAATATGAGGTAAATCTCACTTACATATACGACCTCCGGTAAATATAAGAATAAAGAAAACCATCTTGAACATAATAGGATGTGCACGGCCAGTAAAAAGCTATCGAAAGACTAAGCACGTCATGATAAATGATGACGACTGTAAACAGGCGACAAAAGCAAAACAAGTTATATCACACGTACATGAAGGTTGAATAGAGTACTAAAATGCTGTCCTAGAACAGTTTTTAAAACATCTGATATCAATTCATTCGCTTAATGGGACTACAGGCTAGGCTTTGCAACAGATTAGGTAAAAAAAAAACAAAACGTTTGAAGCAAAATCGTCTGAAGCAAATGAAAGAAATAAAACTCAGGTGGTTTAAGATTAGGATATGCGGTAACATTGTCACGAATAGTATCTTGAAGAAAATAGGTATAGTGAATAGTGATAAATGTACAGACATGAAAAAAAGCACAAAACAATACACCCTAGATAGCAGTTTTGTGCATTTTTGTTGCCCGTTGCTTGAAACGTTTGAAAAATATATTTTTGTCCTACACTTGCCTGTTGTGAAGTTGTTTTGCATCTCAATCTGCATATTGCCTTGCTTTCAGTAGTGCACTATGTTTCATTGTCCAACTGTGCAAGTCCCCAAAAGACATCTTTGAATTTGCACATTTTTTTTTTTATTATTCCAGTGCTTCGTCTGGGACAGCACGTACACACTCTCTCTGGCTATACCACACTCTGGTGTGATTTCTGGCTTTGTTTTCTAGCTTTGCAAGTATGCGGCACTGACAACAGTTTATGATGGTGCTCACCACTTGCCTGTTCGTAATGAACGGTACTGCAACAATGGGAAGGACACCTGACAAAGCGAAGACCTCCACCATCACTGAACGCCTTGTGGTTCAGACTTTGGGTCCAGATCCGCACAACTGATATGCGCTGGGAATTTCATTGGTTCTTTCCTCCCTCACATCCCACATTTAATTATCTATTAATTTATTTATTTTTGTTGCTTCGTTTTCCATGCCGCCTCAGAGGCGTTTCACCAAAGCGGCTCAGTCCTGTCCCCTCACCTCACACCCCTCAGCCCCCCCCCCCCCCCCCCCATGTGCTGCTGCCGAGTCACCTCAGTGGTGTTCAGTAGTGCCTGTTCTTATCCAGCACATGCAGGACACCACCTACTAAGCATCCAACCGATGACTCCATTTGCGGAGCCAACATGGGTGAGCTCTCCGGTGGGCACCACTAGGTCCATACAACGACAGTCCCCGTCAAGGGCATGGACGTAGAAAGATTATCGGAAAAGAGATCACCATGAGAACAGGACACGAAGGGCCACAGAATTTGACAGACTTTTTTATGCTGATCGATAAGGATGAAAGTGATGAAGATGATGCTACGGATTGCCAATCTGGTCGAAGACTGCATGAAAGGGCTGTGCTCTTCGCTTACTTTCATAACGTATTCCAGCGTCAACCAGACCCGAAAAATACAGACACCTATAGCATCAGCCAGGAAACTTGAGCAACAGTATCAGAGACGCATCCATTAAGAGGATGAATCTGGACTGAACCCAGCTGAGCCCAGAGCAAACTCAACTCTGGGTAAGGAGCCGGTCGGGGCCGAAAAATCCCACAAATAAATGGTTCTGATGGGAATCGAACCTAAGATCTCTCATCCGGGAATCTGAGACACTAAACTCTTGGTTACCAAGCTGAGTTAAAATCGGTTCATTGGCTCTTTCGTAACTCTGTTGACAGATCCCGGATCCGCCCTGTAGACCAGATCCGCACTAAAATTCACTGAGTTTGTCCTTGGGCGACACTTCAAAATTCCGCTTACTTTCGTTAAAATCGGTTAATAAATTTTGTATAATCTTTTCCATAGACAGATGAGCCAACCAACCAACGCGAATGAAAATACATCTCTTTGGTAGAGGTGAAAAAAGTAATGAAGGAGAATGTCATTTTGGCTTTCCACTTTCTATCGAGCTCTGCGTCAATTTCATTATGGTTCAGACCGGATTTCAAGATTGGATGGGGAAGGTAGATGGTAGTCTCTTTAACGACTGTTCGGTATCAAGGACATGAATAAGCGTCTCCCCAAACCCTCTCTCCAAAGACATTACGCCTTCCTTCAACTCTCCGCCACCCCCTGTTCCCACCCACCTTCTGTCTGCCAGTCTAGCAAAACAATGTAGAGACTTTGGCAACTTGTCTCTAAAGTTCAAATGGACTCGAGGAAAAAAAGAAAAGAAAAGGAGACTGCAGACAAAAGAGTGACGTTTGGGAGTACGAGGAGATGGTGAGGAATGTGGTAGCGATATAGAATTGGAGGAGGAAAGAGGAGGAGGGTAAGAGATGGCAGGGCACAGGGGTGTTCTTGCAGGGATCTGTTCAATCACACCTGTCTCTTGGGAGTGGGGATGTGAGATCTTCTACTGCATTGGGTCTGTCTGTGTGCAAGACATGTAACAGCTGCATCAGTGGACGGACGGACAGTCAGTCACAACTTTCAGCAAACAAGTATGTGCACTGTGCAGCCCTGGAAATGTTGAAGGAGAGCCAATCCGATCATCGGTGAAATTAATTGACGCTGGTGGCAGATTACAAATTGTTCCTCTCCGAAATGAAGGGTCCAAGCTGAGTGATCAGATACCTGGCGCTGCTTCACACCGATAGGCCTACGGTAACGGGCTGTTAACTAACACCTGACATGATTTTGGATGCGTCAGGAAAAGGAGGGAGGGGATGCTGTTCTGTCCATCCTCACTACCCAATCCTAAAGAATCATCAATGCCACCTTCCCTGCCGCTTTTAACTTTAAGGACTGTTTGATGAAGGAAAAAGGCGATGATGGCTCCAAATTTACCTTTGAAGGGTACATTTTGAAGAGTAACTGCCATTAGCGTTCAGTTCAATTCCTCCCTCCTCATTTGTCGATTACTGGCATCCAGTCTTCGAAATTATACTTCCTATCATTCAAATTCTCTTCATTCCCGCTTTTCATCCCACAATTATAAGCTTTCAAAGCTATCAACTTTCCCCACTCTGAATAGCAATCGGTTTAATTTCCTCATTCGTAAATCACTAGCATTCAGTCTTCCCCACCACTCTCACCGTCATTAGCATTCTCCTTCATCTCCTCTCTTCGTTCTACAATCACCAGCAATCCCCCCCCCCCCCCCCCCCCCCCCCCCCGATCATACCCGTTTATTATATCCTCCAATAGACACATACTAATAGTACTAACATCAACATTTCTCATAGGACTTTCGGTCAATGCCTCTACTTTTGAGGAAATTGAGGAGGAAACCTCCAGAATTGGTGGAAGACCAAGGGTCAGCCAGGCTAGGGTAATTGCAGCAAAGCATGGCCTGCCGGTTAAACACGCCCTGTCCGTTATTGATTGGAGGGTCTGGAACAGCATGAAAGGTGCTCAGTGTGTGCTCTTAGTCAAATGTCTTCTATTCCTAAGTGTGTTTTATGTGATGGACAACAAGAGTGTGTGCTCTTAGTCAAAGGTCTTCTATTCCTAAGTGTGTTTTATGTGATGGACAACAAGAAATGGGAGCTGAGCTCTTGGGAGAAAGCTTTTCGTCTTTCCTTCTTTATTTTTCGTTCATTCTCTGTGTGTGTGAGAGAGGGAGGGAGGGAGGGAGGGAGAGAGAGAGAGAGAGAGGATGGGGATAGTGGATCGAACCCCTTTTTGCCTCCCCTCCCCCCACCCATATTTGTGCGCACACACGCACACATACATACAAAATGAAAGGAGAGAGAGAGAGAGAGAGAGAGAGAGAGAGAGAGAGAGAGAGAGAGGGGGGGGGGGGGGGACACATCCAAGTGTTATTAAGTCTCAGTTATTTCTGATAATGCCGTGTTTCACGGAGATGTAATGTATCCAGAGCGCGAGCTTCATAGAAAACATCTTGTATTTTATTCAGGCCTTTTCTTTCCAGTGCCTCATCAGGGTCATCGAGCACATACACTTCTCCAAGCTTCAAGTAACTGTGCATCGAACACTGGCTTTACGGGTACCTATCACTGGCGGCAGTGTATGACCGTGTTCATCACTGCCAGTTGTTGATTCCTGAAACCATAACAACTGGAACAACATTCAAGAGAGCGGAGACCTCCACCAAATTCGAACGCCTTGTGAACAGAATTTGGATTCGGATCCGTACAACGGACACGAACATCAAATTCAATGGGTTCTTCTTTCACTCACATTGCACCCAGTTTCGTTAAAATGGGCGGAGTTGTGTTTGCGTCATTTTGCCGACATGTCCCGTATCTGCCCTTTGATTCAGTTTCACACCAAAATTTACTGGGTTCGTCCCAGGCCCTGATTTAATCTATCCACTGAGTTCCATTAAAATTGGTTGTGTAGTTTCTGCCTTATCTTGCTGACAGGTAGACAGACCAATTAACGAGCATGATATTTTCAATTACTTGGTGGTGGTAACAATGTATATTGTATCAAATTCAGAGCTATTATGGCCTTTTTAACCTTTTATCGAGTATAATGGTTCAGGCTGGACTTCAGGATTTGATGGGGAAGGTGGTCGGAACAGTATGCTCTCAATAACGACCGCTTAATATCAGTGCATGTTGAGAAAACATCCCTACTGATCTCTCCCTTCGTCACTCCACCCTTCGTAACCCTTTTATCTCCACCCATCACCCCAGCCCCGTAACGTGTCCACATCGTTTCAGTCGGTCTGAGGAAATGGAGTAGACACTTCGGCAACTTGTCTCTAATGTTCAAATGGTAATGGACTCACGAAGAGAGAGGAGAGAGAGAGAGAGAGAGAGAGAGAGAGAGAGGGGGGGGGGAGACAGAGAGAGACAGAGACAGAGAGAGAAGGTGGCTGCAGATAGTGACAAAGGAGTGACGTAAATGGTAATTGGGGAAAAGGTGAAAAGTGGAGTAGGAGTGTGGGTTGGGAGTGGAAGGAGGAGAAGGGAAACAGCAAGTCGAGGGGGGGGGGGGGGGGGGGGGGAATGGCATGGCAAAAGAGAGTGCTTGCATGTGTTTGTTTCGTCACATCAGTCTTTTCGTAGCCGGCTGTCAGATCCAAATCTTCACGGACAGATAAAGTTTCCGGCACAGTTCCAGTATGCTATTAACGCTGGTAATTGCGCTTTGCAGGCCTGAAGTTGAACAAGAACCCATCTAATGGTCAGTGAAATTAACTTCCACGTGTGGGAGATTACAAATTGCTCCTTTCCAAAGTAAAGGGCCCCAGCCCAGTTGATAAAAGACCTGGCACTGCTTTACACCTACAGGCTGACGGTAAAGGGGTGCTAGTTAACCGACATAGCTATCTACACCATGGATCTTATCCTGCCATGATTTTGGACGCCTCTGGAAGGAAAGGGAGATGGAGCTATTCTGTATGTCCTCCCCATTCAATCGTTTATACCATCTCCACCACCATCTCTGCCAACTTGAATTCTCAGGCGTGTTCGGTGAACAGTGCACAATAATGGTTCCAAATTCACGAATATTTCAAAGGATAACTGCCACGACCGTTTGGTTTAATTTCCTCTCCTTGTCTATCGAAGACTGGTATACAATTTTCAAAATTACACGCACTAAGGTTAATATGTTCTTCAATTCCTTCTTTCATCCGACAATGACCAGCTTTCAAATATGTCTGCTTGTTTTCTCATCTGAACAGGAGCTGGCTGGATTTCCCTTTCTTAAGCGAAGATTACTAGCACTGAGTCTTCACCACCACTTCTGCTGTCATTAACATTCTCTAAAAACCTCTTTTCATTCCATAACCACCAGTAATAATACTGTCTTTTTTTCCCTTTTCCCCCTTCATCCCCATTCATGATATCCTCTAACAGATATTTGCTACTGACATCAACATTTCTTTGAGGATTTCGGGGTCAGTGCCTGAGGAAATTGAGGAGGAAACCTTTCCAGTATTGGTGGACGTCCAAGGGTCAATCAGGCTAGGGTAATTGCAGCAAGGCTTGGCCTGCCTGTTAAACACGCCCTGTCCGGTATTGATTAGCTGGTCTGGAACAGCATGAAAGATGCTCATGGTGTGCTCTTTGTAAAAGGTCTCCCATATCACAGCATGTTTCATGTAATGGACACACACGCAAACACACACAAACACACAACACACACACGCACGCACACACACACACACACACACCACGCACGCACGCACGCACGCACGCACGCACACACACACACACACAAAACAACAACAAACAAAAACCAGGGAACTAAGAAATTGGGAGGAATTTATTCTTTCTTTATTTTTTAAATCATTTATTTTGTTAGAGAGAGAGAGAGAGAGAGAGAGAGAGAGAGAGAGAGAGAGAGAGAGAGAGAGAGAGAGAGAGAGAGAGAGAACACGTAGCTACTTTTAAACCTCAGGGTATTTTTGTTGATGGAGTGTTGAACTGCGTTGTCTGAATGCCAAAGTACCAGGCAAAACACAAATAGAAAACACGCAACAAGGCAACAAGTGATGCTTATTTTATTTATTAAAAAAAACAACAAAACAAAACAAAAAAAAAACAGACAAGAAATGTTCCATATATGTGTGTTCATCAGACGTTATAAATGACATAAACATGCACAAAACGGTACTTCCCAAACTGCTTACAGCACGTGTATGGCTGTAATCTGATGTGTAATGTTCTCTATGTTTTTGATGTCTGTTGTCTGAAATGTCTGAAAAAAAATTGTCGAAAATTCTCATGTCTTCTTTTGCACTTGTTTTGTGTGTTCACTTACATTTTGCCTTGTTTTCAGTAGCGCTGCGATGTTTCATTCTCCAGCAGA
>CM065714.1:90930046-90965046 GCA_033310375.1 Conus canariensis
TGATGTGTGTGGAAGGTAGGGAGGAAGATAAAAGTGGGGGTGGGTGGAGGTTGGAAGAGAGAAGAGGAGGAGGATGGGAAGGGAAGCAGAGATGTCAGAGCAGAAGTGCGTGCTTGCATTGTTCTCTTCCATCACATCTGTCTTTTTTGGGGCTGGCTTTCAGATCCAATCTTTACAGATGGACAGACAGA
This sequence comes from Conus canariensis, assembly GCA_033310375.1. NCBI lineage: Eukaryota > Metazoa > Mollusca > Gastropoda > Neogastropoda > Conidae > Conus > Conus canariensis. The sequence continues at coordinate 90,930,238 of CM065714.1, forward strand.
CAATCTGGTTTTTTGGCACAGTTTCCAGCACACTGATATGTGCACTGTGAAGGCGTGGAGATGTTGATGGATATCCCATCTGATCGTCAGTGAAATTGATTGCCGCTAGTGGCAGATTACAAATTGCCCCTTTCAAGAGTAAAGGGTCCAAGTCTAGTTGATAAGAGACCTGGCAATGCTTCACACCTAAAAACTGACGGAAAAGGGCTGCTGACTACACTTGGCATCTTTTCTTGGCACGATTTTGGACGCCCCTGGAATGGAAAGGAGAGGAAGCTGGTCTGTATTTTTCCCTTCCAATCCTCACGCACCGTCCCTGCCACCTTTTATTTTCAGGCATGTTCGATGAGGGGGGGGGGGGGGGGGGGGAAAGGCCACAATGACTTCAAATTTACCTATGTTTTAAAGGATTACTACCGGTAACATTTGGTTTAATTTAGCTCTCTTCATTTGTCGATTACTGGCATCTAGTCTTCAAAAATGACTGTCCCTATCATTAAGTTTCTCTTCATTCACTCTTTTCATCCCATAATTACCAGCTTTCAGTTCTGTCAGCTCGTTTCCCCCTCTGAATAGCAATCAGTTTAATTTCCTACGTCACCCGCCATTTGCTAGTCTTTACCACTGCTCTGTCATTAGCATTCTCTTCATCCCTCTTTTCAATCCAACAATCACTTGCAATCATTCGGTTTGCTTGTTTTTTGCTTCCTTCATGCCCTCTCATTACATCATTCAGCAGACATTCGCTACCCGAGTTCTCGTAAAGATCTGGAGGTCAATGTCCTTACTCCGGAGGAAATCTGGAGGGAAACCATCTCCAGTATTGGTGAAAGTCCTAGGGTCAATCAGGCTAGGGTAATTGCAGCACGGCTTGTGCCTGTTCAACGCGTCCTGTCCGTTATTGACTGGTTGGCTTGGAACAGCATGAAAGGTGCTCGCGTGTGCTCTTAGTCAAAGGACTTCACTTCCACAGCGTGTTTCATGTGACGGACAGCAAAATTTGGGAACTGAGCTCTTGTGTGAAAGTTTTTCTTTTTTCTTTCTTTTAATCTTTTTTTTTTTTTTTGCCCATTCTTTCTTTTCTTGTGTTTCAGGTGGTGGAGGGCAAAAACTGGGATCTGGATTCTTTATTGGAAATTTGCCTCTTTTCTTTCTTTAGTCATTTTGTTTCTTTTGATTTCCTTCCTTTCTGGATAAAATCGAAACCTGAATAATAACGCCAATCCCAAGACATCTGACCAAGAGATGTCAAAAGAAGCAAAGTGCCCATAAATGGAACGGAACCTTGAGTCATGGTGTGAAATGAAAACGTTTTTCACCTCAGTTCTTCAATCACAGAAAAACCACAATTCAGAAAAAAATGATGGGGATATAAACGAAAGACATAGCATACCCCTACACATGAACATCGCATGTTAAGATGTAGGTAACGTTTTTGAATAATATTTAAATATCTATCATTTACTGAGCGAACTCAGTTCATATTGTGCATGACCCTGTTTACAGGGTCACATCAATTACAAACACGTTAAAAACCTGCATGCGACAAAATTTCACACCAGCACTCTTCTCAGCTTAAAAAAAGCGATTAAAAACCCACATCTGATAAAACTCCTGAGATGTTTTAGCCCTTGGCCAGCTCTTAATCAGAGGTGAGTATGCTATGTGCTCAGATAACAAAATTGGAATCACAAAATTATCTTTATGTCACATAATGTATGTGTTTCTGAAATTTTGCTCAAATTCCTTGAACAACACAATCGGTGGTACATATTTTTTCAGGCCTGGCTAAAACCGAAATAAAGTATAGAGGAAATGTGACGTCATAGAGTGTCAGACAAAAATGGAACTCCTCAGAATCATCTTTACTGATTAATGATAATCATACAGTCTCACATTCTGTACTACTTAATACCCTGCACTCATGGAGACCTCTGTTATGATCTCTATTCCATATTCATGTCCGTGGCGAATTCATGTCAAGGTCGGAATAACCCCCGAAGGAGTAAGGTCATAGTGTGGGCTCGGAAGATGAGAAAAAAGATTCTTCGAGCACTCCGCAACCCACCCCTGCCCCCAGTCTGTGAATGACGCTGACTTCCAGTCCAAGTTGATTGTGGCTTAAGTTTTTCTTTCTCACGAATCATTAAAACCCCCCACATCAAACAGTATCTTAAAAGAGACAAAAAGAAAGGAAATCTGAAAATGCGCAGAGTTTTGATTTGTGATTCTCGAACAAGGTGAAGGTAAACCGGAAACAAACGAAAAAAAAGTGACAATAATAGTCAAATCATTTTCCTTGTTGTCTCATCTTCCATGTCAAACCTCCCTCCCTCCTTATTTCCAGCATTATTTCACTCTTCTCCTTCTGACCACTCCCTACATAGCCACGCTCAGGCGTGACCTGTCCCAGCCCTTACATCGGCAGTCCGCTACGAACAATTAATATCGCTTCGCCATAAAGCAATCAACCAGAAAAGAAAACGCATTGCTGCCAAGTCACTTCGTAGTATTCAGTGGTGCCTGTTCCGATCTAACGTACACAGGACATCAATTACGAAGCCCCATACTGACAATGATAACGGCTTAGTTGCTGAGTCATTTTGAACGAGTGTCCCCCTCCTGACGGCTTCACTAAGTCCATCCACTAGTGCCCAAGAACTAGCCAATATGAATGATTTCGACAAGAAGCTACCAAGAGCTTGAGTCTAAAGGGGAAATCGAAACTGAAGCCACCGTGTAAGAAGGGCATGAAAGGCCACCGAACCTCGTACATTTCATTCTATGATAAGCCACGAGGACAAGGAAAATGAAGATGATAACATACAGTTCCATTCTAGTCTTGACACTACACTGGAAGATTGTACCCAACGCTTACTTGCATAATATATTCCAGCATCAACCAGGCCTGACAGATACACACAGTCGCGTAGTTGGTCAGGAAATTCGGAGCAGCTCTTGCATTCACTCAGGCCAAAGCCAACCGCCAGACAACTGCTTGCATGTTTCAAATCGGTTAGGTCAGCCGCTGATTCATCAGCTGTATAGTAGGATTTTCGTCACCTATCAGCTCAGCCTTGCCACAATTTCTAAAACTGAAAATTTCTGACGAAAGGCTGGCATGACCACTGAAATGTTGATGCAAATTTAGACGCTGGGCAGTTTCATTCATGTTTTATTTGAGTAAAAGTCGGTAAAAAGGTGAACAGAAAAGAGAGCTTCTAAGTATGATGTGAATGCAAGAGTGAGATGAAACTCAGCTGTGCAGCGCCAGTCTTCCCATGTGAGCCCATGACTCTGGATAGGTCAAGTCATTTTGTATATAGCCCGGCCATCAACAGTGGTCAAATCAGGGCTGCAAGAAAGTTACAAACTTAGATCAGAATTATGCATATTTCAAAATTCCAATTCTAAATTTCAAAAGCAAGTCGGCTCATCAGTTGAAAGGGGAAAAAAAATCTAAAATAGTCTATCACCAATTTCGGTCTGTCTGACTTGGTTAAAAATCTTGATCTTAACAAAAAATCAGATCAGGTGCAGCACCTCAAACGTACATCTTTCCTGGAATTTTCTGTAAAACGTGTGCCCTTTCTTTATTTTACACATCCCAACGCCTAATTATGGAAGTCTAATGCTGAGCGGTTTATCGCATGGTATGTATTATGGAGCCTCCTCACTCGTTCAGGTTAATGACCAAAATAGATGTGAACAGCGTGTAATCGGCATTACACAATTTCCTCTTCATCGCTTCCCGAGACTGATGGATGGAATCCCTTGAAATTTGGACGGTCTGGAAATGTGTATTGTCAGTTTGTGTGTTCCACTCCTCTTGCCCAAAGGACTTTGACGTATCTCTATGGTTTGAGGTCCGCAAACAGGATGGACAGTTTGGAGAGAGTTTTGCTTGCCCAACATTCCCGGTAAATCGGTCGGCGGCGTCGTTGTTCCGAACGCCAGTATGACCTGGAATCCATGCGAGGACAGTGTTGTTATCATTATGTTTGGGAGAAGAATGCAGTGTGGACAGGTGTCAAACGAGGCCAGAAAAGTCACAAAAAGATGCCTTCATTGGTACTTGAATTCACGACCCCCAGCCCGCAACTCGCGACACTAACTACCGTATCAGAGCAGCTAATATACTACTGCTGCTGCTATTACTGCTGCTGCTGATGTATAATAACACCATGAGTTATAATAATGATATCAGTGGGTATGTATGTGATATTACCACTACTGAGTGTATTTCCAAACGATGTCATTCTCGAAACAAAAACACATGGAGGAACACGCAAAGAAACAATAGCATCAACAGTCTTAAGGAATTAATCCCCACAAGTAATCCGCCCAAAGACTGGGGATAAAACACCAACCATGCACGGCCAACACTAACAGCCATGACACTTGATTATTCGCCTGGTGATCTGCTTTCGCCCAAGTCGCTTAGGAAGACACGAGCTTCCAGAATGCTTAGGTTTGAGTCTGTGTCAAGTTGTCTGAGAGGAAGATTGATTTTGAGTTCGGTAGTCTCTGACGGTTGCAACCAGAATTAACCAAGTGTTTCACCAGAACGACAGGACCGTCTTCTGTGCTTTCAAAATTGCACCTCTCATGTGGAATGGAGCTTTCACCAAGTAGAGCATGCTCGGATATGGTTACCAGTCATAGTGTTTCACCCTGTTTTTGAAATTCTAAATCAAATTGGTGTCTGTTCTCTTTCAGTCTTTATCTTGAGCTGCTTCACAAGAATCCCAGTAAGAACTGACAGCCGATGAGAATTATATGTTAGACATTGCAGACGAATGTTATATTTGTGAATAAGAAAAGACACTGTATTTGTCTTTCATAATAAGATTGTAATAAGGATATGTTTCACTTTCTTTGTCCATTGTTACACGGTAACACATGGTGTGGAGGCACAGATGAATAAAAAAAAAGTCACAAACTTATCATTCTGATCATTCAACCCCCCCCCCTTTCTACCAAATTGCATGTACAGAAAATAACATCACCATAGTCAGAATCACCCTCCTTCTGAATCTGAATTTGGTTTCTGTATTTGGTGACTGCCAAGAAGGCGGCATTTGCCAGTCCATCATTGCTGGGAAGACACAGAGAGAGCGGCGGGGTGGGTGGGGGGGGGGGGGGGGGTTAGGAGAGAGAGGGAGACACAGAGAGAGAGGGAGACACAGAGAGAGAAAGAGAGACAGGGAGAGGACAGAGAGAGAGAGAGAGAGAGAGAGAGAGAGAGAGAGAGAGAGAGAGAGAGAGAGAGAGAGAGAGAGAAGACAGATACAGACAGAGGCAAAAAGACGCATACAGGGAACCGAGACAGACAGAGAAGACAGACTACACAAAGACAGGCAAAAATACAGAGAGACCGTCACAGACAGACAGACAGATAGTGAGACGGACGGACAAACAGAGAGAGAGAATATAGGCTTTGCAGACAGCGACTCATGGCCAGAGACGAACGAAATCTTATTTGTTTTGTTGACGAATGGAAGTGGAGGGGCTTCCCCCGTGGTTTGTGTATGTAGTACAAAATGGACCACATCGATTCTTATTGAACACTGCCCTATGCTGGATTCTAGTCAGAGAAAGGAGGTGCCCAGTAAGAATGTGTGGAAGGAATATGGTTATGTGAAGAAACAGAACTGAGAGAGGGAGATACATACATATATACAGAGATATATCTATGTATATGTATGTATGTATGTATGTATGTATGTATGTATGCATGCATGTATGTGTCTTTTCTTATTCAAAAGAGCAGTGATAAAATCCGCACCTCAAACATTTCCTCTCTATCTCTCTCTCTCTCTCTCTCTCTCTCTCTCTCTCTCTCTCTGTCTGTCTGTTAGATTATGTCCATTTTAATTCGCAAATAAGTTTTGATATAGTTGCGCTTAGTCATGAAAGAGTCCATTTATTCGCCCTAAAAAAATTTCTTGGAGTTTCTAAGCAAACCTTCGACGATTTGGCTTATGGGGTACTGACGGATACCCAACACACCTCAATTCTGCAGTTAAATGTATTCGATACTGGTTAAAGCTGGTACTAAATATGTTCGTAGACTACCGAAGAACCCTTATGTTATGTAACCTGGATGCTAGGGGGAAAATAAACTGGGCTACGAGATTGGCAGCTGAATTACATCAGTTGGAGTTCCTTTATGTATGGTTAAATCAAGTTTAGAGATGGATCGACTTCACAGGAGTGCTCCGTGCTAGTTGGTTGATATAGATGGCAAGTATGGAATTTCCACATGAATGACAGTAACACATTTGATCTGTGTAGACAATATAGCTCTTTGCATTGTCATTGAGAGAGGGAGAGAGGACTTATCACTTGTCTGTCATGGGACCTAAGCCTCAACATTTAATACAATCCCTCCTCGTTTGCTGCTCTTCGGCAGCAACATTTGCACCCCCCACGTATCACCCAAATAATAACGAATAATAACGACAACCTCCACTATCATCATCATTTGCCCCGTTTTTACCACAGCAGTACAGCCATCATATTTCAGGCTGCTTGCTTCTTGCTTACTCACTCCCTCTCAACCCCCCCCCCCCCCCCCCCCCCCTTACCTCCGTCTCCCTCCACTCATCCCATTTCACTCCCCAACTCGCTCTGCTGAAATCCGCATCACACACCTTCTCACATACACACAAACATTAATAAGCACGTGCACGCGCACAAGCGAGCGTTCACACACACACACACACACACACACACACACACACACACACACACACACACACACACATACACACACACGTACGTAGTGCAAACATGCACCTACACATACAGGCATTCACACACACACACACACACACACAGACTCACACACACACACACGAAAACACACACACGCACGCGCGCGCGCGCGCGCACACACACACACACACACACACACGCTCAGCAAGTCTCCATCCCATCCTCACGGCAGTAAACGCCAGACTCGCCGGCAAAACAAGGCGGGATGGGGAGGGGGGGGGGGGGGGGGGGTCGGGAGCAGGAGCAGGAGGAGGAAGAGGAGCAGGAGCAGGAGGAAGAGAAAGAAGCCGACAGGCGGAGGCAGGGATGAGGGAGAAGAGAGAGCCAGAGAAAACAGATAAGAGAGGCGCAACGGATGAACAAAACGTCCACAGCAGCGGGATTCACCGGCGCGGCCGCACGATGGGAGCGGTCGTTCACTACACCGAGCGCTAAAGAGCGGTTTTCATGGACAGTGTTAAAGAGCAGAGAGGTCAGAAAGGGAGGAAAAGCTGTCGATGAATGACGATGACGATGATGGTGGTGGTGAATTTGGCGGTCGGGATCGAGGGCTTCCAGAGCGTAGCTCCACAGCGACAGGAACAGACAGCGGCGACGATGTGCTACTACTGTTGTCGGTTGTGTTGTCATGCGCGCGAGTAGAGCACGTGGGGTGGGCAGTGGCCGTCTGCTGAGACAACTCCGTAAAGGTAAGTCAAACTGGGATGAGCGTGGGGTTAGTTCTGCATCACTGGCCTAAACTCCCTGGCATAACAGGCCTGCTTTTCGTGAAACAGACTGAAATACTTGATTACGCTTCACAGGGTTCTCGCTATCATGAATACTAACTTGATCTTTGAAGGAAACAAAAGCTCTTTTCGGGTACTATAGACTTTACGTGACGAGCTTTATGCCATTATTCATGATCTGATATAGCTCTTTGGTCAGTCATCGTTCCCTCCCTCCGTTTCTCCCTCATCATCAATATATCCCCTCTCCCTATCTTACCTGTCCCTTACCCCGTTCTTCACTCCTACCCGACCCCTCTACACACACACGCGCATGTTTGCAATGAAAGAAACTCTTTATCGTTCCTTTGTCATCTTCTGTTCTAATTCAGTATGGAGATATGAACAGAATCCAACGCACACCACTGAGATGTATTAAACGTTGAATTTATCTTTCCAATTTCCAAGATCCGGACTGAACAGGCATGTATTTCAAATGTTACTGACATAGCATAATAACGATACAAGGAAACCGTGGAGACACGATCGAACAATGAGAATAGATGGTTTGGTCTCTCTTTGGTATCGTCATGCTGCGCTTAGCAAAAAGCGTTCGTTAACTAATCGAAAGACAGACAAATAACTTGTTTCCATCAAAACCGACACAAAATGATAGAATCTCGTGACATTGGTATTTTCTTCGAAGATTCTCAACCAGCTGCCCAACTTCGTTGATGTAATACAGACCTAACATGAAAGTGTTGTATAAAAATTTGCGGTTTCATGAATCATAGACAGTAGTTTACAATACACAACTTTGAAAACAGTTTCTGGTGAATATGTTAAGATGTTGATGACGGAGTACGCTTTTCATCCACTTGAAAAAAACCCATAGTAATGAAATATTCCATACGATTTCTTCCAGGTATGTATGAGAAAATGAAGGCTTGTCGATCTACACTATGCTGGATCTTGACAAACGAATTCAGAACAAATCAGATCGGTAACATATATAATCGTTAAGATTGTTACCGCTACATTGTTTGTTCTGTGTTCAGGATGTATTACATGACCAAAAATACTGCTTGCAATTACGAAAACTCGATTTGGTTATGTTACTTTTTTTGTACGCTGATTCATGGGCAGTTATAGCTTTTGTGAGACAATTTCTCTCTCTCTCGCTTCTCTCTCTCTCTCTCTCTCTGTGCGCGCACGTGTGTGTGTGTGTGTGTGTGTGTGTGTGTGTGTGTGTGTGTGTGTGTGTGTATGCGCACGCGCGCGCATGTGTGTGTGTGTGTGTGTGTGTGTGTGTGTGTGTGTGTGTGTGTCTAAAATGAGTCTGATTGACGACTCGTTTATAAACTGTAAATGTTCTCACCACCGTGTAAATCCCGATGTTTTCCATAGAACAGAGATCATAGATATAGTTTGGTAATTTCTCTCTCTCTCTCTCTCTCTCTCTCTCTCTCTCTCTCTCTCCACACACAACACACACGCACGCGTTGTGTGGTGTGTGTGTGTGTGTGTGTGTGTGTGTGTGTGTGTGTTGTGTGTGTGTGTGTGTGTTGTGTGTGTGTGTGTGTGTGGTGTGTGTTGAGTGTGTGTGGTGTTGTGTGTGTGTGTGTGTGTGTGTCTCAATTGAGTCTGACTGACGACTCGTTTAAAAACTGTAAATGTTCTCACCACCGTGTAAACACCGATGTTTTCCGTAGTATCAGAGATTATAAACATAGTTTGGTAATTCTCTCTGTCTGTCTGTCTCTCTCAGCATCTGCGTTTAAGTTGTGTGTATCAATATCCTTTTCTACAACTGAAGCGATGCAATTCTTTAAAAGTACTGTTGCAAAACTTTAACATTCGAGAGTGAGCAATTTCAAAATGTACTTGATATCCACACACCCTTGAAAAGAAGGGAACAGGAGACGGAAGGGATAGTGGGACGGTGGGGGAGAAGCGAGGGCGGTTGGTTGGGTGGATGGGCTCAAAACCTACAGAGAATGAATCTCTCTCTCTCTCTCTGTCTCTCTCTCTCTCTGTCTGTCTCTCTCTGCATCACCGACAAACGAATCTATGTACCATATTTTCTAACATCACCCAAACAATCCTTGCAATAAACTGCATCTCCCATACCAGGTACAAACCGTTACTTTGAGTTTCGTTGTGTAGGCTCACATACTGTATAATCACGGAGTTCTACTCACTTATTCGATTACAATAATGCCACTGTGTTTGATCTAATGTATTGTTGTTCCACACTGGACAAGATTTTTTCCCCCAGTCTTTTATTTTCTACTCAAGCCCTGATACCCGATCAGTTAGTTCGATTTCTCTTCAGCATAAGGACTATACGGTAGCTGCGTTATGCAGGCTTGTTCTACGGTCGCGTGTTAAACTGGTATCACTGTTGTCTACTTTTTTTTTTTTTAAGTGTTCCAACTTCAATAATTTTGCTTTGTATCTACACTGACTATCACATATATTGTTTCTATTTTCTCAGATTAGTATTTCGATTCTTTACTCCACCTGAGCCCCCCCCCCCCCCGCCCCTCCCCTCCTTTTTATATTTCAGCCTTTAATCTCTACTAGCCCCACCTCCTCCAGCCCCTCTCCTCTCCCGGTACGGAGTTAAGGAGATATGAGTTTCCAGTCTGTCTGATCACCTTTTACTCATGCAGAACAATGAATTCTTAAATCCTACTGTCATCTTCTCCACGCTACCCTCCCCTCCCCTCTCCTGGTCGGAGAATGCGAGTGGTACAAAGATTAGGCGATAAGAGCTTCCAGTCTGCTTGTTTGATCATCTGTGACGCTTACAGAACTATCCTATATTCATCCTCTCCCCTCTCTTTCTTTTATATTTTCTCCTCCTTATTCTAACGAATTGAAATACAATGAAGTATAGGAAAAGAAGAACGAACACACAAATACACACATTCGCATATACACGCAGTCACATACGCTCACAGACACACACGGAGGGGGAGAGGAGAGAGAGAGAGAGAGAGAGAGAGAGAGAGAGAGAGAGAGAGAGAGAGAGAGAGAGAGAGAGAGAGAGAAGATACACAATACATCACATGTAAAGATGTCAAGCCGTTGAGACTCTAAAAGTGCAACAATAACAACAACAAAACGGCATCTTGGCAGTCGGTGCTCCTCTTATCTTAAATGTTTTACATAAAAACAGACTAAAGTTCCTGATATCTGCGTAACAGTTGGAACTGAGCAGGACACACAATGTAAACATGCACGGGAAAGGGGCTGGGGGCGGAAAGCTAGAGATAAGGGATGGGAATAAAGATACACAGAGTGAAAAGGTTAATGTGTGCATGTGTGCGTGCGTGCGTGCGCGCTTGCTTGTGTGTGTGTGTGTGTGTGTGTGTGTGTATGTGTGTGTGTGTGTGTGTGTGTGTGTGTGTACGTGTGTGTGTGCGTGCGCGCGCGCGCACGCGTGTGTGTGTATGTGTGTGTGTGTTTAACCTAGAAAGAAAACTGAGAGAGAGAGAGAGAGAGAGAGAGAGAGAGAGAGAGAGAGAGAGAGAGAGAGAGAGACGGGTAGCAGAGGGGAGAGGGGGGGGGGGAGATACACAATATATCACCAAGGCGACAATAACAACAACAAAATGACATGTTGGAAATCGGCGCTTCTCTTATCTTAAACGTTTTACATAAAAACAGACTAAGGTTCTTGACATCTGGATAACGATTGGAATTGAGCAGGACACACAATGTAAACATGCACGAGGAAGTGGCCGAGGGCGCAAAGCTAGAGATAAGAGATGGGAATAGAGACGGAGGGAGAACACGCACATGTGTGTTTGAGTGATAGAGTGTGTGTGCATGCGTGCGCCCGCGCGTGTTTGTATGTGTGTTTAACAGAGAAAGAAAACAGAGAGAGAGAGAGAGAGAGAGAGAGAGAGAGAGAGAGAGAGAGAGAGAGAGAGAGAGAGAGAGAGAGACGTAGACGTAGACGTAGACGTTTTTTATTCGTAAAGGCCATAGCCCCTTCGAAGGGGGTAAATACATATCATACCGCGCAGGTCAATTCATTTAACTAGCTTAGCACATAATTTATGGTCTTAACATATCATTTCGCATTCTAAATGCCTTATACAAATACAAAGCGAACTGTTTAATTGTGTTTTCATTCAATGATGCCATTAACATAATCAGTGTGAAGAAACAAGGTTTTCTTAAGTACTTAGATGGGATTAATTGCTGTCGAACAGCTTGTAGTTTAGAACAAGTGAGAACAAAATGAATTTCATTTTCATCATCTTCGTAACAGAGTGGACATGTAAAATTACGATCATTCAAAGGCCTGTAACGGTTAGAATGTACACAGATATCCGATACACCAAACCTGAATTTTGTGACAATATATTTAATATGTCTGTTAATCTGCATTGATAAGTACCTTGGAATACAATGTGAAGGATTTAACAATCTGTAAATATCAAACCGGTGACTGTCTTCAACATGGGAATTCCATCTTTGCCAGTTACAATCGATTAACCTTTGCCGAAACACGCGAATAAAACTATGTATGTCATCTACACCCTGATTCTCCCACACAACACCAAAACCAAATTCGTACAGTTTCAACCTAACTTTAGTAGCCCAATTACTCTTACCCCTAGCGTCTAGCTGAACTAACATTTTGTACGCTTTGTGAGGTAATCTTTCTGGGGGCATTCGAGTTACCTTAAGCCAGTAACGAATGCATCTAACCACCGAAAGTAAATGAATTGGATATCTGTTAGTCTCCCCATAGACCAGGTCATTTGGTGTTTGTAGTGAAACACCGAGAAACTTTTTTAATGCGTACAAATGAATCTTTTCAATTTGTATAGAGGCAACTTCGAGGCCCCATAACTCAGCCCCGTACTGTACCATTGGTTGAATCTGAGAATCGAATAACAATAAAAACAATGTCAAAGACTCATTATCGAGCATACGCAGTTTCTTTAGGATACAAAGTAAACATTGTTTAGCTCTGCTTATAAGGTCATTGCAGGCAAATCTGAAACTTAAACGGGTTGAGAAATGTATACCCAAGTACTTATAAGCGTTCACCACTGGCATAGCAATTCCATTATACATCCATTTTTCCCGTGCAGCAAGATATCCACCTTTCCTAAACACTATAATATTACTTTTTGCCATGTTTACCTTCAACTGGAGAGATTCAGTAGCTCTTTCTAAACTATTTAACTGATTTTGCAGACCAACTATTGTTTCTGATATCAATACAACGTCATCAGCTAACAGGAGAATAAATATCTCCAAAGCATCATTTAAAAAGTGAGCTCCGTGCCTACCGTTATGTATTACTTCTAAAGTTAATTCGTTAATAAATAGAGAAAAAAGAACGGGACTACAGACATCCCCTTGTTTGACTCCCAATGTGCAGTTTATGTAGTCTGTTAGGGATGATCCGCATCTCACTCTCGCCTTCACAGAATTATACATGCTCAAAATACATCTATATAATTTACCTCGGATTCCATGCTTCCTCAGGATTGGCCATAATATACTTCTGTTGACAGAGTCAAACGCTTTTTCAAAATCAATAAAAGATACATATAATTTTCGGTTTAGACAGAACTGTTTTTGAACAAAGGCCATCAAAGTAAACATGTGATCTATAGTTGAATAATTCCGTTTAAATCCAGCTTGATATTCGCCTGTAATATTGTTCTCTTCGACCCATTCCTGAAGTCTTCTGTTAATGATAGCACTATATAATTTACTACTAATGTTACACAGCGAAATTCCTCTATAGTTGTTTGGGTTGTTAGCGTCACCTTTTTTATATAATGGGAGAACAATCGATTCAGCCCAACTTTCAGGAAACACACCTTTATCAAATAGAGTATTCATAAATTTTGCTAAAAAGTTCATCACCAAATCAGATTTACAAGCAGTTTTAATTATTTCACTAATGATCCCATCTGGGCCTGCAGCTTTTCGATTCCTCAATTTACGTAAGGCCAAAATGATTTCTTCTTTCGATATAGGGCGGTTTATATTATTATAATTATCATCATCTTCATCACTTCCGTCTACCTGCCCTACACCACTATCAGTACTATCATTTCTTTCAAGCAGTTCCTTAAAATGATGAAACCAATTGTCCAAACTAATATCATTTTGAGGCTGGGTTCTTTTTTTCTGAATTTTCCGCATTGTTTCCCAAAACTCTTTCTGGCTACTAACAGAGGAAACTAATTTCTCTACCATTGTTCTGTTAAATACCTTTTGTTTTTTCTTCAAAAGATGTTTATAGTCGCGTCTGGCATTACAGTATTCAACATGATCAGGTACAGATAAAGTTCGACGATATTTAGTTAACAATTTACGTGCATTTCTTTTACTTAAAAGACATTCTTTATCATACCAATCATCGCCAGCTTCTTTCGCATTTACCTTAATCTTCCTCTTCATACAGTCAGCGGCAACTTTTAAACAATCGTTAAAAACATGTAAAGCTTCATTTATATTAACTTCAATGAGACTGACTGCCATGTGCATCCTTTGTTGAAATTCTGGTGAATCCATTGCATTACACAACAAGTCAACATAAGCTTCATTCCAAACATACTTTTCAAGCCAACTAATAGCATCACTTTCTCTTACATTGTCCAGGTTTTCGCTGTGAAAGCTAGTGCGCAGAACCAAAGGCATGTGATCAGAATCAATCCGTTCATCTACACATAACTTACAATCATTAAAGTATGTTGCAAACATATCACGCGACATTAAAAAATAATCATTCACACTATTACCACTTTCAGAAATGTATGTGTAGCAACCTTTGAGGTCGCCCTTACACAAACCATTCAAAATGCACAGATCAAATGCAGTGCACATATTTAGCAACATCTTACCATAATTATTTAACACATTGTCTTCTGAATTCCTGCTCACATGCGATGGGCCACTCAAACATTGATTTTCAAAAGGGAAAACACTTTCTTCTAAATCTTGAGAAATGTTGGAAATACGACCATTCATATCACCACTTAGCAAAATATAAACATCACCAATAGAGAGCAAGCAGTCACATACAAAGTCTTCAAGTAAAGCAATACCATTATCAGAATCAACAAAACGATAGTATGGTGAACCCTCTGGTGGTACATATGCACATACATACAAAACATCTTTTATTGTACCCAACATACGTTTATCAACAACAAAAGCGCAAAAAGTATCAGACTTAATTCCCAGTGACTTAATGAGTGAACAAAACTCTTTTTTAACAAGACATATTAACCCCCCAGATCGCCTTCCACGAGTAGTCAGTTTCATAGCTGGTTTACAAAATTTTTCAAAACCAGCAAACACAGACGATTGGAAATCTTCCATAAAGGTTTCAGCCAGGCATATAAAATCAAAAGAACTAACAAACGAAACAAAATCTTTATCATGCAATTTAGAGGATAAACCGTTTATATTCCAGTGAAGAAAGGAGAAGTTTTTTGTGTTATTTACAGAAAAAGGAACAATGGACACATTACTATCACCTAGATCAGGTAACACGGTACACACATCTTCGGAAAACGTGTTAGACGGGTGAGACAGGTTTTGTGGCACACATTCATTTGTAACAACATTTACATTTTCAACCTGGGCAACGGCTGAACTAAAGTTAGAGTGCACTGCGTTGTGAACTGGCTCATGAACAGCACGTGCTGACAGAGTGTCAACTTCGCCGCACTGTGACAACAAAACCGGTGTCGTCCCAAAGTTTGTTCTTTTCACTGGTACGGTAAAATTGAAATCATCTAGACAAACTGTGGGCCGGCCGCCTCCCTATTTCATTTCAACTAGCCTGTCAGCATTGTCCACAGTGAATTTCTTCCCGTCAATGAGGAGATGGTTAAACACCATTGAGGCTCTCTTGCCCTCCCCCCTAGCTGTCTTCAGATGTGGAGTTAAACGTCTCCTAATCTCTCGAACTTGAGCAGAGAAGTCCTCCCCAACGAAAAGCTTTGTCCCGCGCAACTTGCTCTTAGCCTTTAACACAGCAATCTTCTGTTTATAGAAGACGCACCTGGCGATCACTGGTGAGTCAGGCTTGGAGCTGATTCGATGAACCCTATCGAACTGAAAGTCCTCAGCAAGTTCTAACTTATCTGTGATTAGGTCCTTCACCATATCTTCACAGTCCGCCGGAGTCTCGTTGTTCTTCCGTGGCAGGCCGTAGAAGATGAGGTTATTGCGCTTGGACCGTCCCTCAAGGTCATCCGTTTTCCTCTCCAGGACGTCCAGCTTTCTCGTCAGGTCCTCGTTCGTCCTCTGCAACTCGTCGTTTTGCTGACGTAGACCCGTGACCTCACCTCTCAGTGCCTTCAGCTCTTCTTGCATGGCCCCGTACTCCTCCTGTAGGACGTGGAGGTCTTCCTTCATCTCACCAAAGCGGATGTCCATCTTCGAGCTCAAGTCCTGGATCATGCCCACCACGTCAGACAAAGTGGGCTCATTCACTGGTTCACTGGAGACTCTTCGTGAAGTGACGTCCGCTCGCTCCATACTGCTTCTGGAACTGCCCGATTTCAATCGTGTCTGTCTCGAGCTGTCCTTGCTTTGCGAGGAGTTAGGGCCTGGGTTAGTCTCCACGTCGCCACAGCGGAGCAGAAGACTCCCCCAGAACAAATACGAGAGGAGCAATCCTAGTACTACACCGTCCGCTCTCCGTCGCAGTTTCAGCATGGCGATGTAGCTGTTCTTCTTCTCCCTCGCCCGCTTCAACATGAAGGCCAGGTACACTGTATGAAAGCGTCCACAACAAGCCCTGAAATATGTTGCAGATGAAGGCATTGTCTCTTGCAAACTCTCTTGCCACTTCTCGACAGGTAAATCGCAATGTTGTGCTTGCAATCGGGGGTTAATTATCAGAGCCCCAAATCGCGGCCTCACACGATGATACACATGTCACGCCCCCCGAGAGAGAGAGAGAGAGAGAGAGAGAGAGAGAGAAGAGAGAGACAGAGAGAGAGAACACTTTACGACATGGTATAGTATTTTACAATTTATCATGTGGTCTGGTGATGCTATTAGCGCATTGTTCCTTGCTTTGATATTGTCCCTCCCCTATTTTCATTCTTTTTTGTATTCTTCTACCTCTTCTTAATCTCTTTTTTTTTTAATACGACTATGCGTGTGTGTGTGTGTGTGTGTGTGTGTGTGTGTGTGTGTGTGTGTGTGTGTGTGTGTGTGTGTGCTGTAAATGCAGTTGGGACAGTACTCCATATACAAAGAAAGAAAGAGTACAATAACGAGGTTTTAAAAAGACCAAACCTTGGAAGAGGCACCTTCATCTTGCAAATATGGCGAATCAATTTTACCTGAAGCTTTTTTTTTTTTTTTTTTTTTAATAAAGAAAGATGGGCATGATCGGACGCTACATGAAGATGAAAACTGCCTTGTTATATCTTCTTCTTTGACTCCGCTGGCAGTCACTGTGGCACGACTCTGTTAGTTGTGTGCTACGGCTTTGTCCTCTGCAGGTATTTCCCTGCACACTCTGCAATATTATCAATCCATGCTTTTCGTCTTCCTTTCCGTCTCCCTCTCTCAACAGTTCCCTGGAAGGTTGTCTTAGCATAACCATTGGATCTTGCTGGATGGCCATACCAACGTACTTTCCTATTCTTAACTGAGGTCAGTAGATCTCCACGTGATCCGAAGTGCTGTTGATGGTTTGTCTCACTTGTTCGTTGGTGACATGATCAGTACGTACTTCCATGGCGTGGATTCTTCTTTCCAGCTCCGCTCCGAACATCCGTTGTCTCGCATGCAAACACACAGGAGCCCGATCTTAAGTCTCAAGGTATTCTTGTCTTTTCACACAGATTTTAGTCTGCACAGAGCTGATGTTGTCTTTGCTGCCCTTGAGAGGACTGGCTCGGATCCTTCATCGCTAGTGAGGGATCCCAGGTGAGTGAATGACTGGCCAGTTTCCTGCTTCTGTCCACGGAGAGCTATATCAGTATTCATGATGGTGTTGTGGCTGGCAGTCAGCTTGTCTTCTAAGATCTACACTTCATATCTTGTTGATGTTTCAACCAGTCTCAAGTTTGGCGAGTTCTTGTTCACTGCCTGCAAAGTCGTCGTTGTCATCTGCACATCGAATGTTCGTGATAGTCTTACTCCAATGCTGACTGTGTTGACATGATGTTCAAGTGCATCAGTCATGGTGTTGAAAAATTCCCGTTGAAAAGTGCGGGATATAGAAGGCAGCCCTCACGAACTCCAACTAAAGTATTAGAGAGAGAAGAGAGAGAGAGAGAGAGAGAGAGAGAGAGAGAGAGAGAGAGAGAGAGAGAGAGAACATAACTGATGACAGTTGATGAGATTTCCGGAGAAGAAAAATATATAAACTGATGACAGTTGATGAGAAAATCAAAACTAATTTCCGGAGAAGAAAAATACTGCTTATAAGTCACCATACATTTATGTCTAGATGACTGGCATGTTCAACTAATGTCAACCATACTAAAGTCTAGCGGACGTGACATATCTGGCTTTTGACCTCTCTGGAGCTAGTATCACATCAAAAAGCTTCGACCAGGAAAAAAAAAAATTGCTTTGATACAACGGTCTTCGCCTGTATTGCCAGAATGGTAGCGTTTCGGTTGTATTATAGCCCATATGACCACACAGTGTCGTTTAAGGGTTGTCGCCATGCAGGGGACAAAGTCCTATACTGTAAAAGAAACAAACAACAAGGACACACACACACACACACACACACACACACACACACACACACACACAACACATATACATATATATACATACATATATATAATTTTCATAATTCATAGCATGACAGTTAAAGTGTTGATATCCTTACAGCAGGTAAAACTTGGCCGTGCTGAAAACGTCGCGTTACGATAACGCCCAAAGGAGAAAGAGTTTACGAGAATAAAGCTTCTCTACTTTATTCCGTGACATAGCAGACACAGCTTTCTTAGTTGTCTGGGGCAAACTTCCATAGCCTAATGGCCGTTGGGCTTGTGTACTCAGTCATCCAACGTCTCATGGCATTATAAAACACGGAAGCCAGCCCCCCCCCCCCCCCCCCTCCCCCATTCCGTCGTCTTAACATTCCGTTATCTGAATCAGGTATCCATTTACCGCTGGGTGGACAGAGTGACCCCTCGAGTGGTTCGAACTCACGACTGACAGCTCCGCAGCCGAACGCTCGATAAAGCGTTTGATTGCCAGACCCCTTCTCTCCCCTCCCCCCTTCACCCCCCATCCTAGTTATGCCCTTAATCAAAAGGAACCCTTTGATTATAACGCCACAGGAAATGTGCGAGACACGGGGCAGGAACAGCGGCGTGCTGAAAGTACTCCTTATCCTGGCAGGAAATGCACGGCTAAGCCGCAGGAGAAGACCGAATCAGGACAGGAGATAAAGGTTCTCTGTCACGATGGAACGACCACTCAGTATGACGGCAGGGAGGGTGGCAGGGGGAGAGGGGGGGGGGGGGGGGAGGAAGGGGGCGGGAAGAAGGAGGGGGGGGGGGAACGAGACCGCACTGGTTTGGGTTCCCAACAACACTGAAAGACCTCCCTTGCAAACAATGGGCTGATTGATCGGGAGCAGTGGACAGCAGATCCCGAAGAAGGCCTCTAGAGGAAAGCGACGCTGCTTCCCTCGCTTTATCGAACACCAGCATAACACGCGTTGTCCGCGCCGTTGTTCAACATCTATTTTCATTTCACAAACATGAGTAAATAAACCACTTTATACCATGTTATACCAGTACAAAAGAAATGTAACCAGCGCGTGTGGCTCACGTATGACGTTACTGAATAAATGAGGTTTGCATGCGGTTTAAGATACCTCATTATGACTGCAGGATTAGACACTCAAATCCACCCCTCAAAAAGAGAGTTGAAATCTTTCACAAATCAAATGTACAACTTTAATTCATCAAAAAGATTACAGCAAAAACGCTGATAAGCCCTATCTTAGAAAATCTTGATCGTTTTTTTTTTCCCGTCGAGAAAAGAAACCATTGTACCGTGTGACACCTAGGCCAAAGAATACCTCTGCCTATGGAACAGTTTGACGGATTAAGTGTTTCTGTCAGTTGTAAAGAAAATTCCACAGCTAAGCGAAAGCTTGAAAGATCGAAACGTGACAGGAGATAATGGCTATCTGTGACAAAAGACTGAAACATGGAAGGAGATGATAGCTTTCACAAAAGAAAACGAAAAGAAACTTGAAACTGGGAAAGTGGAGAAATTAATGTCACTGATGGGATTACAAACAACTGTAAAAAAAAAGCATACAAAAAAAAATTCTTTCACAACGCCACTGATTGAGAGAAACCTCACACCACACAGAATTCTCTTTCAAACTGACAGTGACAGGGAGAATATCCACATCTCCAACGGATTTCATTTCAATCACGAGGGCAAGGAGAATCCCCACAACGCTGAAGGACTTTTTTCCACACTGATAGAATCCGCATAGCTTCACAGGACTTCCTTCTCCAAACGACATCCTTTCAAACTGATAACGATCGTGAGAATCCCTACAACTCCAAAGAACTTCTGCCCAAACTGACAATGACTGAGATAACAAACACAACTCCAAACGACTTCCTTCTAAATTAACGATAACTGGGAGAATCCACTCAACTCCAAAGGATTTCTTTGCAGTCCTAAATCGACGATAACTGGAAATATGTCCACACCTCCACAAGAAATCCTTTAAATCTAACAGTGTCTGGAAGAATGTGCGCGACTCCAATGGACTTCCAATCAAATGGACAATTTCAGGGAGAATCTCCACAACTCCTAAGAATTTCCGTCTAAACTGACAATGTCTGGGAACATTCCCACAACGCCAAAGGAGATCCTTCCAATCTGACAGTGACTGGCAGAATGCTCACCACCCCAAAAGACTTCGAACCAAACTGATAATGCCTGGGAGAATTCCAACAATTTCAAAGGAAAACTTTCCATTCTGACAATAACTGGGAAAATCCCAACCATTCCAAAGGACTTCCAGCCAAGTGGACAATGACTAGGGAAAATCCCCGCATCTTCAAAGGGCATCCTTTCACACCTACAGAGGATGGGCGAATCTTCACAACCCCGGAGGACACCATTACATACTGACAAAGACTTGGAGAGTCTCCACGGAGAACCGCCAAAACTCCAAAGGACATCCTTTCATAGTGACATGGACTGGAAGATTCCCAACTCCAAAGGACTCCTAAATTCAAAGGAATTTCTTCCAAACTGACAGTCACTAGGATTTGGAAGTGGAGTTGTCTTAAGTCTGCTATGTTGTGTATGGTTGCGAGTATTCAAAATGCGTACTGTTGCAGACTTCTACGATACACGAATCAATATGTAAGCTCAAGAAGTTTTTTCAAAAGATAATGGGTATGATCACTACATCTTAGTTCTAGATTCCGTGAAACAGTCAAGTCTGTTTCCCTCTGTCTGTCTGTCTATCTGTCTGTCTCTCTCATACACACACACACACACACACACACACACACACACACACACACCCCAACACACACAACACACACACACACATTTGGACCAACAAGCATATCTACACAAACTCTCTTCCTCTCCCCCACACCTCTGATTCACACACACACACACACACACACACACACACACACACACACACACACACACACACACACACACACAGAGCGCGCGCACGCGATGCGCTTACACGCAAACACAAATATGCTCACAGACACACTTACAAATAACACCATAAACCAAGCACTGGTGGACGATGGTAACTAATTCACACACGTCTGAGGAAAAAACAACAACTCAAACCCATCAAAAACAACACCCAGACATTTGCACATATTTGCAGTTCATCCATCCTCTAGACATCCGACCAGAAAAATACCCAGACAACTGTAAACACATGCATGTAACACGGCAAGAACCTCCACCCCACCCCGTCCCCAGACATCTGTAAGCATTTACGACCAGTAAAGCGTAGACACTGATGTAATCTTCTGTCGGTGCGACAGACGAGTAAGCATGCAGATCATTTGACAGCGTGTCCTTATAAGGGAGTGGAAACTTATCTAAAGGCACACAGTCGGCCACAGATGTTTTCGAGGAAGGAGATCCATGAGGCAGGGCCATGCTTCTTCCTGTCCCTCTTTGCCTGAACGGCAGTCATTCTGTTCAACTCGAAAGCCTTTGTGCCATGATGGCAAATATGGCTCCAGCAGGGTCTGTCAAACACAGTATATTCCAAGGTGACTTTGTCAATGTGTTACACTTGAGGCTTGCCCTCAGAATGTCACAGTACCTCATGAGAGGTCTACCTTGCTCCCTGCGAGTGGGAGAATCCATACTCCAAATGATTTCCATCCATTCTGACAGGTGCTCGGAGACTCCAAACAACTCCAAAGGACTTCCTTCAATAGTGACAGTGACTGAAGAATTCACATAACTCCAATGGACATCCTTCTATACTGACGAGGACTGAAAGAATCCACGACTCCAAAGAACATACTTCCAAAGTAGAAAAAGAAAACTTTAAAAGGACTTTCATTCTGACAGTGGCTGGGAAAATCTCCACAACTCCACATCACACTTCCTTCCATACTGACAGTAGCATGAAGAATTATTAACTTCAAAGGACCTCCTTTCATCCTGACTGATTGTGAGGGTCTAAAAACAACCCTGACAAAGACGGAAAGAATCCACACCTCCAAAGGACTTCCTTACTGGAAGCCACACCCCTTAGGGATCTCCGTCCATACTGACCATGATGGTGAGACAGCCTACAATTCAAAAGAACTTATTCTTGAACTCAGAGAACTATCTTCTAAAGTGAAGTCGATCAATTCTAAATATATTTTTCTTTCATGCAGTAGGTGTAACAAAAAGTATAAGAAGGGAGAGAGATAACAAAGAACATGCAAAATTAATGGCCTCTCGCATAACACAAAACGTTAAGAAAGCCTTGCACGGCCCGACCACACACAATTCTGTCTCCCTGGGAGCAACGTAATGCCTTGAAAGTTCTCCAGGCTCTGCAGGAAATTCGGTGCTAAACAACCAGAGAGAAAGAGTGAATCACAACAGAAGATAATGGCTTTTTGTCACAAGTGAAGAGTTACACCGGGCACAGAAAACGAAATCGTGTTGACTCTGTTCTGGATCTCCTCGCCTCCTCCCCCAAGTCAAAAATAATCTTTTCCAAACAGTCAGTGATTGATCGAGGGAGCGCAATGAAAACGACGCCAGGTCAGAGAGAGGAAACACACACACACACACACACACACACACACACACACGCAAACACACACACACACACACACACACACACACACACACACACACACACACACACAACACACACACACACACAACCAAAGCCGTTTTACAGGTTCATTCGACAAGTTCGGGGGTACTCCTACGCTAAGCAAGTCATCGTGTTTACCTGTATTCACAAACGATTGACATTTTGGTGTTCTATCCAATTTATGTCTCCGCGCAAATTTTCTCTGATTCTATTTCTACTTAAAACACAACATTTTTGATACAGTGATTTAACAGAACAAGTCAGACCGTCTAGTATTAGCTAGATAATTAGCGAGATCAACGATGGCAGTGAGAGCAAACATCATAGCGAGATCAAATTATCTGCACACCGAGTCTTAACGAAAGACAAATTTTGGATCACTAGAAAAGAGGATCAGTAAAAGGAAGAACAGAAGAAGGTGGCGTAACCACTGCTTCCCCTAACACTCACCCACCCGCATCCCTTCCCTCCACCACGCTCCCAAATTCCAGAGGTTCTCCAACAGTTGTTTGCTGCAGAGGAAAATCAAGAGCACAGTTTGAAACACAAACCTGTGCAGGCTTACTTTATGCATGTTATTCGCCACCAGAAGATGATGTAGCACGTTCATCATTTGTCATTTCTTTTCATCTTTCAACGTGAAGAACGTTGATCCAAAGACAAAGAAACTACAACCACGATGCGTCTCTGTGATTGCATTTAATGGATTTTGAACTTGCATATACTGGCAACTATTTTTTCCCCCCAGTTTTGGGGTCTTTAATATAATTTTTTTTTACATGGAAAGTCATGCCCTGAAAATATAATTAAAAAGGAATTCATATGCCAACGATGTTGATGAGGATTGTATAGTGTACATAAATAAAAAGTTAGTATACGCTGGTAATGATAATAAGAATAGTATCGTGACTGTTAATAAAAAAAAAAGCATCCATTCTTCAGCAATGCCAATCACACAAAATTAACTAGATTTTTGTGGGAGAAAAAAAAAGGGATCAAACAAACCTCCAATGATACAGCAAAAACGAGCGGTGAGTGTTTTAGTTTCTCGTTGAAAGAAGCCCTGGGTCTGGCCTGGGAACATTTATCTTTTCATCTCTTTCTACGGGAGAGGTGAAGGATCCCCTGAGGAGTTTCACAGGAAATCCATTGCTCAGGGAAATAACACGGCTGGGACCTCAACAGCAGGAAATGGCTCTTCGTCGCCAACGGATGGAGTATGAGTACACGGGTGTGGATGGTTCATAAACTCCAAAGAGTATCCCCTCCTCCTTTCCTCTTCAGAAAACCCACATTCATTTTTTTGTAGTGGCTTTTCTGCCTGTCTGTCTGTCTATCTATCTAATCAGTTTAATCAATCTGGGGGCTGGCGTGTACTAGTATGTTCAAATTATCATAAACGTCAGAATACTAATACAGATTTCCAGACCTTTAGGCATGTGAATTAGTTCCATGCATTTATCCGTATACAGCTGAACAAAGCGGGTTAAGGCAACAACAGATGTGGATATAAGTCGATAGGGATGACTGGAAAAAAAACACTCACAAGATGCTGTCAGGACCCCATGGACCTCATGGGTTCTCGAGGTGGAGGTCAGAGGTACAGCCATTATTGCATTCGTCCTTCCAGACGGTCCCAGCTCGCTCAGAGGTAGGAGAATAGGATATTGATCAGGAGAAGGAAACAGAGAGAACACCGACTATGGGTACGAAACAGAAAATATTGATCAGAGGTAGGTAACACAAGATATTGATGAGGGGTAGGATATATATAAGGCAAAGCCCAGAGGTATCATGGGTTAGCAACTGACAACTGTCAATCGCAGAAAAGAGGAAATACTGGGGACAGTTAAGAAGGAGGAAATATTGATCAGGGGAAAAAAAAACCCACGATACTAATAAGGGATAGCAAACAGAAAGCCTTGATGAAAGGTAGGAAACAGAAAACGTTGATGTAAGGCCGGTGCGAAACAGAAAACACTTATTAGGAGTAGAAAACCGAAAACATTTAACAGTGGCAGGAAACTGAAAACACTAATCATGGGCGAAAACCGAAATCATTTAACAGTGGCAGGAAACTGAAAACAGTAATCAAGGGCAGAAAACCGAAAACACTGAAGAAAGGTAGGAAATCGATAACGCTGATCAGGGACAGGAAAACACTGATCCACAACAGCTAACTAAAAAAAAATGGCTGATGAGGGACACTAAACAAAAAAGTATGGAACAGGAGAAGGAATCTTCTTCCCCCCCTCCTTGACAAAAATATAGGGGATAGAAAATAAACAAACCCAAACTGTGATAAATTTTAGGAAACCCAACTAATTTTCAGGGAAGGAAACATAAAAAACCGATTACAGATGTAAAATAAAAAGCATTGATGAGGGATAGGAAATGGGAGATACCGCTAAGGAATAATAATCAGAAAATATTAATCATTGATGGCGAACAGTGGAACAGAAAACACTGATCAAGGATGAAAAAAAAAAACATTGATCAAAGATAGGGAACAGAAGACACTGATTAGGGATAGGAAAGAAAAACAAACCAACCAACCAGAATCGATGTAAGTGGAAAAGATAATGAATGGTCCAGCCGATTAAAAACGGAGCCGCTTTCACGAGTTCTTAATCAAGATTCCCGCACACACACACACACACACACACACACACACACACACACACACACACACAGAGAGAGAGAGAGAGAGAGGAGAGAGAGAGAGAGAGAGCAACAATTTGCAACTCTGCTTTGAGGCGTTATTCCACGCAGTCCTGTGAAATATCACTGGTGTTCCGGAATGATTTCCCTTTCGTTTGATTTTGTCTTTGGTTTATTTTATTTTATTTTATTTTTTTGAAAACCAACCGGGTCCAAGACAAATAGAGGCTGTGCTTCATTCATCATTCACTATGCCTGCTACCGTCTTGGGGTATAGACCGCTGACGAGGGTTCTCCAGACACCTTTGTCCTAGACGTTTTCTCTCGGCTAGTTCCAAGTGAGCCCAAACCTGTTGTCTAGGTCGCCCTCTTTTTCTTTTGCCGTGGGGGTTCCTAGATCAGCGCTTGTCTAATAATGCTGGTAGGTGGTTTGCTAAGCGTGTGGCCGATCCATCAATCAGATCATTTCTTCTTTCACCATCTGCTATGTGTACCTCGACGTTCTTGTACTAACTGATTTTTTTTTTCTTTTCTGGCGATGTTCAAAGATAATCATGTCCTTACCGATGTAGGAGGCCATCGGATGTTTCTCTCTGTCTGGACGGATGTGGCGCCAAAACGCCCCCACCCCCGTCCCCGATGCTCTAAACATCCCCCTTCTCACCCCTCCTGCTCCTACACCCCAAACCCCGCTCTTTGGACGGAAGACAGCTCTGCCGTAAAACGAAGAGAATCATAAAATGATATTATGGCCCACCGACACAATCAAAACGCCAGCATCCAGCAAAGAAGTAAAGGAAGTACACAGGAAATTCCTTTCACACTTTCGTTGCTTGAAGAAAGGAGGGAAGGGGGAAGGGGGGGGGGGGGGGGGGGGCGGTGTCTCAGAAAACAGCTCAGAGCCAGGCACCTCGACTAAAGCCACTTTCAGACGGTTTCATATTTGATATCTGAATGAACAGCTGCGTTTTTGCCGCCAACACCACGTTACTCCATTTTGTTTGATGGATGACTGATATTACAGCCTGTCGTCTGGGGATATGGTCCAGATCAACCAAAGCTAAAACAGAATGGGCGCGCATATGCACCGTGTTGACTCTCTCTCTCTCTCTCTCTCTCAACAGCAAAAAACAGTGTAGAAGACGTAACACTATTTCTTTTTGCTTTAAACAATAAATCTCTCTCTCTCTCTCTCTCTCTCTCTCTCTCTCTCTCTCTCTCTCTTCTCTCTCAAATTCAGGTAAAAATTCAAAAACAAAATCTTTTAGCAAGGTATTTTTCAACTGCTTTTAAAACGAATTTAAAAACGAGAGACCCGGCGGGATGGGGTGAGGATGGGGGAAATAAAAATTAGATGTATTTTGATGTTGAACAAGTGTGGTTTGTTCTGATGGGTATGTTGAATAAGTGTGGTTTGTCCTGATGGGTACAATCGCAGTCCAACAGAATGTTCTATAAATTCAGAGAAAAGAGAGATAAATCATAGTAAAATGCTCTTGAATATACCTGCTTTAACAATTACTTTTCCTCCGCGTATCTGAATTTGGTCCGTTCAGAGGAGAAAAGAAAATGCAGTGAAAAGCAAATTTACAAACGAACAACAACGAAACAAAATAAAACCAAACAAATTCCACGCCACCCCCTTTCCCAAAGACCATGAATGTGGTTTGACTATTTGCCTCCCCCCCCCCCCCCCTCCCTCTGGCATCCTCTTAAATCATGTTTCGATCGGTATGCTCAACTTTTATTTTACGCCAAATTACCTCGAACCATCAGTTTTATGAAGCCACGTTTAATGTAACTGCAATTCGACAGCTGTAACCATTCCACGTAATTTTTGGTGATTGAAATGTGGGGTGAGCAAGGGGAATACATGTAACATTATAGTAGATTGAAGATAGCCGCCTGGTATTTCTTACCAAACCACAAAAATTGTCACTTACTGTTATCGTGTGCCATCGTGTACCGGTGGAAATGGGAGGACACGTATAAACATCGCATGCATCCTATGTGAGAAACTGGAGGAATAAATGAGATAAATGAAAATGAGTAACTGATATTTGAATGGTACGGGAAACGACTGAATGAGCGCCAGTAGGCTGCTCTTCGGCCGGCTCTACCTGGGTAGGCAGCCCGTTGAGTGAGTGAGGTAGTGTGTTTATTGTAAAGCGCTTAGAGCTTGGTCTGTGACCGAGGATAGGCGCTATATAAATACCCAATATAATAATAATATAATAGTGACTTCATCAGAATGGCGAGATGGTAAGGAGAACGACAGTATATTAATGTTTTCGCTGGATGCCAAACAAACTTAACTCACCATCTTCTCAATGTGAAATCACCAATCTGCCATGAACAGAGCCTCAAGCCTTGTAGAGTCAAAATCTGGGAACAAACAGTTAGGAAAAAAGTTTAGATTTCGACTTAAACCATCTTACATGAATACAACCCAGCTCTGCCTGTTTGAAGCCAGTTGATATTGCATAAATGAACAATTATGAAGGTTCCATTTTTTTTCCAGCTTGGAACTGAATGGCAATTTAAGCCCTTTAAGCGTCTCTAATGGAAGCGGAAGTCTTGTTGGCTGAACATAACAGCTTTGACTGAAAACACAACTCAGCGGCATGAAAACCATTGTCTCCGACTACAAGACACAGATGAAAAAAAAATTCAACTCTTGATCATTCAGGAGTTTTCAGCGACAGTGTAATATACACTGACAGAAAAAAGAAAGCTTTGTTGCTCAAAAAGTTCTCTCTCTGTCTGTCTGTCTCTCTCTCCCTATCTCTCTATCTGTCTGTCTCTCCCTCCCTTTTCTTAACTTTTTTTGTCTGTCTCTCCCTCCCTTTTCATAACTTAAAAAAAAAACAGTTTACAGATTTCCTTAAACACGCGAAGGTTAAAAAAAACAAAAAAACGGGAAGAACGGGGACGGGAGGAGGCGTACTTTTTCTCCTCTCATTTTGTCAGTGAAACAGGCATGTGCAGTACAAAAATGTGCTAGAAAAAAGCAGACTGAAAAGAATTACTTCGAAACTGGCAATGACCAAGAGAATCCCTCTCTAAAGGATTTCTTTCCATACTGACAATGACTGGGAGAATCCCCACAGCCCCAAATGACTTCTTTCCATACATATAGTGTCGGCGAGAACCCATAACTCCACAGGATTTCATTCCACACTGACAGTGACTCAGAGAATTTACAACCTAAAAACTTCCTTCCATGTTGACAGTGACTGGGTAGGTAACCCCAAAGAACAACCTTTTAAACTGACATAGATCGAGTGAACCACAACTCCAAACATCATCATTCCATATTGAGTGTGAGTGTGACGTGACAATCCACAGCTGTAAATAACTTCCTCTCTTGCTGACAGCAACTGGGAAACCCCGTAATCGTAATAGTCTTCCTTCTATACTGACAGTGACTGGGGGAATCCGTAGCCAAGAAGGTCTTTCTTCCCTATTGACCGTGAACATGAGAATCCTCAACTCCTAAGGGCATCCTCCCATACTGACAGTGACTGGGAGAATCCGCAACTGCAAAGGACTTCCGTATTGACAGTGACTGGGAGAATCCAGAACTGCAAAGGACTTCCGTATTGACAGTGACTGGGAGAATCCAGAACTGCAAAGGACTTCCGTATTGACAGTGACTGGGAAAATCCGCAACTGCAAAGGACTTCCGTATTGACAGTGACTGGGAGAATCCAGAACTGCAAAGACTTCCGTATTGACAGTGACTGGGAGAATCCAGAACTGCAAAGGACTTCCGTATTGACAGTGACTGGGAGAATCCAGAACTGCAAAGGACTTCGTATTGACAGTGACTGGGATAATCCAGAACTGCAAAGGACTTCCGTATTGACAGTGACTGGGAGAATCCAGAACTGCAAAGGACTTCCGTATTGACAGTGACTGGGAGAATCCAGAACTGCAAAGGACTTCCGTATTGACAGTGATTGGGAGAATCCAGAACTGCAAAGGACTTCCGTATTGACAGTGACTGGGAGAATCCAGAACTGCAAAGGACTTCCGTATTGACAGTGACTGGGAGAATCCAGAACTGCAAAGGACTTCCGTATTGACAGTGACTGGGAAAATCCAGAACTGCAAATGAGTTCCTTTCATACTGGAAGTGAATGGAAGAATTCACATCTCAAAAGGACTACCTTCAATACTGACAGTGACAGGGAGAATCCGAAATAATTCCAAAATGATTTCATTTAATACTGAAAGTGAGGGGGAGAGAGTTTACCACCACAGAAGACTTCCTTCAAAACTTGACAATGACTGGGTGAATCCACACCTCCAAAACGCGTCTTTCCATACTGTAAGTGATTGGGAGAATCCACAACTCGAAATGACTTCTGACAATTATTGGGACAACCCGCAATTTCCTTCGATACTGACACTGACTAGGAGAATCCACAACTATAAAGGACAACCTTCCATACTGACACTGATACGGAGAATCCGCAACTGTGGAGTACCTCCTTCAATACTGACAGCACATTGGAGAATCCACAAAGCCAAAGGGCATCCTTCCATACTGAAGAATAGTGACTGAAGAATCCACAATTCCAAAAGACAGTCTTTCATACTGACAAGGATATACTCGCACCCTCAAAAGACTTACTCTCAAATTCAAAGAATTCTCTCTTGAGCTGAAGCTATTAGAATCTCGATTTACTTTCTCAATGCAGCATAATGTTAAAAAAAAGGAAAAAAAAAAAAAAAAAAGAGAGAGAGAAACATTACTAAGCACGTACCAAACGAATGAAACTCGCATATTACGAAACGTCGAGAAAGCCTTCCACTGCCGAACACACACATTTCTGTCTCCCAAGGCGTGATTTAGTGCCATGAAAGTCTTCTCCAGCTAGCGCAGGAAATCCCGTGCTAAACAACCGGACGAAAGAGCGAATCACAACAGGAGATAATGGCTTTCTGCCACGAGCGGAGGGCTACACCGGGCACGGGAAGACAGAATCGTCTTGACCGTGTTCTGTACCACTCAGTCTCTTCTCCCAGTCTGAAATAATCCTTTTCCAAACAGCCACTGACTGATCGAGGGAGGGAAATGAAAATGACGCCTAGCCAGGGATAAAACGCAAGAACAACAAACAATTCACAGCCACTTTCACAGATTCATTCATGTTCAGTGGTACGGCTACTGCCCGCATGTCCTAATGTTTTCTTGCAAATGACAGACTATTGACATTTTAAAAGTGTTCTATATTTTTCCTTATTCTTCTTGTTTTTCGTTTTGAGAGTGATCAAATAGCATTAGCAAGACCAACAGTATTACGAGATCAAATAACATTGGTGAGATTAATTAATACTTGCAAGATCCTATCATTAGCGTTTTAAGTCATATCAAGAGGCAATTGTGTGGTCACAATAGCTTAAAAAAAAAAAACCAAACAAACGGGCATAACAAAATCAGAGCCTGGAAGGATGGCGACATCATTACCTCTGCACCCTGACCCCTCTCACCCGAACCCCATCATCCCTCGTGTCTCCGACATTCCCGGAATTATCCAACACAGTTATTCATTGTGACAGAAAATCAGCAGCACAGCACAAAACGTGACCTTGTGCTTGTAGATTTACTTCATGCCTGCCACTCAGTGCAGTTACTCGCTACTTGAGGATGATGCAGCGTGTCCACTGGTTTCCTTGCTTAGCATCTTCCACAAAGTGAAGACACTTGATCCACAGCCACAAGCAGCCAGAGCCACGATGAGCCTCTGTAACCATATTTAATGGATTTTGAAAAGGCTTATCTTGGCAACCATCCCCCCCCCCCCCCCCCCCCCAATTTTGGGTCTCTTTGAAAATATTGCTTGTGGAAAAGTAATGCATGAGAATATAATTAAAAGGTATTCATCAGCCAACGTTGCTCATGGGAATTGTACCACGTGTATAATCAAAAATCTAGTTACGTGCTGGTGGGCACATTGTTGGGAAGAAGAGAGGAATCGAACACCTCCTCAGTGCAGCAACGAAAAGGGAGCGGCGGGGGTCTTAGTTTCTAGCTGAAAGAAGCCCCGAGTCTGGCTGAGGAACCGTTGTCTTTTCATCTCCTTCTGCGAGAGTGGTGAGTCCGGAAATCCTTTGCTCAGAGAAAAAGGTATCACACAGGAAATCCACTTCGTCGCAGCAAAAACAAGGCAGGATGCAGGGAAACTGGATGTCGGATGGTTCGACAACGGCACGACAGGGAACACTTTGTGTTCACAACGACCCGAGACACCTTTTTCCTTTGTCTTCACCCCTGCTCTTCTTTTGGTTGTGGCGTGACCGCCTGATTTTTTGTTGTGTGATGTGTGTGCTGTGTGTGTGTGTGTGTAATCTGTGAGTGTTTTGTGTTGTTGTGTATGTGTGTGCATGCTGTGGTGCATGTTGTGTGTGTGTGTTGTGTGTGGTGGTGTGTGTTGTGTGTGTTGGTGTGTGTGTGTGTGTGTGTGTGTGTGTGTGTGTGTGTGTGTGTGTGTGTGTGTGTGTGTGTGTTGTGTGTGTGTGTGTGTGGTGTGTGTGGGACTATGTGTGTGTGTGTGTGTGTGTGTGTGTGTGTGTGTGTGTGTGTGTGTGCGCGCGTGTGTGTGTGTATGTGTGTGCTTGCGCGCGTGTGTGCGGGTGTGTGTGCGTGTACGTGTGTATGTGTGGTATCTTTTTTAAATACACTTGATCTTTATCACCCTTGCCTTCTTAGCATCATATTGTTCTCGGAGCTGAAGCGTACTGGACATGCTCTCATTTCCAGAATTGACCAAACACCGATATAGATTTCCAGACCTTTAGGCATGTAAATTCATCCTCTACATCCGTCTGTGCACAAGGAAATGAGGATAAGGCAGTAATGGAAGTACATACAAGTCGATGGGGAACATCAGATGAACACCTCCAGCCCTAACTCACAAGATGCTGTCAGGACCCCATGGGCCCCATGGGTCCTCAGCAGGGAAGCCACAGGCGTTACCCGATCGGTTATTGCGTTCTTCCCTTCCAAACATTCCCAGATCGTTCAGGGGCAGAGAATTATAAGATATGGATCAGGAGTGAGAAAAACAGAAAACACTGACTACGAATAAAAAACAGAAATTACTGATCAAAGTTAGGCAACTCAGAGACACTGATTATAGATGAAGATGCAAAGGACAGGTGCTGAGGGTTGGAAACTGACAAAAATTGTCGGTAGGAAGAGGGTAGACGGGTGGGAAGGCGGGCGAATAGTAAAGCCAAAACACTAGAAAGAAGAAAAGGCACGACAGTGATGTGGGATAGGAAACAAAAAGCATTGATAATGAGCAGGAAACAGAAAAAAACATTATGAAGAGTAGGAAACAAACCACTGATCAGGGGGTAGAAAAGTGAAATGTAATGAACACGGGTAGGAAAATAAAAACACTGATCAGGGTTAGGAAGAAAAAAAGGCACTGATCCGGGACAGAAAACGGGAAAGATTCACCAGTGACACGAAACAACAAAAACACTGACTGGGAGAAGGAAACTGAAAGAAAAATGGTAAGGACATAAAAAAGAAACAAACAATAATCAGGGGGTAAGAAACCAAAATACAAAACAAACAAATAATGATCTGGGAGTAGTAAGCCCCAATATTGTTGAAGGGCAGGAAACAGAAAACATTGATCAAGGATACGACAAAGAAAATACTAATTAGGGACAGGAAACAAACAACGAACAAACAAATAGAGCGTTGAGTAGGGACAGAAAAACAGAAAACACTGATCGAGGATAGGGAAAAAAAACCGATTGCGGAAGGTGAGATAACGAATGGCCAAGCCAAATAAAAGCGGAGCTGCTTTCACATGCTTTTAATCAGAGCACAACCACACACACACACACACACACACACACACACACACACACCACACCACGCCACACACACACACACACACACACACACACACACACACATGCGCACGCGCGCATGCACATACACACATTTACACAGACACAGACATGCCGCAACAATCTGAATTCTGCTTTGAGGCGTTCTTCCACATAGCCCTGCTGTGAAATATCACTGACGTTCTGGAATGATTCCTCTTTCGTTTGATTTGGTCTTTGGTTTATTTCACCTCCTTTTCAAAAATCAACCAGGTCCAAGAAAAATGGAAGTTGCGCTTCATTCATCATTCACTATGCCTGCTACCCTCCTGGGGGTTAGAGCGCTGATGAGAGTTTTCCAGACATCTTTGTCCTAGGCCTCTCTCTCCGGCTGGCTCCGTGTAAGCCTAAACCTGTTGTCTTGATCGACCTCTTTTCCTTCTACCCTGGGGATTCCCAAGTCAGGGCTTGTCTGATAATGGTGGTGGGTGGTTTGCCAAGAGCGTGGCCGATCCATCAATCAAATAGCTTCATTTTCTCACCATCTGTTGTGCATAGCTGGACGTTATTATACTCACTGATTTCTTTTTGTGTGTGTGGTGATCAAAAGTAAACATTTCGTTACTGATGTTTGTGGCCAAAGGATGCTTCTCTCCGTTTGGGCGGATAAAGGATTTAACCACATCCTCCTACCCACAAACATCCCTCTTCTCTCACACTACCTTGCCACTCCCATTCCTTCCGCTCCCATAACCCAAACCCCTTCATTCTTTGGACGAAAGAAGAGCTCCGCCTGAAAATGAAGTGAAAGAATCACATTATGACATTGTGGCCCCACTGGGAAAGCCAGCATCCATGGCTAAAGCGAATTAAGTACATAGTACATACCTTTTACAGTGTCGTTGACTTAAGAAACAAGGGGCTGGAAGAGGTGGAGGGGGCGCGGACAAAAGATGGGGTGCGGGTGGGGGTGGTAGAAAACAGCTCAGAAACAGGTGCAATTAACCAAAGCTAATTGTAGACACTACCGTGGTTAAATGAACAGCTGCACTTTTGCCGGTAATCTCCATTTGGCTTGATGGATGACTGATATTACTGCCTGTCATCTGGGAGACATGGTCCAGATCAACCACAGAAAAAGCACAATGCGCGCGCGCACGCTCGCTCTCTCTCTCTCTCTACTCACACACACACACACACACACACACACACACACACACACACACACACACACACACACACACATATACACACTCAACCCATGGATAGATTTGAAGACTCGACATTGAGCAAAATACAGCTTTGTCTTCTTCTTTTCCGTCTGTCTGTCTGTCTTTCTCACTCCATGAAAAAAAAAGAAAGTTTCATATGTATTTCGGATAAGAAATTGAATATTTCCACTATGATCTTTTCAGATGCTAGGAGTGCACTTTCAACAGAACTGGCACGTGACAGATTACACAAACGGAGGGTTGG
>CM065714.1:90970046-90997546 GCA_033310375.1 Conus canariensis
CACGGTCTCACAATTGCAATAACAAATGGTTGTTTGAAAATGTGAACCACTGCATTGTAATTTCTTCTTGAAATGTTGGTGATAAATTCAAACTGCTCTCCTTGAATGGAGGCTTCTTAGAATTGCATTCTTTGGTTTGCCTTCAAAAACCGATCTTTTTAACACCTAATCGTGTGAACGTCTCTGCGCCCGAGAGTATTCCCCCTCCGGTTAGAATTACGCAACAGTATGGGCTTCTTCTTTGTGTAATTGAAAGACTAGCATCTACACCACTCACGGAGGGTGGTGAGAGGGACAGTGAGGAGGAGAGAAAGACAGACATGGGGAGGGTGTTGTGGTATTTCACTGGGCCTCTCTTCCCATGCGGCTGCTATTTAGGCTGTCACTCTTACAGATGTTAAAAACATAACAAAACAAAAAGACCTCCAACCAAACAAGCGACGACGAAAACGAACAGCACCTCATCCAGTTCCCCCCCACCCCAAAATACCAACAGGGGTCACTTCTTTTTTACAAACATGTAAAAAGAATAAGGAAGACTCTTCATAGGATAATTTTCTCACAGAAAAGCATGCAGCCGGGCACATTTCTTCGCAGACCACAGAAAAATAAAAATGTCACCCATACAGCATCAGAGAAAACATGGACCCCCCCCCCCCCACCACTCACCCACCCACCCACCCTCAAAAAAGGTCGATCGCCTTGCTCAACTCTTTTATTCTCCCCAATTCAATTTTTTCTTTGCCAAGTTTAAGACTGGACATTTTTTTTTTTTTTGTAGTTGTTGCTTGACTTTTTCATTTCTTTCTCTCGTGTCCTTTTCTTCCATCCCTGATCCTCGTTACTTCTCTAATGGGACTCGTCACGCATGTGGAGACTCCCCGGGTAAAGAACAGTCAGATCCTATCCCTGGCCATTCTCTGGCCGAGCGAA
Organism: Conus canariensis; assembly: GCA_033310375.1. NCBI lineage: Eukaryota > Metazoa > Mollusca > Gastropoda > Neogastropoda > Conidae > Conus > Conus canariensis. The sequence continues at coordinate 90,970,980 of CM065714.1, forward strand.
ATGAGTGGCAGGCACACGAGCGGTCCGTTCAGTGGATGCAGCACACCCATTACTGACGTACATGGGTGCGTTTTTTGTTGGCTATTCTTCAAGCGCTGCCGGCCTGGGGGAAAAAAAAAAAAAAAAAAAAAAAAAAAAACACAGTGCCGGCCGCAAAAAAAAAGAGGCGGATTTCAATTCATCTCGTTTATAGCCTCGCCGACCGCAGGGAAGGGGGAGGGTGGGGTGGAGTGGTGATGGTGGTGGTGGAGGGATGGGGTACATTAGGTACGAGGAAAAGCAAAGCCTATTCTTCACCAGCTGTCCAAGGACCACAGAAAGCCGTAAGAGATGGAGGAAGATTGTCTAAGAGTCAACGGTTGTGCCTCAACAACCCTTATTGGAGCTGTGAGAAAGATGATGATGATGATGACGACGACGACGACGACGACTGTGCAATCAATGGAAAGGAACGGGGACAGTGGACCCTCTTCTGCAGTGTCTGCACTCTGAACCATTGCTGTTCACGTCCTGTTGACAGAATGGCTCCGAATGTTTTTTTTTTCACTCCATAAGCCTCCACATTTCGATCAAATAAGACCTACCTGAAAGTGCAAACTGGGAAGGTTGTTTGCTAGAGTTTGACAAAGGTTTTCGTGTTTAATGATTGAAGTGAACCAAAACATCACTGGGAGAAAACAATGCACCTCGGTAGGTTATGGATCCAGCCGTATTGCGATTAGTGTAGACAGACTGGGCATAAAAAAGGTGGCGAGCAAGTATGCACAAATGGTCCGATTTTTCTCTCTGTTTAACTTTTGAGAATTCATCTATGCTACTATCAAAACTATTTTGTGTGTGCACCAACCCAAATTCACGAGAAAAGAAAAAGCGTTCAGAAACAATAGGTCAGACAAGCTGTTTGTGGCCACAGATCGCAAGAACCAACTCTAGACTTTGTCTACTGGAACTGAGGTCACCCACATGGCTTGATCACCGTGATTTTGTGTTCTTTTTTCAGCAGCAGAGCCATGTCACGCGTCCGGGTATGCACACGCACGTATGTGCGAGTGTGCGTGCGTGCTTGCGTGAGTGCGTAAGTGTGTGTCTGTGTGTGTGTATGTAGTACATGAGGTCCCACTCCAATCTTTCGCTATCCATTATCCGTGTTGCATTTTTCTTTATATATAATGCTTAATTTTTGTTTTTTAATCTTGTTCACGCTTGAGGGCTCATAACTTATCAGTATAGCATATGCAGACTACATCAAACGCTGTAACGCTTCCCTGATGAAAATGAACCCCCGTTCTCTCTATCTCTCTTTTTCTCTCTCTCTCTCTTTCACACACACACAACACACACACACACACACACACACACACACACACACACCAACACCTTAGCAGTACAGCATATGTTATAGACTACTTTAAACGCTGGAAATCCCTGATGAAAATGAAACTCTCTCTCTCTCTCTGAGTGTTCTTGTATGGTGCGCGCGCGCATGCATGTGTTTATATCTAAGTGTGGTGTGTGTCTATGTGTGTGTGCGTGTGAGAGCGCGTTTGCTCACTTGTGTGTGTGTGTATGTGTGGTGTGTGTATGTGTGTGTGTGTGTGTGTGTGGTGTGTGTGTGTGTGTGTGTGTGTGTGTGTGTGTGTGTGTGTGTGCGCGCGAGAGAGAGAGAGAGAGAGAGAGAGAGAAAGAGAGAAAGAGAGAGAGAGAGAGAGAGAGAGAGCGTGTGTGTGTGTGTGTGTGTGTGTGTGTGTGTGTGTGTGTGTGTGTGTGTGTGTGTGTGTGTGCAGTGGCTGAGACTTGGGACAGATTTCAAAACTGAACCAACAGTTGCCTTACATGTTTTAATGTGAAATAAAATATATCTTTTGAAAATAATCAAGTATTTTGACGTTCATGATCAGAAGATCAAGGAAAATGATTCATTAATTCGTATTCCATTTAAGTAGGAAACATATCTGACTGTTTATATCTCAACAAACAGAAAAACACCCCGGAGAGTGGTCAAGCTCAAAGCTTTGATGCTGAACTTGACAAGAGACGATAATGCCCCAGTGAGGATGCTGAAAACTCTACCGGAAATCCTGTGACAACAATTTCCCTTTTCATGGTAATGTCCTTTTTTATGTCACTCCCTTTGATTCAGTCTTCTTTAAACTAAACAAAAAAGGCTAATCTGTTTCGGTATCGTCTACTATCCTTGTTAGTTGTGTTCACTTTCTGGGTACCTGTTTGTTTTGTGTCAGTGTGTTTGAACACTCTTCACTTTTTTTTTCATTTGTCATTGATATCTTTTTCTTTCTGTCTGTCACTACCTCATCCTGCCGATGAAGACACTAAGTGTCGAAACGCCCTAACTTCATTTCCACCTGTAAGTTGACAATTTACTTTTTCTGCTGTTTTACCTGCTGTGTGGATGACACGTTACACACAGCATGCACCCTGCGTAAGAAATGGAAAGAATGAAGGAAGTAAAGAAACTGAGTGAACGATATTGAACGATATTGACTGGATGACACGGGAAACGACTGAATGAAGCGCCAGCTGGCAGCTCTTCAGTCGGCACTACCCAGGTAGGCAGCCCGTTGTGTAAGCGAGTGTTGATTGTAAAGCGCTTAGAGCTTGGTCTCTAGCCGAGAATAGGCGCTATATAAGTATTCATTATTATTATTCATTATTATTATTATAAGGCAACCTCCAATTCTTTTTGCAAGTAAGCATCCTGTGTTAGTTTTTGTCGAGCTTACTTCATCCCTTCTCTAAGGTGTACATCCAGTTTCGCCCCTTTTCTCCCCTTCCTCTCTACCCTCAATCTAATCAAGCTTACTAGGCTGAGGGACAAAGCAAAGGAAGAGCCATTCCTCTGCCCTTCTCTTGTAGGACAAACGGTCGGTAGACATTCTGGAGGATGTCCTCCTCTGGCCAAATCAGACCCGCCAGTGGCTGAAGTGGCTGTGTAGTGTCAGGGGATGGGGTGGAGAACTGAGCACGTCCGTGGGTGAGAGGGCAGAAGGGCGAGGACAAAGAGGCGTAGTTTGACCGTCCAGTGCAGTGGTCGGCAAGAGGCTGACCGCCAGCATTCTGTGTGATCAGTTCTTACCGTGTTTCTCCTGTACCTTGGATCCCAACCTCTTCAGTCTGTGGTTCCCAGTTTATCAACAGAACAACCCATTCGTCACAAGACCAGGGATATTTACAGCAGAATCTGACAAAAAATACTCACCCCGCATAAAGATAAAACAACTAACCAAATCAAACTAAATGATTTTGCTTTAAGCCCGGCCGACCACAAAAGCCATATCAGGGCTGAAACACCGAAAAAATGAAACATCACCCAGAACAAAGTGAGCGAATTAAGATGCAAAGTCAAAACCAGCTATTTCTTTACATCAAAAGACCCGCTAAAAGTCTCTCACACTCAAGTTAAAATCAAATCTTTTTAAAAACACTGATTTCGTTCAAAAACTCAAAAACGAAATCCGGGTAAATATCGTAGAACAAACAATCAACCAACCAGAGTTACAATATCATTTGATAGTTTACGACCAAAGGTTTCCCTAGTTTAGAATATATCTATCAATCCATGTCAGAAAATAGTTAACAAGTGAAGCAGTATGAACGGGGGTGGCCAGTCATGGGCACATTCGTCAAGGCATAATGAAACTGGATAGAGGCCGAGGTCATTTTCATTCCGGAGTCAGCGCCTCAAACGCAGCTATCAGAAACAGTTTCACACAGGTTCCAGTGTTGTAGCAGACCACGCCAACCAACTGTGAGCTGTCCTCTGGGAACAACGGGGAAATAATACTGTGAAAGTGACCATCCTGTGTCTTCATATTCCTTTCTTATTTATCTAACCTATTTTAATAAAAAAAAGAACAGGATTTCAAATTTCACCGAGTGCACAAAGTGACCCACTTCCATACTATAACAAATACCATTGCTGTTTCTGGCACCGTTTGGATCCGTTATCCATCCCTTACAATGCTCACTACCTATTGTATTGATCTGTATCCTTCAGACCTTCCGAGAAAAAGAGCGATACGACAAAGGCATATACTCTGGGAAAAGAAATCAAATAAATCTATCAAAAATGAAATAAACAAACGATCATTTAACAGAAAGGAAATTAGAAAGGAACTTACTCTGGGAGTTCTATATACCCAATAACTTCCATACCTATATTTCAGATCCTGTCATCCTCAAATCAGAAACAAGCCGGACCGTCAAGGTTTTTGTGCTGATCTTATGCAAATATTCACGCTCAACATCTCTCCTGAGTTTCCGTCCTTTCTACTGACAAGCTTTACACTACCCCCCCCCCTCCCTATCTTTTTCCTCACTCTTCTTTCCCCTTGATCTTCTTTCTTCGGCCTAATCTGCATTGTCAAGTGTGTGGGAACTCCTTGGGAAAAGGGAGAAAACCCAGATTCATGCGGCTTTCCTTTCTTTCAGGACAAAACAATGCCCCGCAGACATGAGGTTTGCGGTGTCCCGACTTATTCCAACAGACTGCTTTGTCTGAACAGAATGGGCGAAGAGACGGAGGTATGGCAGAGGCGAATGGGGATACAAGAGATAGATGGAGACAGACAGAAACATGGGGACAGAGACAGGGCTGGCGAGTCAAAGTGTGTGTGCGTGCGTGCGCGTGAGAGAGGAGAGAGAGAGAGAGAGAGGAGAGAGAGAGAGAGAGAGGAGAGAGAGAGAGAGAGAGAGAGAGAGCAAAATTCAAATTTTATTTATTACACCAATACGATATTTATGGACTTCGTTTAACATCAAAATACCTGCCCGACTTGTCCAAACTTTAGAGAAATGGGACTGTTTGGACAAACTGGATAGCTTCCCGAGACCCGATTTGTCTGTTTTGACAAATCGGATCTTTTGGACAAATCGCCTTCCCGTCGCAGTCCGTTCACTGATGTAATCAGATCTAAAATATCGGTGGGAAAGCAGACGAGTAGAGGAAGAAATAAAACACTGCTTTCTCTCCCTTTCGGTTTTTTATTTTGGCTTTACAAAAAAAAAAAAAAAAAAAAAAAAAAAAAAAAAAAGTTGATTTCCCTCCCCAAAATAATACTGTGTTTGCGTGCTTGGATGGTCGTTTGTTTGTCAGACAGCAGGGGTAATGCTTTCATTATTTTTTGCATGTTTTAATTTTGGGGAAACTCCAAGCACAAAGAGATGAAACTTGAAAACAGGACCATTCCAGGGGAGAGGGTGTCTCCATTTCATCAGCCTACTTAGTGTTTTTCTCTTCTTCTTAGGATGCAGACTGCCATTTATAACGGTAAAGAATGTGAATTAGCACTAGGGTGTAAGGGGCTGTAGATTACGCCTGTAACCATAAGAGGCATACACAGTATTCTTTCTTTCTTTCTGCGTACGCAGGCTGATACTCCTGCGGACACTGCTTGTATAGACAGGCAGTGAAGTTTTGTGTGTAAGACCGTTTTTTTATCCCGCCATTAAGGCAGCCATACTCCATCTTCGGGGAAGGTGTATGCTATGTGTAACGTGTCATCCATACCAACGGCCAAACTGGCCTTCTCTTCCGAAAGTTGGTGATGGGATTTTACGTGTGTGCAAGATGTGCGTGCGTTCACACACGGAACCTCGGTTTATAGTCTCATTCGAAGGACTGTATGGGGAATGGAGTCAGAACCAATGTTAACTCCGAGGGAAAAATCCCCTGTACCGAAATTCGAACCCGCAACCCCAGGATCACGAGTCCGACGGTCTACCAACTGAGCTATTCCGGCCCCATACACAGTATATCTCAGTGTCTCCGACCCCAGCTTCTGTCTGGTCCCCGTCCCATCCCTCCCTCTCTCTCTCCATCTCTTTGCGGGGGGGGGGGGGGGGGGGGGGGGGGAAGAAACAGGTTTACTTACAAGTTGAAGTTGTCAAAAAATGGCAAAAACAAAATATACAAAACATCCCCCAACCCCTCCCCCTACGCACATATGTATGTTACATAATATTGATCACCAGATTTTTCCTTCTTTACGTGTGCCCATTAAAAGTTTTTGTTGTTGTTGTAAGTTGCAAGAAACAAGTGTAGATCGTTTGCATATACTGAAAATGTAATCGGGCAGTAACAGAACTTTGAGAGACATCGTGCAGAAGATTCCTATATAATTAATGGAACACATTGTTTTCTGACTGACAGAAACGAAGATAGAAGTTCGAAACTATTATTGGTAAAAGTAATAACCTTTTTTTTTGGGCAACAGAATACTACGATTAACATTTATAAAATGCTGTAATATAGTTCACAACGGGAAACACTTGTGATTTTATCATTGTTTACAGTAAACGACTGGTCGCTTAGATTAGTTCATACTATATGGCAAGAACGGTTGGCCCTGAATCCAGACTGATTTTGATTAAATGTACTGAACGAATCAAAATGATCAGATGTGTGTTTGTTCATACGGTTTCCAGAGGTTTAGAAAGGATGGACAAAACTGGCATGGGTCTTAGTTTGAGAGGTCGGCACGATAACTTGCTTCATTAATAGTACTGTTTTTTCAACCGTAGAAACTCTCGAAATTTTATTTTCAACAAAGTATAAGTTGTCGATCTGAGTGTTTCAGCGATTACAGAGAGAGAGACAGAGAGAGAGAGAGAGAGCGGGGGGGGGGGGGGAAGAGAGAGAGAGAGAGAGAGAGAGAGAGAGAGAGAGAGAGAGGGAGGAGAGGGGGAAAGGAGGGAGGGGGGGGGGGGAGTGAGAGACAGACAGACAGACAGAAAGACAGACAGACAGACAGACAGAAAAATAGACGGACAGCCAAAGAGAATGACAAAGACAATAGCTTTATTCATTAATTGGCCATGGCCTCTAATGAAAGAGTTCAGTGAACAAATGCATCTAGAAATAACAAAGCAAGGGGAAATCCCAGGCTGAATATACAGAAGAAAATGGATAGTATTGTGGGGTTGCGATTTTTCTGAATCTTAGCGCTTTCTGGAAAAAAAAAAAAAAAAACAGTGGTAAATTTCGTACATCATCATGTCATATAAATGACACTAATAAACACGATTTAAATTGACAAGGCTTTAGATTATATTTGGCTGGAATAAAGTTGTCACTAGCTTGACTTAGTGCAGAAAAGCTCACAACGAAATGCAATTCATTTTCATTTGACACAACGGATAAACTCAGTTTGTAGAACGACACTCTCTCTATCTAGAATAATGATGTACTTTTAAAGCTAACCCAAATCTTATCATTGCATATTGAAGATTATGTTGAAATTAAACATGAAGTAAGAATTCAATTCATGTACGCAACTAAAATTTCTTAACATATCAGATCAGTCCCTGTTTTGAGTGTGACCATGCCAATTCCACCATCGATAAATAATCAGTTAAACGTTGTCAAAGAACATGCAAAAATTCTTTTACATTGACAGCACCTTGGTGTACCCATACATCATCAAAATGGTGTTTACACAGATAAATGCGTACATCTAATACTCAGTTTTTTCCCCCTATGTCTAATTCATACAACGTTTTAGATTGAGCTTTACAGGGTAATGTGTGTTTTTCTTTCTAACTGTAACAGTTTAAACCAGTATCCCATGCAGCGGACAGCAGAACTGACATTTTCAGGTATCTGTCTAATTCGCCATAGACTAATCCTTCAGGTGTTCCTACATCTACATTCGAAAGCTTTAAAGCAAAGAGATGTACACATCCACAACAAATGGCCATTCTGCACAATCCCCACATTTCAGAACGATGTTGTATAATAGGTAAAGAGAGAGAGAGAGAGAGAGAGAGAGAGAGAGAGAGAGAGAGAGAGTATTTTTCAATCTCTCTCTCCCTCTCTCTCTGTCCCTTGCCCCCCCCCCCCCCCCCCGCCCCTTTCTTTCTGCGCGCGCGCGCACGTGTGTGTGTGTGTGTGTGTGCGTGTGTGTGTGCGTTCGTGTACATGCATGCGTGCATGCGTGCGCGCGCGTGTGTATGTGCGTATGCGTGCGTGCGTGCGTGCCAGTGTGTGTTTGCGTGTGAAAGAATCAGGCAAACACGCGCATCTCCGGTCGAAGATGGCTACCCCTCATTCAAAACAATACCGACCACCCATCCGTGGAAGGCGGACACGCGAGCAGAAAACAGCTGTTGCCCATCTGCGTAGTCTGTACCCCGTCTGTTTCCGAACCGCGATTATTCCATCGGACTGAATCATACACCACAACCCCACCTACCCCCCTGGCTCAGCTCCCCGCTGCCAGTCTATTCCCCATCACTCACCCGAATTCTTAACCCATCCCCTAACACACACACACAACACACACACACACACACACACACACACACACACACACACACACACAGAGCCTCTTTCACTCCTTTATATTCCTGTATTCAAAAAGAGCTACCCCCTCCCCGCAACCTGTACAGTTAACAGCGAATCTGTTTGCTGCCTCCCTACTAAGTTGTTGTGAGCTGTTCAGCGTACGGACGACGATGAATTGGGGAGAGGGGGAGGGGGGAGAACCGGAAGCCTGCATGGAGGGAGTGGCTTTTATCTAACGCTAATTATGAGAGAGAAGAGAGAGAGAGAGAGAGAGAGAGAGAGAGAGAGAGAGAGAGAGAGAGAGAGGAGAGAGAGATTCTCAACGTTCAAAAACGATTTTACTCAAGGACAGGCAGTGCGCAGTCTTTCAATCTGTCCATGCTATTCTAAATAACAAATCAAGCTACAAGATGGTGACATCTACATGGTAACAAACAGCAATAAAACATGCAAATTCAAACATCCACTTTTAAAAATAAATTTTAAAAAGTTAACTACTTCTACGACTGTTACTGCTACTACTGCTGCCACTTCTGCAAATAATTATCACGACATTAATGATTCTAACAATAATGATAATAAAATGGTACGGAAAATGATTCAACAGCATTGTAGGTGTGAAAACATACATGTGCTCGCGCACAGAGAGAGAGAGAGAGAGAGAGAGAGAGAGAGAGAGAGAGGAGAGAGAGAGAGAGAGAGAGAGGGGGGGTATGAGGAGGGAGGGCAATTTAGAAATGCAATCACAAACGGATAAAATTTCTTCCATTAGTAGTAGTTTTCGTATGCTTGATTTAAAGGGCTGCAATGACCGACATGCCTTGGTGAGCGCAGACAAAGAGTTCATAAGTGATGGAACTACGCAAAACTCGATAGACTTCAATCAATGTACACTCGTGGTAAAAATTGCTAACAGAATTGTAATGCTTTGTTGCCGTTTGAACAAGCGTAGCACGATATCGTGGTGCCATATTCATACGGACTTGGAATACACCATTTGAATCTAGGCCAGTTGCTTGCGCAGAGTAATATTTTCAAGTTTTTACATTTTTTCCCCATGGTTCATAAAGAGTAGTCGGGAATGAGTAGCTTAGATGTCATTCTTTGCAAAGAGTTAACTCTTTTAATATGATTCTCGTTGGCCCCACTCCAAACTGACGATGCATAGTTAATACGACAAAGGCAGCAAGCCGAAAAAAAAATAACTTCCTAGTATTAGTGTTGGAATAATGTCTAAGTTTATTTAGCAACACACACACACACACACACACACACACACACACACACACACACACACACACAGAGGCACAAACAAAAACAGATATCGAGCCAACTGTTTGCAAACACGATTAAAGTGTGACTGCATTTATAATTCATCGTCACTGAACACGCCCTGAACATGACGTTCACTGACTTGTTCAACTGACTCTTCTTTCTTTCTAAGGTTGATAGTGAGAAACTTTCCTTGGTGCTTCTGTCTTGGTGGTAATACCATTTTTTTCGGATCAAGGGACATATGAACTGGTAACACCATTCTGAGAAGTCGCTTACACCCTGCTGTAGTGAGCACCGACTGGACATTTGTATTACAACAATGAAGATAACTATCAATAGCGAATGGATCACATATAATCTCATTGTGTGATATGTGAAAAAATATATTATTTATAGAAATGCAAAAGAGAACAGGCATAAGAACAGAGCCTTAAGGTATACCACAACCTATGATTCCTTCAGAGGAATGTCTCCCATTCAAGTAGACACGCTGTGTTCTGTTCTCAAAGTATGACTGAAAGGACGGGATTGACAGGGGGGTTGTAAATAGATATGCTTAATTCTGTTGACAGTGTGTTGTGGTTTACGAGATCAACGGCTCCTTTAAATCGTAGAAAACAGTTCGGTAATGGTAATCTTGCTTTCACAAAGCCGAATTAAGGCAGTATGACAGGAGTGAGGAAGGCAAGAATCAGACAGAATGGGGCGGAAGAGCTTGTTATATCCCATGCGTTAAACTAGATGTTTGTGGGCATGCTACTTAAGAGGTTTGGATACAACTGATAGCAAAGATATTGGACTAAAATTGTTTAAATCTATGAGATCTGTTGATTGGGTAAAAGAACAGATTTTGATGATTTTCGACCAAACGGAAAATATTTTGTTCAATACATAAATTGTAAACGTACGCAAAAGACTAAATTACGTAAATCACAGCAAGGATGAAAATATTTAAAGTCTTTTGACCCACAGTTTTTTTCTTTCATTTTGAAGTTTATGAATCAACTGAATGAACAGTAAGTCATCGAATATTAAATAAATCTGCGACCGATAACGTTTGATATCTCATATAATCCAAAGACGGAAAACTGGCAGATTTTGTGCAGACTTGGCTAAAAAAAAAAAAAAAAAAAAAAAAAAAAAAAATTGTTGAAAGTATCATCAGATCAACAAATGCAAGGGTTCTGATGTTTTTATAAAAAAAAATACGTGTCTGTAATTTCACTGACAGCACGCCAAACAATCCTGTGTCCCTATTAGAACGTATCAAGTCATTAAAATACTCTGATTTCTCCGAAGCTATATACTTGTTTGTACTTGTCAATTTCTTCATACAATCTGGTTTTGCCATCTTGACCATTTGTGCTTCTTATGTTACATTCTACCTGCTCATTTTCCAGAGCGCCTGTTAATGCCGTTCCAATGATAACATAAATTAAGCTTACTGGGAATTATTTTGTGTTTGACTCTCTTCTTTCAAAACTGGGGCATGTTTATCAACGACTGAGAGGAAAACCTCGTACCAGACAGAATACACTTCATTTGGATCTGTATAACTGAATACATTATGGAAAGGAGCTAAGTTGAAGTCAAGAAAAAAAAATACTGTCATCATCGTTGGAATTTTGAAAGAGAGAGAGAGGAGAGAGAGAGAGAGAGAGAGAGAGAGAGAGAGAGAGAGAGAGAGAGAGAGAGAGAGAATGAGAGATAGAAAGAATGGGGGAGAAGAAGAAGATGATGAAGAAGAAGAAGAAAAAGAAGAAGCGTGGGGGGGGGGGGGGGGGGGAGACAGAGGAGAGAGAGAGAGAGAGAGAGAGAGAGAGAGAGAGAGAGAGGGATGTGTAATCGTATTAGACTACTTTTCTTTCGCTACCATCTACCCACGCAATATCTAAAATCTATAAATTAAATCCTATTTGTGTTTAAATCTACCACTGAGTCCTAATTTCACGAACTTTTTTCCTATTCCTGGAAAAGGGATCCTCAAGATTCAAGGACTTTTATGAACTTTCATGGATTTGTATGAAGCCCGCGTATGCATGATGCCAGAGTTGCAATTGCAGGGGCTTGATGCCAGAAGGCAGGTGTTGTGAATGCGGCACTCAATTTAGGTCTGTACACAAACTGATACTGATTACAGCGCCGTCGAGTGCAAGAAAGTATGTGTTCAAGAATGATAAGCATTGAACATTCAATGATAACAGAAGTGCGTTCTATAAGGCAGAGATCCTTCAGTGTATTAAACTTTTTGTTTTGGGGGAAAATGAATTAGTAGTGTATTTTTTTTCAAAGACTGGGAACAGTTTTGGCTTACAGTGAAAACGTCGCTATTACTGAACAGACCAAACGGTTTTCAGAGGAATCTTAAAAAGCCTTCCTATCATCCCAGTCACACAATAACTGCTATTTTCATTAGCAGTCTTTGAAAAATATTTCACCTGAGCAACGTTCGGAAGGAAATATCACGATCATTGTTCTGAAAATTCTTTTTAAGATCAGCTTGGATGATTCATCATGCAGGTAATCATATTCAAAGGGATGATATCTAGATATTGATTCGGTTGTGTGCGAAGTGTCTCTCCTCAAAATTAGTAACTCAAGGTGTGTGGCTTGCAGATCGACTTTCCTTGTATGACTGTTGAGCATTCCCTCAATTTCATTTCATTTTCCTCTCGAAGAGTTGCATCATCGTTTTCAAAGCGATTTTCTTTCCATTCGTATCCTGAACATCTTCATATAGAAATATTGACAAGGTGAAAATTAATTCCAAGTTCTGCGCGCGCGCGCGCGCGCGCGCACGCACGCACGCACGCACACACACACACACACACACACACACACACACACACACACACACACACACACACACACACGGCATGTTCTAGAATGTTCAGCATTTTATCTAGACAGAGAGACAGACGCATCTCGGCAGACAGCCGACAAGTATGTTCGGCAGCTGCAACCCATGTCAGGGCATGTTATGCTCTGCAGTTCCATCAATTGGGAATGTTGCGTGGAACTGCACACCTACATGAACCACACATCTGGCCTCCGACATCGCACACATCATCACCATATATCCTACGTCCGCAGGTAGACGTACTAATATGCGTGGGCGGACGCACGCGCGCGCGCGCGCACACACATACGCACATACTAGATGTACGTTCACACGCAGACACCATGCCACCCATCCATCCCTCTCAAAGCTCCCACTTCTCTTCCCTTCTCCCTCATATCTGTCTTCTTCACACACACACACACACACACACACACACACACACACACACACACACACACGCACTTACACGCGCGCGCGCGCGCGCACGCACACACACACACACACACACACACACACACACACACACACACACACATACACACACACACTCCGTTTTTACGTCAGCCATATTTTGAAGTCTTTCCTTTCTTATTGTCTTTTTTTCTATTTCCTTTCTCCCCCCCCCCCCCTTTTTTTTTTTTTTTTTTGTTAACTGAAAAATGTCCGAAGGCACCTTGCCCCGCCACAGAACAGAGACGAATGGATGCTGGCATCATCACTGACATCTGGCAGACAGCTCAGCAGGCAGCAAATCATGAAGGGAGACCTCTTAACGTCTTGTTGTTTTCTCCAAGAGCACCTCTCCTCTCACCCCACTCCAACCTCCACCCCCTCCTTCCCTCTTCCTCTCCCTCCTCCACTTCCACACACACTCTTCTTCAAGCGTTAGCTTTATCCGACTCGGGACCCGTGGGTACATTCTCCCTCACCCCACCCCACCCCCACCCCCACCTCCTTCCAATTCGCGCTTCCCCTTACTTCTCTGGTTGCTCTTGTTCTTTCTGAGTGTCGCGATGTATGCCTCTTTGTCATGTTAACCAACAATCGCGAAAGGTACGCTTACGTGAGTTGTCAAATTGGCCAGCTTTAGAAAATCATACGAATAGAAACTCTGGAAAGTTGTCTTTCGAGTAACATAAAAACCGCTGCTTTACTTCAAAACAAAAACATGGATTTTATGGAAGCTGGTTGGTGATTTGATTTTGTTGTTGCGAAATGTGGGCCAAAATTTTCAGACACTCCACGCTGAAAAAATCTTTGCAGTTCATTCATGTTCCTTGTTTTCTCTCTTTCTTTCTTTCTTTTTAAAATTGTTTTTAAAGTTTTTAGGCTCGACAGACAACGTGCGATACATGGTGGTAATAATATAATAATAATAAATAATAATGTATAATACTTATATAGTAGTGGTAGAAGACCACTGAACATGAAGAATGGTCAAAACTGAAAATGAGCGACGCAAAAGCCATCACAGATATTTGGGAGAGTTTTGTGATAGATCAACCATACAACGTGATGGATCGTATATCAAGTGCGTTCACTGATAATACCTTTATCATCACTTGTGAAACTACGCTCCGGACAAAATCACTACATTTGTACGAAGCTTCCGAGAAGCTTCGAAGTACAAAAAGAACGTATGGTAAAATGAGCTGAAACAGTGATCAGTTTCAATTTCTATCGTTGCGAAGGAATCGCTCTGGGTATTCGTATTTTGTATTTACAGCCAGATAATTAAACATATACCTTTGAGCAGACACATGACCATTAGATGTAATACATATGCGTGTATCTTACACCCCTTTCAAGTGAGTTATGGTCATGCATTATGAAAATATATTTCTCGTACGCACGCTCTCTCTCTCTCTCTCTCTCTCTCTCTGCCAATCTGCCCCCCCCCCCCCCGCCCCTCTCTCTCCAACATGTCATGCAAAATATCCATCTGGTGAAAACCAAAGTCCTCCATATTCTAAATTCAAGAAACTAGTCTCTCGATGATCTTTCGAAAACTGAATCTCTCTGGTTGGTCACGGTGAAGATAATGAGCCACGTAGCTGAGGAGGCTAGGATTAATTAGTGGCGGAAGACAGGGCTGCTACGTTCTCCCATTCACCTAGGAGGAAAAAAATCCTCATTATTCACCTCGATCCAAGGCCTCTGTCGCTCTCATTTTCCACTGGTATCCCTCAAGAACCTCACACGCGAACCGTTCTAATTAATGCTACAGCTGTGGAGTTCATGTGATATCCGATTTAAACCATTCCTTTCTCACTATAAAAAGGTAGGTCTGAATCAATTAAAGACATGCGTTTCAGCCTGTCCCTTCCAGATGTAGCAGTCATATTCCGAACAAACGCCCAGCTAAAGAGAGCTCTTTTCAGGTATAACCTCTCATCTAAACATTGTGATCAGAACCGAATCGGAAAATGGCAATGGAAAAAAAAATGGCTCGGAGCCAGAACCAAACGTTTAACAAGGCTGTGTATGGCCATAACGTGTTGTTTATTAGCACGTTCTCAATCGAATATCCGCTTCTTTGCTTCGTCTATATTGCCTGTATCTCAGGCCCTAGCCAGCGCACTGGGCTAACGCGCAGGCCAGACATTTGATCCGCTTCGTCCACGAATCCCTTTTCACGACTATTTTCTTATTTATGTATTTCGCTATAACTACCACACATTGTGATCTCATGGCTGAGCAGACATGATGTTGTGAACAGCATGTGTAGTCCGCACGCAGCGACGCTTTCTTGATGAAAACAGATACGAAGCCGTGTGGCTGACCGTACACTCCATGGACAGGTCTGTCCGTATGAAGTTCGAATGGCCTCCAGAGTCATATGTTTCAAACAGCTCGTACAGCCCCGTCTTCGGATCACTGCGGGTGATGATCCAGTTTGCTTCGAGTCAACACAGCCTCGTCAACCCTGCCAATCAGTATTTTGACAGGGACTAAAGAGTGGCTCTTACTGTCACAGTAGATTGGGTGAGACAGGCCGGGAAAATGACCCTGGGAACGAGGGCAGACAGTCTGAGTCCTTTACAATGGCCACCGGTTAACGCCTTGTCTGTCTCCCCGATGGTGTCAAGTCTGGGCCCTTCCTGCCAGTAGACATAAGTGTGTGACGTAAGTCACCAAGACAAGTGAAACTTGGGACTGAACGGCCGTCTGCCGCTTCAGTGCAGACCTGCGCCATCTACGACCGCGTTTCATGGGTGATGGAAACACAAAATTACAGTATAAACGTACGCATTGGGATACTCGAGGGAAAAAAAAAGACGGGGGGTAGAGAATTATTCTCAACTACCGACTAAAGTGCCTTGATGGAGACTCGGACAGCAACAATAGCTTTCATATTGTGAGAGAGCATATAATAATCAAAGATCGTGTCTCATTTTATGGGAGCATATTCCAGTTAGCCTGGACCAAGCGGTGTACCGCTAAAATCATGGGCTACGGCCTACGCATTCGTCATAACGTTTATCAACCGTCAAACAGAATGACAGGAAGAGTGAACAAACCCACTGATACAAATAAGTGCGTCCAGCTTTTTCTTCCCTTTGTTTGCATTTGTTTGGTCTCCACTTGAGCTCAATAAAGGTGATCAAGACAAGGCTCCGTCAGACTCTGGACCAACTGAAGTATCTTACGCCAAACAAGAACAGTAGTTTAACAAAGGAGATCGAGACGAGGCTCCGTCGGGTCCTGTGTATCATGACCAGACTGCCTATCATCTGGCAAAAACCCCTCAATACATCAGATCCATTCAGCGGAATGGATGCGAAAACTGGATAGTGATGGCAGATACTGGGCACAAAATCCAGGTGTTCGAACATAAATGATTCAGATGATTTATCCACACGTCATACGAAGTACATCAGACAAATGATTAATTTCAGGTAGCAAGTCAACTCCCTGCAGTTAGTAAACATCGTATGCTTTCCACAAATGGATGTGCATTTCGCCGTGACTCCCCCCTTTTCATGACCATTTTACAAGCTACATTGGAGGTTGGACGATTCAGAGGACTACCAATGGAATTTAGAACGTAAAGGACTGGACTGGTCACACTGCATCTCGCCGTTGACTGACAGCATAAGGAAAATGGACCTGTCATGGAAAAAAAGAACATCAGGGGAAGTTACCGCCTGTCTTTCCATGGCAAATAGTTACCTTTTCCCAGTTTATGGGTCAAACAAACAGATCTAGAGAGTCAAATATTTGATTTGAAGCTCAAGCCAGAGTAATGATCAGTATATCGACTGTCTGCATTACAGGTGTTTGGACATTTATCTCAGTCTCTTTCTGTCTGTCTGTCTGTCTGTCTCTCTCATTCAACTGTTAAACTGACTGATGGGGGCAACGTTGTTTTGGGCGTGCCTACCAACGTCACTTGTTCCAAAAAAAAAAAACCGGTGGGGTCCCTCTTACTGAACGTTAGCTCTATTAAAGATTACACACCCCCCCCCCCCCCCCTTTGCAGATTTTCAAACATTTTCTATTGTTGGGATCCATGACTGACTTGCTTCTTTTGATTTAAGGAACAAACTATAAACTGCCATCAAGCGTGATACAGCTGAACACATTCAACTGTTCTCGTGCAATGACTGAGAACTAATCCTGAAATTGAAATACAACTGCCATAATAAAGAAAAGTAAAGAGTCGAATTTATTGTTTAAGTTCAGTAAAAGCTATTAACATATGCAAACAGATGCTGCATATGAGTTACTCTCCTGTCATTTCTAGTGTTTTGTTCCACGGTACTATGTACTGAGAATGGAAACTGGACCAAACAAAGCATATCGAATATTTTTTTCAAAAATCAAAAAGAGGTCGGACTACTGGCTAGAACCACACACTGAAGAAAAAGATTTTAGACAGATTTGATATAACCGCAGAGGCGAAATAGCCCCATATCACCCGCTTACCTTGTCTTTATCAGTGGACACTAGGAGGGGTAAATTGAGAGAGAGAGAGAGAGAGGGAAAGAGAGAGAGAGAGAAAGAGAGAGAGAGGAGAGAGTGTGTGTGTGTGTGACAGAGAGAGAGAGAGAGAGAGAGAGAGAGAGAGAGAGAGAGAGAGAGAGGAGGGGGGGGGGGGGGGGCGGGGGCGGGAGGAAGGAGTAGGAGCTCGGAAGATTTTGAGTCCCACAGCACGTACAACCTTTATAAGAAGTCTTCATGCTCATTGCCGTTCCGTTCGCGCTCTTCATCTTGAACGCAGCATATATACGCAACAAGGTTATCCATCCATGCAATCTTTAAGATGTTATTCTTCCTTATTTTTTGTTCTTTTATCAGTGTGTGTGTGTGTGTGTGTGTGTGTGTGTGTGTGTGTGTGTGGTGGTGCGTGCGTGCGTGCGTGCGTGCGTGCGTGCGTGCGCGCACGCGCTTGCTTGCTTGCGAGTGTGCTTCCTCCTAACTCCTCCCCTCCCTCCTGCCCCCCATGATTTACTGTAATGGACAATAATAATAAACATAGCCGCCCAAAACAACGGAAAAAACAACAACAAAAAAAACAAAAAAAACCCCCACAGAAATCGTGCTTGCACTTTGCTCAACAGGATTCATTAGCAAAACAGGTCACGTTGTGCGTCTTTATCAGGAGAAAGAAAGCTACAAAATTTGTGACTTGTTTTACTCCTTGTGAGGAGCATTATATCACAAAAACATGTGATAGTCGACGGAGATGGCTCAAGCTTAACAATGCGTTCGCGTGCTTCGTCCCAGCAAAGATGTAATCCTTTCCTTTTCTTTGGGTCTAGAAGCTGAAGCGTAGACCTGGAGGCGGTTCAACATGCAAATTAAATTCTGTAACTAAACGAACAGGCTTTCAGACACACCACCTTGGTGCAGTGGTTAAAGTCGCGGCCTTAAGAGCTGGGACGTCGTAGGTTCGAGTCCACGCATTTATTTATAGGACTGTTTTAAGCTAAGGCCGGCTCCTGTCTACAGTCAAGAATCATTCTCTTAACGGATTCATTCAGAGCATCGCTCAAGTTTTCTGATGAACGTTAATGTGTCTTATATCTCCAACTTGTTGGGGAAGTTCGGATGAATCATAAAAGGAAACGTACAGTATAGCCCTGTAGTGTTGTCTCAAAACAGAATTGAACTCCGTAGCATCATTCCTTTTATAATCCTCATTAACCATTAGGAAAAAAGTCTCAAATGCAATGGTACGGAATACATAGGAATGAATTGGATTTCTTCAAAATTTTGAGCACTGAGAGTTTGGATCACAAACGATGATAAAGAATGCGTAAACTCATTCAGAAGGATGAGCTGATGTAAGACATTTTTTTCAAAGTATGGGTAAAACGTCAATCAACGCCTCTTGGCAGATTAGCGATGTTACATTCTTACTCTTTTCTAAATTGACTCACTTGTAGCTGCCCTTGCCAAACCCATCAGATTTGTTTTTTCTCACAAACATGCAAAAGACAAAATAAACCTGAAAATGGATCATGAAGGTGTAAAGAATTGAAAGATTGGCATTCCCGAGTTGAAAACATTTGTCACTGTTTCCACACAGTTTCACAATTCGGTTTGGATAACCACTCTGGGCATACAGAACGTGAAAGAACCGAACTGTTCAGCCGAGGGAAAGAATTGGCAAGTTGCGAATGTTTCGTTCTTTCTTTCGTTTTCAGGTGTGCAACTAAATGGAATACTGGAATGCTGTCTTTCTAGGATAAATAAGAATAACTGAAATAAAGGGAATGCAATCATAGGATAATATGTATGCTGTTTTCATTTTGCACTCTACAGATGAATGAGTTGTGTAGCAACGGGTGGGGCTCGGAGTCTAAGTTTTAAACAAAACTTTTTCTTGTGAATATTATTGGTGTCCCGTCTCCTTTGTAAGAGATGATGTGAGCGACAGTGTGTGTGTGTGTGTGTGTGTGTGTGTGTGTGTGTGTGTGTGTGTGTGTGTGTGTGTGTGTCTGTGCGTCTGCGTGCGTGCGTGCGTGTACGCGAGATCAGAATTTGTGTGTATTTAGTGCGAACGCTTCTGTCCATGCCCTATTCACCCCTGTATATAATAATCATATTTGAATAAGATGGGGGAACGTCGGGGGACCCATTACATTATAAGAGATAGTTTACAATCTATAATGATTCAAAACTATACCATGGCATATCTACTGAATACAACCTGATACCAAAAAAGCTGCAAAAATGGGACAAAAACAACAACAGCAAAACAAAACAAAAACAACAAGACATGACTGGGCTTCTTCGTTTCCTACATGCGCACAAAATAAAAGGCGTTAATCTAAAACGGTTCCAGCTGAAGATAGTGAACGGGTGCCTGGGCACAAATGTTACACTAAAAATGTAAACGATAAATGCAGTTCTGTGGCTTACATAAGATAGTACTGAACAGTATTTTTTTTTTCGAATGTACTCATGTTCTGCGCTTTTAGGGCCACGTCCACAGATCTAGTGAAGGAGAAATGTGCAAACACTGGTAACATATAACTAACGGAATCTTTTGGATTGCTAGGCTTATATCTGACAAACATTGTTAACCACACCTTTAGTTCATCATACTGCTAGCAAAACATTACTTTATATGTGCATTTTTTTCCTATGAACCATTTGGACATGCACTTTTGTTATGTGACTTTACATTTCTTGTGTGTGTGTGTGTGTGTGTGTGTGTGTGTGTGTGTGTGTGTGTGTGTGTGTGTGTGTGTGTGTGTGTGCGTGCGTGCGTGCGTGCGTGCGTGCGCGCGTGCGTGCGTGTGTGTGTTTTTTTTTTCTGTATTCTAATTTAACCCGTCTTTTGTGTGTAAGCACTCTGAGCTCTGTTGAGAACAAGCGCACCAGATTCCCTTAATAATAATAATAATGACAACAACTACAACAACGACGATAATAATAAAAATCTGTTGCTATAATTAATCCAGTTACTATTTTTATTATCAATTATCCCTCATCCTCCTTTGCCTCTTCCTCTTACTACTACTACTTCCAGTTCTTTTTACCGTTTATTCTCAGCCCTTATCTGACGTTATTTCTGCCCATGGCTGTGACTTCCACAAGTTCGCAGATGACACTGAACTCTCTAAGAGCGCAACCACCAGCGATTTTCAAGGTGCTCAATCAGATATTACCGCATGTTTTAGGGACGTAAAAGTCTGGATGACCAGCAACAAACTCAAGCTGAATAGTGACAAAACCGAGATCATGGCTGTTGGTACCTCCTCTCGTGTCAAGATGGTTAAAGCTGAGTCGGCAGAAATTGATGGTGTTGCTTTACCTTTCAAAGAGTCAGTGAAATATTTAGGTGTTAGCATTGATCAAACGCTCTCTATGCAGAACCAAATATCTAATGTTTGTCGTGCATGCTTCCTGGAATTGCGACGTATTGCTTCTATCCGGTCTTACCTCTCCACACAGGCAACAATCAGACATCACCGCCATGGTAATGTCCCGACTAGACTACTGTAACTCTGTGTTAGCAGGACTTCCTTCAGAACAGCTTGCACGATTACAAAGGGTGCAAAACAGTGCAGCTCGGCTTGTTCTCAAAAAGCGTAAAAATGAGCATATTACACCTTTGTTACGTGAACTCCACTGGCTTCCCATCAAATATCGATGGCAGTTCAAAATCGCAGTTTTTGCCTATCGTTTCTTTGATGGGACACTCCCATAGTATCTTTCTGCTTCTCTGTCCACCTATCAAACTTCTCGGTCTCTTCGCTCATCTTCTCAAAAACTTCTGAAAATTCCTAGGCACTCGTTAAAGACAGTCGGTGAGAGAGCATTTAGCTTTAGTGCGCCCACTCTTTGGAATTCTCTTCCTGACAGCTTACGTGACCTGCCTACAGTATCTAAATTCAAGTCAGAGTTAAAAACATACTTCTTTAGGAAAGCCTTCTTCAACCATAATATCTGAATGCTGTGTCTATTAATATGACCTGACTTTTTATGTACTGCATACATAACTGTATTGTTTACGCTTGAACCGATGAACTTGATAAGTGCGCCTGTGTCGGTGTGTGTGTGTGTGTGGTGTGTGTGTGTGTGTGTGTGTGTGTGTGTGTGTGTGTGTGTGTGCGTGTGTGTGTGAACACATGTTAGTGCGAGTGTTTGAGTGTGTGCTGAGCGCAATGAGTTGATCCCAAGAATTGCGCTATATAAAATCCATACATTATTATTATTATTACTTTTACTGCTACCAAGTAGTAGTAGTAGTAGTAGTAGTAGCAGCAGCAGTAGTAGTAGAAGTAGTAGTAGAAGTAGAAGCAGCAGCAGCAGTCGCAGCAGTAGTAGTAGAAGTAGTAGTAGTAGTAGAAGTAGTAGTAGTAGTAGTAGTAGTAGTAGAA
This sequence comes from Conus canariensis, assembly GCA_033310375.1. Lineage (NCBI taxonomy): Eukaryota > Metazoa > Mollusca > Gastropoda > Neogastropoda > Conidae > Conus > Conus canariensis. The sequence continues at coordinate 90,992,737 of CM065714.1, forward strand.
GTAGAAGCAGCAGCAGCAGTCGCAGCAGCAGCAGTAGTGTGACGGACCGTTTTTCATCCGGTCACAAAGTTTCATGTGCGACCGTGCTTACCGGAAGGTAGTTGTCCGGAAGCCGGTTGCAAAAGTTAGCTGACTGCTACTCACCAGCGCATTGCTATAAGCCGGGTGAGTTGCACCGGTTAGGCAGTCTCTGCAGCGATTCCGGCAATACAAGTCACAGAAGGCCGAAGAGGGACTCAGCTGTTTGCTAGTATCAGTCAGGTATTTATCATTGAATGTTTATTTATTAACAAACTAAAACTGTATTCCCGTTTAAGAGCGACTGAAACTTCCTCGGCGCTCTTGTGAAGGTTTTATTTAAAAAAGAAAGTATTGTTGTTCTGTTATCCTATGACTTGATAGGGTAACAAAACGAAATTGTTTCGGAAAATGTGAATAGATGAAGTGAGTGTTATAAGAAGTGGTCTTCAGAAAAAAGATTTTGATTGTTTTGTAACTTAACTGGCTATGAACTTCATGATGAGGAAAAAGTGCCTATTCTAATATGGTTTGCAAGAAGATGGAGAGTTTTGATGCTATGGATAATAAGCTCCCTGAGTGAGCGACATAGACTTTTGTTTTTCATTCTGATGTGTGATGTGTTTACATGGGTATCAATATATGTGTTAAACAAAAGTGTGGTGGAAATCTTTACCTCGCATATAGTGAAACTGATGAACTGAAGTGAAGTGAGCGTTCTTGTGTTAAACAAAAGAAATGAACATTTCCTGAATTAACGAAAGACATTTATAGTTTGAAAAAATAATCATCAATTGTGTGATGAAATTATTGTGTAATGAATTGTATTCATGGTTTATTGAAGGGGATCCAGATGGAAATCCTTTTCCCTAATTTGGAAAACTAGAGTCTGAAAGGTTTATATGGAAATCCTTTCCTGTGCAATGTTATGATTCTGGAAAAGGGAATGTTGTAGTGTAATGATTCCGGAAAAGGGAATGTAATGTTATGATTCCGGAAAAAAAAGAATATTGTAATGATGAACAAATATGCTGATGTATGGCTCAAGTTCTAGTGAAATATGATGTGGCTAATGAATGTGAACGAATATGCTGATATGTGGCTCAAGTTCTAGTGAAATATAATGTGGCTAATGAATATGAAGATAGTTGTGATTGCAATGAATAGTGGCCATGATAATCAAGGTAGTTAATCAGTTGCCCCCAGGTTGATAGTGTTCCCTGGACTGACGGGGACTGGCTGCTACCGGGTTAGGTCCGGGGCCATAGCTGTGTTGATGCCCCGTTCTCCACCTGTTTGCTGCTGGTGTTGAGAGGCCGGCCTGAGCGCCGACAATTGCCCTACCTGCCACTGCGCCCGTGACCGACCACTTTTGGGCCAGTGGGTTGGAGACGTCGCTGCTGGTAAGCCAGGACGTCGCCCCTTTTGTGCCAGCGACCTGCGTCCGAGGCCGTCGCTGTGTGTATGGTGTGTGTGCCACAGCTCTTGGTTGGTGTTGAGCCACAGCTCTTAGGTGTTTGAGCCACAGCTCGTAGTTGAGACTATCACCGTGTTGCTGACAGAGATGCCACGAACGTGTTAGTTTTCTTTTCCTTCTTTCTTCATTGTGAGCCACAGCTCTGAAGAGACTGTTGCCAGACTTGACTCGTCGCTGCCGCCGTCATCATCGTTGGACCCGGCAGTTTTGATAGCTATAATTGTATTGACTTGTGTGTGTACACCTGATGGTGGGTGTACCAACCTACGTTTAATTGTGTGTTTATTTTGTATGTGTTTTGCTTGATGGCTCGGGCGGCATAAAAAAAAGAAGTTATTTTGTTGCCTGGCTGTCCATGTTCGGATGAGTGGGTGTGTGTATGTGAATTAGAAAAAGTCGTGCATGCATCCATAATTCTGAGTGAGTCAGACTTCCACACACACGCATTTCCATACATAACAAGTAGTAGTAGAAGTAGCAGCAGCAGTCGCAGTCGCAGCAGCAGCAGCAGCAGTAGTAGTAGTAGTCTTGCAGAGCTTCGTCTCAAAACATCTTTCACCGGGTAAAATCTGGGCTGCTCAACCCGGGGAGACCTGTCGATATGGACTTTTCTAGAGAATTTTCCACGAACAATTCCCTCGTTGCCATTGTTTCTTCTACGCACTTTAAGTGCATGCCGCACACAGTGCCTCGGTTTATCTCATGCGTAAGACAAGCACTCAGACTGAAAGTCCAGTGGAAAGGGAAGGGGGGTGGGGGGGGGGGGGGGGGGGAGCAACCCACGAGGTTCGAACAACATACTCAATCTGTCTCATTTTCCAGGAGGGTGAGTTAGCCACTACGCCGCCTACATCCCATCGGAAAATTCCTCAATGTCAAACTCCTTCCCTCTGAAAGTAAGTGAAGTCAACGTTTAGCGACGAGGGGCGGGTAACCCAATCAACACGTCCTACCCCAGACGTCAATGGCCGCTTGGCGTCGTCTCTTGGCCATGATTGTCCCACGAGGTTAGAACAACATACTCAGATTGTCTCATTTTCCAGGAGGGTGAGTTAGCCACTACGCCGCCTACATCCCATCGGAAAATTCCTCAATGTCAAACTCCTTCCCTCTGAAAGTAAGTGAAGTCAACGTTTAGCGACGAGGGGCGGGTAACCCAATCAACACGTCCTACCCCAGACGTCAATGGCCGGCAGGCATCAATTAGCGCGCAAATACAAATAGCGCGTACGTTTTTCTTATACAAATAGCGCGCACGTCCTGTATACAAATAACGCGCTTGTCTCGTATACAAATAGCGCGTACAGAGAGAGAGAGAGAGAGAGAGAGAGAGAGAGAGAGAGAGAGAGAAAACCCCTTCCGTCTGCCAATGCCCCCTGCTCACCACGGGGAGGTGGAAGTAGGATTTCGAGCAGGATCTTTTTTTTTTTTAATTGTAAAAAACGGGCTTAAAAATATATAAAATGCAGGAGAAGACGTCATAATCACAGGTGCACAGGGAAGTAAGACTTTCTGTACAAGTTCTTTAGAGTAGTCTTGGAAGCACCTTGTAGGCCATTCGCTTGATGTACTCCTTTGTGGTGAGCTCCTGTCGCTGGAAGCGTTCTCGAGTTCCATGCATCTCTTGCAGTCTGAGGCGTCGTTGCCTTGGCACTGGCACAGTCACGCCCGTTATGGCCGCATTCAGTTTAATGTAGATTTGCACTTGAAAGCGCTTCAAATGTTCCATGAAATGATAGATGGGTGGATGTGGGTGATAGAAAGTGTCCCCCAGATGCCTATGGAAGGCCTCACAGGCATTTGTTGTCCGGTGTGACTCCAAATCGGGGTCTGCCCACATATCCGGCGGGAACTTGGCCTCTGGTGCCACGTAGGTCTGCAGCACGTAATCGGCGAACTGTTCCACTTTCCTTCCTTCTGGTGCATCTGCTAGTATGTCGAATGCGAAGGCGTCTGAGCCATCTGCAGGGGGAGGAAGCTGAGTCCGAAAAATGACTTAACCAAGCGCTTGTCTCCGTTTCGTGCGTCTTGTACTCATCAGAGAGTCCTAGTGCTTGGATCTTACGCAGCCCCGCCTGCCCAAGATGAAACTTGCAGCATTTGACGATCGCGTTTGGCCATGATTCTTTCACAGCCTGATGCATCGCATCTTCAAAATCCAGATGAATGCTGGCGACGTTCAGATCCAGACCATACGTTGTACAGACTCGTTTCAGATGCCTGAACATGGTGAGGTACGTGTCTTTTGACTTATTTGGAAGCAAACTGAAAACACAGGGGATGTGCTGACCGTTCTTAAAACCATGGAAGGTGTAGAGCTGCAGAAAGAAGTTTGGACAGTAATTGAAAGTGCCATCGCCAAAAAGAGGCACGTCTTCATTACACAAGAATTCCAGGTTTGTTCGTGTGGTGAAGACGATGATGCCAGAGTCTTCGTCATTCACTTGGATCATGGCTTCGCCCCTCGAAGACTCTAGAACATAGTCACGCAAACATTGGTGTGTCTCTTCCCTGTTCTTGGGTAGCTTTGGCGTCCTCTTTCTCCGCTCCCGGTAGACAGCCCGACGGATGCCAATCATGTCATTGGGAAGCATGTCCCCTTCCTCCGCCGTTCCGTTCTGCAACTCTAGCCCCATGATTTTTGAAGGTCTCTCAAGTAAATCGTCAGCGGCTCTCCTTTTGCATCCTTGTCTGAGCTTGTGCGCCTCTATCGATCTTAAAGAGTTTTCTTCATGATTGTGCTGGTTTGTGAAGGAAATGAAACTGCCATCAAGTTGTGTCTTGCACCGCGCTTGGCATGCTCGCTTCGTACATCTCCACAGCTTTGTTGACTTCGTCACACGGTCCAGTCTGAAACGAAAACCTTCGTACAGAAGGCAAGGCCGTCCCTGGTTTGTAAGCGAAGCGTCCATTGTGCTCTGTTCGAAACAGCAACTGAATCCAGATTTTTTTTCTTCGGAAAGCTGGTTGTCGAGTCAAGAATCTGATAAGTGTTCACGGCAGGAAACTCTCTCTCTCTCTCTCTCTCTCTCTCTCTGCGCGCGCTATTTGTATACGAGACATGCGCGCTATTTGTATACGAGACATGCGCGCTATTTGTATACAGGAAACATGCCCGCTAATTGTACTACGCGCGTTAGTTGACAACTCCCCAATGGCCGCTTGGCGTCGTCTCTTGGCCATGATTGTGGCAGACTGTAGATCATTCGTTCTCTCCAACGTGCCTCGCATTCTTTCTCCATTACTTTTTAACATGTCACGTTCGTCCACCCACCCATGTAGCTCCCGCTCATTCTGGTCAGCGCCTTCTAAGCG
>CM065714.1:91002546-91060046 GCA_033310375.1 Conus canariensis
AAAGTCATTTGGGCAAAAGTACACGACAAAACGGACAGCTGACGACCGCACTGGACAGTGTGTGCAATTTTCATCACCTAATCGCCAGATCAAAAAAAAAAAAAAAAAGCTGGCATGTTATATATAATTTGTCAGTTTTTTTCAAAACAAAAGTATGATTTTCCAGAACAAAGACCAGGAGAATAGTCCACAAAGACAGATAAAGAGTAGACGAAAGTGAAGAAAATCTAAAATAAATGTTTAAAATGGGTGACAGAAAGGGAAAGTTACCAGCATAAACCTACCAGAACGCGGAGGAGTTATGTACTATTAAGAGCTCTCTGAATCCCCATAGGGAACCATAAAAGACAAGTTATCAGAATAATACAAGAAATTGTGCAGCGATTAAACAGAACCTTTGTTTAAAGAGTTGACGGACTAAAAAAATCTCTCAACACTCACATACACATAACACACACACACGAGAGAGAGAAAGAGAGAGAGAGAGAGAGAGAGAGAGAGAGAGAGAGAGAGAGAGAGACAGACAGACAGACAGACAGACAGACAGACAGAGAGAGACAGAGACACACAGAGATTGTGTGTTCCAGCCAGAGAGAGAAAGAGTTTCACACACACACACACACACACACACACACACACACACACACACACACAGAGTTTCAGCCAGAGAGAGAGAGAGAGGGAGAGAGAAGGTTTCAGGCAGAGAGAGAGAGAGAGAGAGAGAGAGAGAGAGAGAGAGAGAGAGATTTCAGTTAGAGAGAGTTCTAGCCAGAGGGAGAGAAAGAGGGAGGAGGGTTCCAGAGAGAGAGAGAGAGAGAGAGAGAGAGAGAGAGAGGGAGAGAGAGAGAGAGAGCAGACGAACGAACGAAATTTTATTTTACAAGGGTAATGATATAAGCAAATTGTACATGCTTTTTTCCACCCAGCCCTGGGGAGGGGGGGGGGGGAGAGAGAGAGAGAGAGAGAGAGAGAGAGAGAGGGACAATTTACCACCCAAAGACCATCTCCAGCAACCAACCAGCCAAGCAGTTCACCGATCAAAACCACGCGCAGTAATAACCAACAGGACCAGCTCGATCAGATACTATTTAATACCCGACTCATTAAGAGAAAAGTAAATATATTGGAAACGAAAGAACAACACCTGCCGTCTGAATATCTTCTAGAACATATCAAAGCAGGACCAAGGGTAGGCCTGTATGTGCCGGTCACGCAACACAGAGCCTGCACGCGCAAAACACCTTCCTTTTCTCATTAAGATTATAGAAGGTAACACGTGGCTTTCATGACCGCGGAGATCTAGTTAACACCTCCCTCTTTTCAAGCGTTCCCGGGGCTTTTAGCTACGGATCGCAGGTCTAAGCTCTCTTGCTTCGTCTCGATCAAAGAGGGAACGAATTCTCTCTCATTAGCGATGTTTATCATCCTCCAGCTGCAGCGGGTCTGCTGCTTCCTAGGTGAACAGCCTCTGTATGGATTACTTCGGTTTTGAAATGGTTTGTGGGGACTTACACGTGCTTCTCTTTTTCAGACTGACTACTCTGTCGATAGCTGTGTTTCTCATCGGTGTTCGTTGTAAAGGTGATCATTGGGGGGAATGATTTGCTGGTGATCTTGTTACAAACAGATCGAGTTTGTCTTGCGTCGTTTATTGGTCCACACGTACCTCTGCCCTATTTAGTTTCACAGAACTGTTCCATGTGACATGAATTTGCCGAATCATGCTGGCATAGGCCACGTGACTGTGGCTAGCATGTTTCATGCGTTTTGATTGGCTCTGCTAGAGAACAGGTAAACTAGCTGTTGCTCCCGTAACGAGATGATCACACGCTCGTAACTCCAAAACGAATACTGCTTACAAGACCAAATCGCCTGGCAGAAATGCTGACACAGAGCACACAAAACAAGGAGACATCCCTTATTGCAAGCTTGCCCGGGTATCCTGTATCTGACACGTGCACACAGCAACACCGGGAAAAATGAACAAACACAAATTTACATTTATTCGAGCACAGCCTATTTGATCTTGAATATAACTAAACTGACACAACGACGAACAAGAACAAATACAGGTAATCTTGGTTTGATTAGTATGAAAGGGAATTATACATGAGGCAGAGAATGGCAAAGAGTAAGTAACGAAGTTGGGTATCTCTTGCTCCCATATTGAAATAATTACCCACCTATTTCTTCAAAACTCCATGCACTCTGATTGGCTGTCCTATGCCATGATTCTCGACTTCATAAACTATGTAATAAATTTGGCACATTTGAGGGACTTGTCTATAAATTTAGTTAAATGACACGTCTCAAGTTAGGTACCGTTGCAACGGTCATATAAAGACTGAATTCGTGTATCTTTTACAAGGTGTATAGACTTTAAACTCAATACCAGAGCCCAGCTTTCCTCAGTCTGACACCGATGTAACAAGATCTTAGAACCAATTCTTGTCATTCATCTCAGTGAACGTTCTACGTCCATCGAAATGTCTTCAAAGAACAGGGATGTGAATTTTCAACGAAAGAAAAAAAAAATTCTCACAGCAACGGTATCGCGCAAGCGACGTCGATCTCTCCCTCACTGCTTTACCTCATCCTTCTCCCCACAGGAAGAGATTCCAATATTCCGCCACGTGGAGTGGGCTGGTGGTATGTTCATGCGAAGGCATGAATCTGATAAGCACGCTCCACTGTGCTTCACCCCTGGCTTTTGGGAGCGAATGGTCTAAGCTCTACACTGGCTTTTGAGCGTGACTCTAAACTTGACGTCAGCTTTCGCAGGCGCGTGTTGCAAGCTTAACTTCGGCTGTTGGGAGAGCTTAATCTTGGCTTTTGGATGCAAATGCTGTAAGCTTAACCTTGATTTTCTGTAAGACCCTTCTCTTCCATGCATTCAACAGGGGGCCTACGTCCAAACGGCTGTCAGCTCAGAGCTTCGTGCCTCGTCTCTGTCTGCCACGTGCTTTAAATGCCCTTGAATCTTGGCCAGAACCGTTGGAACTTTGTCTGGGAAGCAGGGCTGAGTATATATGGTGACTGTAAAGATTTCAGCCTAAACACACAACTAGGTTTGCGTTCCATACACCTGTGGACACTGTTTAATGAACAGCCTTCGTATCTGCATACGTCCCCTAACTTGACAGAGGAAACGGAACTAGAAAAAATGCCGATGTAGATACCGTGCATAAGCACTTAGTGATCCCGTACATTGGGTGTGCTGCACACATTTCAACTGGAATTTATTATGCTTAAAACAAACAAACAAACAAACCCTACCGACATGCTGTTCCTAGGGTACCTCTGAAAAGCAAGGTCTTCAACGGAAATGTTAGCAGCTTTTCTTTTCATTTCTTTGTCTTTTTCTTTTCTCTCTTTTTTTTTTTTTTGGTTGGGGAGGGGGGAGAAGGGAGGTTTGGGAGAGGGGGGGGGGGGGGACGGGGGGAGTACTTAGTAAACTAAGGCGATCTTTACCTCTGGTGTCTGTGTATAACAGCCTGCTTCAAGAGATGTCTAGACATTGTTCCATCTGCTTCATTTTATGAAAAGTTATGTTTTATCATCAAAGCGTTTTAACAACGATATATTTTGTCTTTTTATTATGGCTTACGCGTGTACCTGCTTCATCAAAATCTTCTGTACTGATACGAGTTTGCTGGGCCGAATCAGTTACATGAGAAGGGGGTTTCCAATAGGAAGGTGAGGTGTGTGTGTGTGTGTGGGAGGGGGGGGGGGAGGGGGGGAGGGAGTTACGTGCCACAAATGCAATTTTTACCAGCTGTTAAGTTTGGTGGTAGTGGGGTTGGATGTGAGTGTGTGTTCAAGCCCCACCCCTCCTACGCCACCTCGTCTAGCCTGGTTTATATCTGAAAAATGACTTAAAAATAGGGACAGCATTACATGTTTCAAACGGAAACCAACCTGTCTAAAGTAAATCTCAACACGTCACCAACACACTGTGGCTTACAAAGCTGGATCGTTCCAAGACTCCTTTCTACGTCAGAATAAGCGAGCCTATAAACAAATAACTAGGCAAGAAAGAGACAATGAGTAAAGATTGAATGCACTAACAAAGAAAAAAAAGTACTACAAAGAGCCTGGTTGAAATCAGTCTCGCTAGCTGTCAACTCCGGTGAGCTATATGCTAGACAGTGGCTGTAGCTGTTGAGATTATTACAATAGGGTCTGCAGAAGAATAGTTTCTTTCTCTTGCATGTGTTTGGCAGACTCCAGAGACGTCTACGTGCTCAGACAGAGAAAGCTTGGTTGGTGGATATGTCAATGGGCGTAAAGCAACAACAAACAAACAAACATACAAAAAAAAAAGGAAAAAAAGACGCACTCGACACAGAACAGCCCATTATCCGGAGATGCTAAAGAAGATAACCATTTCCTTTTTTTCTGAATCTGAAGCAGAATATTACACACACACACACACACACACACACACACACACACACACACACACACACACACACACACGCACGCACACACGCACACATGCACAAACACACACACGCAAACTCACATAGGCAATGCCAAATCTTGCTAGTAATCCTTTGAAATCAATAATCGGACGACTGTTATTAAAACAGTCACAGTGGTATGTGAAGATTAAAAAAAAGAAGAAAATTAACACAAAACACTTGCATTGTTGAGTTAGGTCTTCAGAGTTGTGGTATTCAGTTCTTATGTTAAACAACTTTGCTGAAAGAAATATCTACTGCTTTTTTGCAGGTTTTGTGGTGTGTGTGCTGCTGCTTTTCCTGCTACTTCTCAGAGGAGAGGTGTTCCAAGGTCCTGAGATCTACGGCCAGGAGCCCCAAAGATTTACTCACCTCTTCCTCTTCACATACCAGCAAGAAAAACTTGGCCAGCTGAAGCTTTTCTCCACCCATACCAAAGACATTTACGTGCCTGCTTATTTCAGCCTTGTAGACCTGGATTCCGTGTCCACGAACGACAACTCTGACTCTAGTGAAGCTAGCAACAACTGCACCCTGACCACGACGAACCCGGCATTCCACATCTGTGTGTACCCAAAGCAGCTGGACATCTACATCTCAGCAGCTCTGACGTCTGAAGGGGTGTGGGAGCCCAGATCACCAAGTTGTATCAGCTCGCCTTGCACAAGTTTCCCCAAGCCATCGTTATTGACGTTGGCGCCAACATTGGATACTACAGTTTGCTAGCCGCGGCCATGGGTCACCGGGTCATTGCCGTGGAGCCCTCCCAAGCCAATGTGAAGAAACTGACACAAGGTGTCCAGCTGAATGGAGTTGCTAGCAAAGTCTATGTACTTCAGAACGCTATGGCCAAGAGCCACAGGAATGTGAGTCTGTCAGTCAACAGCAACAACCAGGGAGGAATCAAGGTGGTGGAGGACAAAGACCAGGACCATCAGACTATTCAGACCATCGTGATGGATGATCTGCTTCAACTTATAGATACGCACAGTACCATCATCAAAATGGACATTGGTAAGCATTTTCTTTACTGCTATCGATGCAAGTTCCTTTGTAGTATCTCTTCCTCTTTCTCCTTCATCCTAATATGTACTTTTTTCAGATTTAAAGAAAACAATGGCAGTGTAAAAAGATCCGTCAACTAAAAAAGAAAAAAAAAAGTTAAAAGGTTAAAGTTTCCATAGCGTACTGGCTCCAGGGGCAGTGAACTGTCAGAGATTCACCATGTCTAGAGCACGGTATGATGGAAGATGAAGTTCATCTCTATTCTTCTGCCGCCTTTAACTTTCCCTGAAATGAACCAAATACCCATTTACTGCTGGGTGGGCAGAGAAGGTTTTCAAGCCGAAAAAAATCCAACCTCATGTGTCGTTTGAACTCATGACCAGTACCTCCGCAGTCAAACACTCTGATTACGGGCCCCCTCAAAAATAGGCAAAAACCAGTGAGAAGCAAAAGCACACATTCACCATACACAAACAGAATCACTTTTAGTATATTTCTAGTTTGCTTGCTTTTTTTTGTGAAACCTAAATGATACAAATTGCAGCCCACCAATTTATGCTGCAGAATATACTGCTCATGAACAAGAAGCCCCTATCTCCTCTAAACAAATCAGAGTCTTCAATAAGCACCAAGCATAAAGCAATGCCCTGATGAAAGTCAAACAAATATGACAGTAAATAATGTCCTGTTCACTGGTGCCGCAAGTCTGAGTGAAGTTCACATTGTAAGACAGTCTTGCTGGCTGAACTTTGAATTTTGAAAAGTTCCTGGCAGCTTTTAAGTGACGCTTTCTTGGGACAGATTATTCACTGCTACTATTTCTTTCCCACTTCCCTACTCACGACATCCGCATATTGCAGATTTAAAAAAAAAATCTAATATTGATGAAGTGGAGCATTTCTTTTGAAACCCTGTCAATTCATTTGTTTTCTATTTTGTCAAATCATAAATAATGATCTGATCACTTTTTTCTTCTTTGATGCAACGTCACTGTACTCATAAACAGAGAGCATGCGCTAACGTCCCTGGATAAAAACACTGCCCTGGGGTAACATGACAACCCTGATTTTGATGTAAACCAAACTACGCTGGCATTGTTATGCCTGATATTTATGCATGTGTTTGCAGAAGGCTATGAGTGCCGTGGGATGGCCGCCTCAGCCAAGCTATTTCAGAACGTCTACGTGCCTTACATACTGATGGAGTGGCAACAGATGTACAAGTACCGCCACCAGATGACTGCTGCCTGCTCTGTGGACCTCATGCGTCAGATGACGGACTACTTTGTCCACCTGGGCTACCACGCTCACGAGGTGCGGACAGGCCTGGCCCTGAACCCACAGCGCAGCACCACCGCCTGGCAGGTGGGGGATGTGTACTGGAGGCATGATGATCAGCCCCCACTCATCCCACCTCTATGACACTGACCCCAGCAATAACGATGGTGGTTGTTTCAACAGTCTGACAGGGCAGACCGTGGACTGTCTTTGGTCTTGATGTACGAGACAAATCGGCAGGTTGTCTTCAGAGCATGCAGCTTGGTTTCATGAGTTTTGTGAAAGGGTTTGGAAAGGGTCGGCACCATAGTCAACTGAGGGAAAATCGTTGTTTTAAAAAGCAACATAACTTGGCGTGACCATGCTCCCCTGGGTCCTTTTAAAAGCTGAACATCCAAAGGCATAAAACAACGTGTACATTTGCATGAAAAACAATCATTTTTTTCAAAGATAACATTTTCTTTCTGTCTGTTTTTTTTTTAAAACTTATTTTTGATAGACCACCCACAACACATATCAGGCCTTATTCTGTCCATCATCTTAAATTCACATTGACAATATCACGGTCAGAATCACTTTCATCATTATCACACGTTCCTTTTGGTTCATCCCCCTCCTGCCCCCATAGATTTAGTTATTAGCTGATCGCACAATGACTTCTCATGGACATACGTTTCAAACATCTATGAAGATGAAATATCAGAATGAACTGATATCTTGAAACTTGCATGCGGATGAAACGTAAGTTTGATTCGATATTTTCATGGTCCTAAAATTTAAGAATAATTATTCAACTGTAAACACAATATTAACTTTTGTTTCATGGACGTTCCATCCGTCCATTACAAGGGGAGAGCCTGTAAACATAATAATATCAAGTTGGAAACTTCGATGGAGGAGGAGAAACCATGTCACCAGTTCACAAACACTGGTAGGCATGACATAAAAAGATGATTGTGTTGCAGTGTTCATAGACTTGCTGTATTACTTTGTATAGTGTCAGACCTTAGCATGCCAGCTATACAACGATTTATTCTTTTATTTATCGTTTTGGTAGGGCTTGTTCAGCAATTTTTTTTTTCTTCAAATAATGCTTAAATCTCTGTTATGGAGAAAGAGCATGTACAGCCTGCTTATATGTGCACTTGTCTGGGGAACCGGATGTATCAATTTGGAAGACAAAATTTCCATTAAAAAATAAGCAAGTTAGTGTTTCTGCGCTGTTGAGTTAGATTTTTGGTGGAAATAGTAATGGAACAAAATTGTTTTCCCAAAACTTCTTGTACTGGAGAAAAACAAGTTGGATTGTCATGTTGCGGTGAACACTTTAGTGTGATTGTATTCACAGATTCCTTGATGCATTATAGTTTTGCTCTGGATTTCGTAAGGTAAGACTAGCCAATTTATACTGCATACTGTGTATTTTGAACAGCTACACATTCAGCACCAGAACATGCGTTGTTTAGTCTTAATAAAGGTGTGTTTATTAGAGTTTGCCTTTATGTGAACAAATGTCATAAACTGTAGTTATTCTTTAGCGGTCAACAGCCTATTTCATACAGATGCTTTAATGAAAATTTAATGAAACTGATTCATATGAAAGTGTATGGGCGTGATGTGTGTGTGTGTGTGTGTGTGTGTGTGTGTGTGTGTGTGTGTGTGTGTGTGTGTGTGTGTGCACATGGAAGCGTGCATCCCTGTGACCATGCATGCTTGTGTGTATGTGCGCATATGCCGTGTGTGCATGCATGTGCATGTATGTGCATATGTGTGTATGTGAACATGTGTGTATGTGCACGTGTGTGTGTGTGTGGGGGGGGGGGGGGGTGCGCGTGTGTGTGTGTGTGTGTGCGCGCGCGAGCATGCAAGTCAGTATGTCCTGCTCACATATGTGGGCTCAAGTGTACATGCAAACATACATACATACATGTATTCCTACAGAGGTGTACTTACAACAATGCATGCATGAGTGCATAATTCATATTTTTGGCAAAATGATACTTAGAATCTGAGGCTAGCCATAATACAGTATGGCCTCCCAGGATCTGATTCACACATCTCTCAACGAAACTGGAAAAAAAAAATGCCAGTGTCCAAATGTGATGGTGGACATGGAAACTAAGTGCAATATTCAATATGGGGCTTTACACGCTGTTTTGGGCTTCTTCAACACTTAACTTTAGATGCTTCTCATTTTTCTTTTTTCTATGGTTTTGACTCTTGAGTCTATTATTTGCATGTTGTAATATTTTACATTGTTTTACATCTGCCGTTGCACTGTGGACTGAGGCTGGGCAAGAAAACTAGAACGACAAATGTTCAAAGTTTGGATGTACACATGTAGACAAGAGAAGGCAATATTAACATAGGTCTGATCATCAGACATACCCGATTCAAAGCACTTCAGTGTGGCTTCAGGTAATAAGTGCATGTTTCTCATTCTGGCCACGTCAACATTTTTTGCCCATTGTGATTAAAAACAAGTAAACAAACAAGCAAAAAACCAAAACTCTTAAGAACAGAAGTACTCAGAATCTAATGACTAGCAATAAATAGTCATTCTGGACAAATGTTTGTCTGCTGTGACAAATCATTTTGTATCGAAAACCATCAACAATCAATTTCATATACCCATTTTCAAGAAACTTAGGGTACAATACCATTTAAGATCATGGGTTTTTTAGGGTTTTTTTTTCCTATTTTTTTTTTCTTTTGAGACAGACTGAAGTGGATGCTGATCTGGGAAGAAATTGCTATAATAAAAAATTGAACCACTTCACGGCAATGGTCATCTGTTCCAACATGCACTATGTGGTTGAACTTTGTGTTTCATTAACTGCATAACAAATTTCTCGTTTTCATATCAACCATGACTTTATGTAACCTGTGACAAACTGAGAGAGATGGATAAAATCAAACATTGACTTTCTCTCCTCTTCAACACGTTGACCAGAAAACTTGCAAACCTCACTTTTGTGAGATTTAAAAGACAACTGTCAACACGGCCAATTGCCTCTGCTTAAAATTAGACTGACTTTGATCAATCATCACACATGGACATAAAGTTTTCTCTGCTCTTCACAACCAAAGGCATGTAGACAATGTGTGTAAATTTGGCCACATGTTTCACACCTACATAGGTGTCTCGAATGAAATTAAGAGTTGTTTATACTTGCCTCCTCATCATCTTGACTAGACTGCTTTCGGACAAAACTGATCTAAATGGAGGAACAGCAATACAAGGGGAGGAACTCACTGGGCAATCTGTTTTACAGAATGTTCCCCTAAAGGGAGCAACAGTGTGAGCTGCATCAGCATATATGCTGTTTACTTGTCCCAAGAGGACTCTTCAGGTTACTAGGTGCAGAGTTAAAGTAAAACACAGACAAGTAGCAGCTCTCAAAAATTAGAATACAACTCTTAATATGTTAGAAAAATCCTATCTGCTTGCTCCTATTGGCAAAAACTGAAAAAAGGAACATCTTCTAAACAAACACAAATCCATTTAAAGAAAAAAAAACCCTACTATCACATGTAACTTTCATATATGGGAATACTGACACCAGTAAAGACAAAACAAACACCTCAAGAACAAATATGATTATGATCAATTTTTTTCCCCAGTTCTCTCCCTTAAATGGTAAACACGCGTGTCAAAATCGGGAGAGAGAGAGAGAGAGAGAGAGAGAGAGAGAGAGAGAGAGAGATCAGAAGCATCCTAGTTAAGCCTACTGGAAACAAGGGAAAGAAATGATTTTCTTACAAACTGTTATAATTATATTCTCTAGTTTTTAATTCCATGTTGGAATGCCTGGGGCAGGCTGAAGTTTGGGTGTGTGAGTGAAATGGACAAAATTCACTTCTTACTGTACACAGATAACAAAGAAGACAACTCCTGCGGTAAAATGATCATGTGCACATAACTCCACACTGATGCTGAACACAGTACCTATTCACCCATCACACACCTTGGCAGAAAAAGAGATACATGGAACGAACAACAAAACCTCCCCAGAAAAGAAAAGAAAAGAAAAAAAAGACAAATTCCATTCTTGGTCAAATACCCTGTGCCGATACATGTACACTGCAACAGCAGCAGAAAAAAGCACAAACACAAATTAACATTTAATGCTTGTATACTGTGTAACAGAACACACAGACAAACATATACAGATACATATAACCTGGCTGTAGTTCATTTGACAAACCCCCCCCCCCCCCCCCCCCCCCAAAATGCCCTCAGTGAAGCACGGAGACATAGCAGTAAACCATAAGCACGAAGATGATGTCTGTCCCCCATTGTGAAACAATTACAGGCACGTATCCATTTGCCTTGCAAACATGAAAGCTGAGGTGTATGAATAAACAAGGAAACTAAAATGAATAGAAGCTTTAATTTTGCCTAAGTAGCCAGAGTTTTCACATGCACACAGCGATAACAGTAACAGGCATGCATAAACACACACTGGTACTTCATAGAAGACAGGCAAATGTTTTAACCTTGAACACTTACACAGAACACACAAACATACACAAATTACATACAAAATCAGCTTGGTTAGTATGCAAGAAATCTGGACCAAGGCAGGAAGACTGAACTGTAAATAATAAACAAGGAACATAAGTTTCATTTCATGATGAAACAAGTAAAGACACACATATCCAAACTGATGCTGCTCGAGGTACAATTCATCTAGCACTTTATAGCCCAAAACATTATTGATTTAAGGGCTTCAACTTTGGTCTGATACAGGAGAGATACTGTGTGTGACTGCACCAAACAGACAGTAGTTATTTTGATCCAGGAAGACTCTTCAGCTTTGCTAATTCTTTTGCTAACCACCAGTGAAATTCTATATTAGCAAGAAACAGCTCTGCAGAAATGGGTAAACACCCCATATGTGTAAAAAAAAAATTACCACATATTTTGTTTTTACCTTAACCAAACCATTTTCCTTCACAGTTTCATTCCTTATTCTGAACTGACTAACAGTACTTTGAAACGGAGCTGATAGTTGAAAATAAACGGAGCTAACAGCTGATAAAAAGAATAATGACTACAGGCATTTCCTTTCTCTTGTATTTTCAACTGGCTAATCACAAATTGGACTTTGTCATACAGTCTCATCCGAAGGATTTCAGTGACTAGCTTGTAATATCATGGAGGACTTGGGGTCTTCATAGATGTTGATCTCAAACAGAAAATCTTTAACATGGTTGTCTCATGCAGGGATTGAACCATGGCCACTGGATCAATAGAACAACATTTTATTCACAACACCAAATGAGGTCTTACTGCATGACAATATGCCTGAACAATGTGTATTAAAAAAAACAAAAAAAACAACAGAAAAAAGGATCCAGCTGACACAGATAGTCAGAATAATGAAACCTTAGTACAGTCTGTCCACATGCAAAAGAAAAGGTCTTGCAACAAGTACACCTCACACCATTCTTCAACTCTTCAACACACACCACTCTTCAACACTAGTGCACAGACATCCTACCTTCTTGGGTCCCAGCTCCACAGCCATGACTTGCATCAGGGAATCCACGGCAGCCTTGGAGGGACAATAGGCAGCATGGTGGTCTATGCCCACTTTAGCAGCCACGCTGGACACGTTGACGATGGAACCCCCTGATCCCTTCTCCACCATACCACGGGCGACCACCTGGGGAAGCAATGCGCATGTGGTGCTGTGCGAGCGAGTACAACATGATGTTGGTGTGTGTGTCTGTGTGCATGCATGTGTGTGTACACGTGCATGTGCGTGTATGAGTGTGTGTGTCTGCATGTGTGAGTGTGTGTGTGTGTGTGTGTGTGTGTGTGAACATGTGAGCGCTTGTGTACATGTGTATTCATTTGTGTGCGTGTGCATGTGCATGTGTGTGTGCATGCACGCATACGTGCATGCATGTGTGTGTGTGTGTGTGTGTGCGTGTGTGCATATGCGTGTGTGTGTGCTAGTGAGTGTGTGTGTTCATGTGTGCATACATGCATGTACATTTGTGTGTGCATGTATGAGTGTGTGTGAGTGCGCATGCATGGGAGTGCAAATGCATGCTAGCATGCATGCATGCATGACTGTGTGCATGTCTGTATGCATATTTAAATGTACATGAATGAGCATACATATTTGTGCATTTGCGTAAGTAATATTCTTATTGAAATTTCTATCACAACAGAAGACTGTCACTGTCTTTAAGCTTAGCACAAAAACAGATGGACCATGGAGAGTTTAAACATGCAGCTTCTAGATTACTTTAATGACCCAGTTGGATTTTATCCCATCCACTCCCACAGCTTAGTGCCCACTCTGCCAGAGTTTCAATTTGCATGCTTGACAGCACTCGCTCAACTATCATCCACTTCTTTCTTTAACATAGTTTAAATTTCCTGAGCAGCACTGCATAAATCTTTATTTCTTGGGTCCGGTTGGTGCCAAGGTATATCAAGAAAGTATGTGATTAGCATATCTCTGACAAGGAGCCTTGAAATGGCTCTCTAAATCATCACCACCACAGTCATCCTCATCTTTCGGATAAACTCAAGCTTACAACTTCTCAATTTCAGCCTATGACATTAACCTAGTCACCACAGAGGCTGCTATGGATAACAGATTCATCCTGAGTGGGCTAATTATGCAGAACATGACGTTCATTTGAAAATAACAAAAAAAAGTACAAGATTGCTAACCAAGTATAGACAGACACATTTGACGGATTGATACTCCCCCTTTCCCTCATCCAACCCCCAACACACAGAGATTTACACAAACTCTCTTGTCTCTCTTTACCTCAGAACATACACAAGCAGCAAAACAAAGGACCAATACTAAACTTGCCTGGGATACAGAGAATACGCTTTTGAAGTTTGTATCAAAGACACTGAAACAGAAAAACAGTCAAATATTCAGGCATCAGAATCACATGAACTGTATGTTCCATGAATACAAAGGCTTGAATCTGCATGTATGTGTGGAGCTGTGTGAGCACATGTGTTTGAGTGTGTGTGTATCTGAGAGAGTGTGTAAAACTGCATGATGCATGAAAATGCATGCACGCATATTCTTTCCACATGCATAACTGTGCTTATTGGCTCAGATCCCTGATTTTTTCTTCTGTCACATCAAAACTTTTAAAACTTTGTTAAAAAAGGCATTTTGTTATCTTCATAGTGTAAAAGTTTCTGTAATCCATGTCCAATCTGATAAACAAAAAAAAAAAAAAAAAAAAAAAAAAGCACATATCCCAAATCCATTACAACCAGTAAAACAAAATGAAAAGGAACAAAAGCAACAGCCAACCACAGACAGCTTGCTAAATACTTACTAATTCAGGTCTTCCTTTGTGAATTCAAGGAACGGACCAATTTTTGTCACGCCTGCGTTGTTGACCAAGTGGTCAAAGTGACCCAGCTTACGGATTGTTTCCTGGGCAGTGTCCCAGTCGCTGAGGTCCAAGGCCACGGTCTCCACACCTGAACACTTCATGCAGAAACAAACAGACAGTAATCAGTTAAAAACACACAGATAATTGCTCAAACAACAGATACTCAGGTTCAAACACCTGTTTGAAAATTTATAATCCAAGTTTTTCCTTACATGAAACAGAAACTACTTCCATTTAGAGAAGCTGTCCTGTCTGCTGACAATTTCTGAACTCCCACAAGTGCATATGCTTAGTTTTAATGACTTGTTTGCACTTATTATGGTATAACTTGATCCACAGTTAAATGAGTCAATTGGAGTGTGTGCACATTGTTGTATTTGAGAAGTGTGCATGCATGTGCATGTGTGTCTTTATCTGACTGCTATGATCTACATGTGTGTGCAACTGTTTATGCACTATGTATGTTAAGATTATGAGCAAATCATGTGCTTTTACGATAAAATGTGTAAGAATGATCACTTCAACATTCGTTTTGCATACTATTTGGATTAAAAACAGATTAAAAAAACAAACAAGCAACAACAAACTTAGTTATACTTTACGGTGTTGTGGACACTACGGCTTCCATTAACAAATATGGTAAATTTCTTCATATGTTGGAACCATTTCCTCACGTTATTTTCTTGCTAATTGTAAGGTTTAACATAAAAGAGATATTGTTCAGATATATTTTTTTGGCTTCAACTTACTAAACAGTAAATATTACACTTATTTGATTAAACACTGAACTCTTCATTCTTCAGGGTTTTTTTCCTTTTTTTCTGTTGTTGTTGCTTCGTAGATTTTCTTTGTTTTTTTTATTTTATTTTATTTTTTTTTATTAAGGGCCGATATCTTTATGAATCAGCTCTAATAAGTATGCAATTGGATTGTATTAAAACTCACTGTTCACAAATCATTTTAGGTAACAATCTTTTATGCACATATTTTAAGCTTTTAATTATTCTAAAATATGCCATAGATCAAGAATTTTGTAGTTCAACTTCCTGTTGTTGTTGTTGAATACTTTTTTGGTCATAAAAAAATGTCTACATGCATATGTGAATGTTAGTGGCATGAAACACATGGTTGCAAAGCATCAGTGTGGATTTGTGTAAGCATGTGTGTTCATAGCACATGTATGAGCATCATGTCTACACGTATATGTATATGCAGATGTACATAGGCATGTGACTGTATATGTCACTATGCATGTGCATGTGTCAGTTACAGTAGATATGCGTGCATATGTATGAATGAGTCTCACAGGTTACAAAAAAGAAGATGAAAAACAAAAATGTATAACCTAAGTACATCTAGAGAAAAACAAACAAACAACCCCCCCCCCCCCCCCCAAACAATTAAACAAACAAAAAAAAACTCTACCATACAACACACAATCATAAAACTGTCCTCCTTGTTTCTAATGAAGACACTGAATACAAATATTTTTCACTTTTCCTTCCTAATTCCCCACTGATGCGTTTCTGAAACAAAATACTCACTTCTTCTTTTAGCGAATCTAGGTCTGCCTGTGAGCGGCTAATTGCAACCACTTTTGCTCCTCTCTGGTGCAGGGCTTTTGCTATGTCTCGTCCAATTCCTATAACAGTCAGAAAACAAAATGTGACAATCAACTGATTTTCATTTCATGTGATCAGTGGGGAACACACAGAAAATATATGAACTTTAGTAATGACCATCATATTTCTTCAAGATCAGTTGGGAACATCACACAACAGATACTGATATTAATTGAGTAAATACATAATGACTAAGAACTGCAAGGTATGGTACATTAAACAGAAAATAAACACCCAGTTTCAAAGCTAATTCTAGGTACACTGAATGAAGAAATAAACACACAGTTTCAACACTAATTCTGTTTGATCTAGTTGCAAAGTGAGACGACTGCAGGCGGAAATCTAAACAAATCTTAAATAAATGTTAGCGAACGCGCGTTGTGTTTTGTCTTGTGACTCGTTTGTCCACGTTTCTCTGAGCGGTTCGCTAACATTTATTTAAGATTTAATTCTGTTTGATTAATGTGTCACTCTGTTAATTCCAATGAAGTCCATCTTCTTAATTCAAAATGAAGTAAACCTTGGATAACAAATGTTAAAGTTTGGACTATTTCTGGAACATAAAATGGGCATGTTTCATGACATGCAATTTTCTTTTAACAGAGATTGCTCATTGGCTGTGATATTTTCTATCCTAAATAATCACATTGACTAAATGCTAATGATGTTTGGATAGTACAATTCCAAAGAATCCCCAGAAAAAAAAAAATGATGCCCTATAAATCCAATCATCTTAAACCCAGTACTTTCAAAGGAAGGAGGTGGTTAGCACTGTCACAAAGGACTTTTCTCCCTAAGACTTTTTCAAGAACAAACAGAAAACAAGGAAGATTTTTATCTGTTGAATGCCTCATCTGCATTTCTGGACATCTTACAGTCCAAGTCAGGTAGGCTGGTTGAGGTTACAGTCCATGGTAGGGACCCTGCCAGTCTCTACATTTTTGTCCTTAGCCCCAATGGTCTGGGCCTGCTTGGAGCCTCAGAGCATTGAAGGAGGGACAGGACAGCACACTGCCAGCTTAGACCCTTGGGTCAATACCACAAGAATATGATCATGATTCTGCAGAACTTGGATGGAAGATGTTGATATCCTGCTACGAGTGTAAAGATGGCAAGTTGCTGAGCTTATTTCACATGATGAAGACTGTCTTCTTAAAAGTCTAAAAGTTAAGTGACGGCATTCCCTCCATATGGTCCTGAGGCTGTTAGCCTCCAGGGTGTCATCCCACTTATGCAGCATCCAGCAGAGCAAAGCCCAATACAGCAAGTCCTGCAGAGTGGCATCCCACTATGATGACAAAACTCTGTGTGTGTGTGTGTGTGTGTGTGTGTGTGTGTGTGTGTGTGTGTGTGTGCGTGTGTGTGTGCACATGTGCGCTGGTATTTACCCTGTGTATGTGTGTGTGTGAGAGAGGTAGAGAGGGAGAGGAAAGTGTGTGTGTGTGTGTGTGTGTGTGTGTGTGTGTGTGTGTGTGTGTGTGTGTGTGTGTGCCATTATGTACATGCGCACTAGTATTTACCCTTGTGTGTGTGTGTGTGTGTGTGTGTGTGTGTGTGTGTGTGTGTGTGTGTGTGTGTGCATGCACATGCACTGCTCGGGTGCAGCGCTGGATGAATTAGTTGGCAGCAAATCAACTCGTAAAAACTGTAAGTATTTTAGCAGCAAGCCAACTTGTAAAAAAAATCAACATTATCCATAAACTTCTGTCTTCCATCCTCTTTCTTATTCTAACATATCATAAACGTTAACATACAAAAACAACAGCATTTCTCTGTTTAATAAACAAGCCAATAAAAAACAATACAACAAAAACAAACAAACAAACAAACTGGCATCATACTATATAGCAAGCTTTCCTTTGGGTCAGCATCTACCATTTTCACTCAGAGAAAATTGGGCGTGTTGGTAAAGAGTATATGATACAACACACACATTCACTGATCCACCCACAAGCCCACACACATATATATAACTTTTATTAATACATGACTGAATTCAGTTTATTGTCAGATTAATCTCAGGTTGCATACAATACAATACACACACTCACCCACCTTCCAGCGAACCTTTACTAGCATATGTCTTTTACTAGTGACCGACACCAGTGTTTTTGTCAGATTAACTCAATCAAGTTGTCTTGGAAACAGAATTCTGATACCTCAACTTGCCACCGAGGTAATTCCGGATTTTCTTTTTTAATTAGATTAATCTTAGGCTGTACGTACACACACACACACGCACTTAGATGTTTGATAAGTGCATGTGCATAATTTCCATTTTGATGATTTATACATGCTCATCTTGCCACCAGTTCGGCTGCCATATCCACAATCATTCCTGAGTTATATGGGCCAGTCTTTGTTACTCTAGTGAACAGTTCTTGTATGACCACAGAATGTAGGCCACATTATCTGTTGACTGATAAGAGCACCCTGTTCTCCATTCTGAAACCACTGACCATGTTACATATTCTTGACCTCCCTCCAGTTTTACAAAGATGCAATATCTATTTAGCAAAAGCAACGAATGAGCACATTCCTGAGTAATGATTATACTTAAATCTTATGATAATCAATGCTTTGTGTTTTAAATTATATCTATCATAATTGTAATGTGCACTGCAATCCTCGTCATACATCATATGGCTGGTCACTAGTGCATTGGGTTACTTCCCTTGGGCGGTTGTTGCCACAGAGAGGTGGATCCGTCCTCAAGTGGGGAAAAAATGACTTAATTTCTTGAAGCTTGTGCGATAACTTTGTCGACATGACTATTACTTTGTCAGGACCTTTCTTCTTTTCTTTTCTTTTTTCAATCGGGAACAAGGATCCTGTAACACCCCCCCCCCCTCCCCTCCTCGTTGCAGTGACTTCAGGGGGTGGGAGGTTGGTGGTGACTGACCCAGTTGCTAATTTGTTGTAAGCAGTGGGGTCCGTAAGTAGGTATAGACTTGAAACGACTCGAGAGGAAATAGAAGCCGACACATCCCACCAGTCAGATATTTAACTCAATGAAAGGATGTGTAAAAGCATCAATAAAAACTAACCCTTTCCAGCTCCAGTTACAAGCGCCCTTTTCCCGTTGAACGTGACAGACATGACGCTATTTTTATGTTTCAACAAGCTCTCGTCGAACGCGTTTTGAAAGCAGACGAAATTCCAAACCGTATGAGAGTTATTCATCTTTAGGTGAAAGAAAATTGTGGACAAACTGCTTCTGTTTCTCCTTTATTCTTAATATGAGTTATCGTACACGTTAACATTTATAATTGAAAATACGCATGTAGCATATTTTAATATACATATCTTAAACTTTTAAAAATTCATATAAAAAAAAACTTCAGAACATTATTTCGCATTTTCCCCTGTTCAACACTTCGATTTCCGCCAGCTGTCAAACGATCCGTCATGGCGACGGTGGAAACAGAAGAAATGCCCTTATGAGTATTAACGTTTTATTTATCGTCCTCAGGCCAATCACTCGTCAAACTGCGGCAGTACTAGTACTGTTGATGTAGATCTGCGAATATAAGGTATTAGCCTATTTCTTGTATGTTTTGAACGGACTTTGTTTATTAAAAAAAAAAAAAAAAAAAAAAAAAAAGATGAATAAGAAGAATTTCAGCCAAGAACTTGCAGACGACTTTGTTTATAAAAAAAAGTGAAGAACTCAAAACCAGAAGCAGGGCTGCGAATGCACCTTGAATGCAGATTTATCCCTTGACATGCAGTGACAGCTGAGGGGACGAATTGAGTCAGATTCACTGACAATACATTACGTACTTTGTAGTTGTAACAATGATTGTGATTCTGGCACACGCCTTTATAACCGTTCAAACACTTCATGTTTCATCTAGGTGTCACTCGATTCCCTGCATGCGAACTAGTCCATAGTTATATTATGATCCATATTTTCATATATATCAAAATGTGTATTCAGTAACATGTTCATAGTATTTAATTGTTGAAATGTGATGTGAGAAATTGTTTCAAATCTTGGAACCACAGCATGTGAAGATGTTGTAGAGCAAGTTTTGATGTCTGGAAATCTACTGTATTCATCAGTCAAAGCGATCAAGTTTTCACCAGGTGAGAAAGGACCAGCAAAGTCAAGAGCAAATGAAGACAGTGTTTCACTTGGAAGTGGAATGAGAATGACGGGTTCAGGATTTATGGACTGGATAGGATGCTAGACACAGAGACATGATCTAACCCTTCCTTTGACTATTTTGTCTCTTCCAAGAAACCATATCTTTTCTCTAAAACTGTTACTGAAATTCATAGATGGAACTAGTAAACAATGTTCATAGCTTTGAGTTGAAAGGAGTCATGGATGACAAGTCAGTGCCCTCGAAGATGACTTATTAGAACTTAGTGAAGCAAAAGATTTTTGTGTCTTGACACTCTCCATTCAAGATGACTGACATCACTTTCTGAAGAGTTTTGGTGTCAAGCATGGCATGCTTTACTTCTTCTTCAATCATGGTTTTGGAAACTGCATTATTTATGGTGTAGTTTACATATATGTTCTAGTCCTGCATTTTCTTGTCTGGTAACTGTCAAAAGATATCTGCTGATGTAGTCGGCTGAACTGAGCTCATTTCGACCAGACATGTATATAACTCATTTTGTATAGCATGAGTCACAGTCATCATCATTCGATTCAGGTTGTTGTAGATTTCTGGCTAGAAACAAACCCTGAAAGCAGTCTGTGATAAGTGATGATTTTGATTGGAGCTCCAAAGCTTTTGTCAAAGGGGTAAAGATGTAAGTGTCCATGCCATATGCTATTGCCAACATTTCCCCGTCTGTTAATAATGTTGCTTTGTTTGGGTTAGCACAAAATGTTTTGTATTTAAATTCCCTTTTTGAGTCAGGCTTGCACTGAGGCCAACTGGGCTTGCATCCACCAATATTGTTTTGTCTTCTGGATCATAAAAGAGGCTGTAATTGGTGTTTTTGTCTTGTATTGCTCAAGTGTGTCAAATTCTTGAAGCTCTGTTTTTGACCTTTTCCAAATGGTGTCATTTTTTTGTCAGGTTTCTGAAAGGTTCTGTGATTGTTTTGTAGTTTGGTATAAATCTTACAAGGAAGCATGTCATTCATAGGACTGAAGAAGCTTCAGGAACAGACTTCAGGGATGAAGTGTTGGTATCTTTTTAGGGTCTGCTGAAATGCCTTGGGCACCAAACACTTGACTGAAGAATGTTACTTAGTTTATTCACTGAAATTTGAAAAGAGGCACTTTTTTCAGATTAATTTACACCATATTCACTCAGTTTCTTGAATATTGTTTGTAGCTCTAGTAATACCATGTAGTTGCTTACTTTTTCCATGGATGATTAGGTCATTGGACAGACTGTTGCAACAGGAATCCACTTAACAATTTAGCAATTGCATTCTGGAAGATTTGTGTTGCAGCATTCATTCCAAACAACAGCATTTTGTATCACTTGGATCCAACACCTGTCAAAAAAGTGGTACTGGTAATGTATCTGATGTCTTTGTCCAGTTCAAGTTGATGGTATGCATTTGTCATGTTTTGAAATGATGGTATTCATTTGTCAGGTATTGAAAAGATTGTGGAACCACTGAGATCAGCAATAAGATCATCCAGCAGATGCGTAGGGTGTTTTTCCCATTTCATTGTTTGATTTTTTGTCATGTCCCTATCCACACAAATTTGAACTCTCCCTTTTCCATTAGTACCACAACCCTAGGGTGATCCACAAAGTTGGACCTTCAACCTTTTTCAGTGATATTAAATGTTCCAGGTTATCAAGTTCTTTTTCTACCATTTTTTTCTGACATGGAATGGCATTCTTCTGTTATGTTGTGCTACCGGTTAACACTTTGATCAGTGTGTAACTTAACGTGAATGCCTTCGTTTTTTTTCCCATGTTGTTATCAAAGAGGGTCAGAAAATTATCAGCAGCTGAAGAGACAGGATGTTTACGCTTGATAAAAATGTAAAATGCTCCATGTTCAGCGACCATGCTGTTCCTGTGGGTAGTAAACATTTATTTTCCATGATCTGTTCACAACAACATAAAATGCAGATTTTTTACGTTTTCATCTTAAAACAATGTTATATGTCTTTTTACAGGGAGGGGGATGTCTGAATCAGATGTGTAGATCAAGGGAGATGTATTGCTTAATTCTATGCTAGGACATACTTTTTTGAAAGTTAAAAAAGGGAATGTTGAAATTCCCATAATCTATTGGCTGTAGGGACAGTGAACTGTCGAAGATTCACCATGTCTAGTGCGTGCAATGATGGAAGATGATACCCATCCCTTTCCTTCCATTGCCTTAAGCCTTCTCTGAACTGAATCAGTTACCCATTTCCTGCTGGGTCAACGGAGATGGTTTTTAAGCCAAAGAAATTGGACCCCATGAGTGGTTCAAACCCTTGACCATCAGCACCACAGACAAATGCTCTAACCATTTGACTATGGGCCCATCTTTTGATAGCATGTGACTTCAAAATGATTGCTTTTGCCACAGTATTAACAAGAAATTTCATTGAGGTATCTGGGGTACTGCAGTGAATTTATCCTCCAGTGTTTGCTGAAATGAAATATCGAAAATGCTTTCAGCACTGATTGTAAATAAACATCACTAGAGATTTGAATTTTAACTGGATCTGCATGTTCATTCTCAGGGTAAATTTGCCTTATTCTGTGCAAGATCAGGCATACTCTGGCAAAGTATTCACTTTAGAAGTATAGTGTGCATTTTCTTCCCATTTCAGCTTTTGCTGGACATTTTCCTTGATGTGGAAAACTAACCCCTCAATAATGACATTTTGTTTGGTTTGTTGACCTGCTACAATGATTATGATGTCCTCCATGTTTATTGTGAGTAAAATTGCTGTTATGGAAAATGTCTATTGGAAATGAATCTCTGTGTTGACATTTGAGATCACCTCCATCGTTTGTAGATTTTCCACTGACCTTTAATTGTCATTTGTTCACTTCTTTTTCTGGAAAAACTTGTTTTGAATTTTCTGTTCCACTGGCCTCTGCCCCTGCTTCAGTTCCTGCTGCCTAGCTTTCTGTACTAAGGAGAATCAGTTGAAAAAAGGGATAAGTAAAAGGAAGAATGCTTCGACATCTAGATGGTCTGTCAAATATTTCAGTGACCCATTGATGGCTTTGTGTATAATTATCAGAAATATGTACCTTGCGATTTGAGAGTTGAAGAAGTTTGTTTCAGATCACATCAGTAGCAGAGTAGTGTACTGATGTATGAAACAACAGTTCAGTCTTAGTCAGGTCTGCCATCATTTTTTGGCTCAAATGAAAAGGTTAGAACCGTACTTTGGAACAAAGATGACACATTATTTCTTCTTTGACCATACAGTGAAAACTACACAATAACATTGCAGGTCATGTGTGTGCAGATTAAATGAGCACCTCAGAAATAAGTGACCATTTCCAGTGTCTTTTGATAAAGTAATCTTTTTCATAGCCTTTCCTGCAAGCTTCAAAATGTTGTTTTCCCATTTTTGTCAAGCGTCAGTTGACCTGACCATTCTTTTCTTATCATTTCAGTTACCATTTCTTGACTCTGTTTTTGTCAGAGAGACTTTTTAACCTGTATTCTGAACAGATGAACTGTCTAATGTGTGTGCAGGTCTGCAGACCAGTTGTTGACGCCATTATGGCCAGGTGTGCCCATCATGTTGGTTGAGACTCTTATCTTCTTCTTCAGACTGTCATGGCGTTTTGCAAACTTCAACTATTACAGTTGTGTGTTTCATCTTTCACTTGTTACCATTAATTTTCTGGCAACTGAGTATTTACGAGAAACATAACCACCACAAAGACATGGGAGGAGATTAATGGAACTGTGGCATTTTTTGTGATTTTGTTTTGTTTGGGGTCTTTGGCAAGTTTAGAAGGTCATTGAACATCTAAAACACTAAAACAGCAAAGGACTTGGATGTGTCAGACAGAATAATGTCATCAGTGGATTTGACTTCCCAGGTTAGCCGAGTTCTCATGTTCTTCTTCCGTTTAGCCTGGAAAGTGAGGGTAACACTGCCGACCCTTGTTACGGTTACCTTCATGGCCTTAGACATTCGAGTGAGACTGGAAATAGAAGTTCAGGTGTGGCTCTGATTCTCTTGGTAATATACCACAGTTGGCGTTTTTTTCCCCTTGTCAGATAAAGCATTGCATTTGTTATTGTAGCTTTGTTTTACTGAAAGAATAGTTGTTGTAGATCTGAAAGGAATATATTAGTATTCATTGAAGAGTTTCTCATAAGTCAGCTGTCATAAATCAGTAAACTTAAGAAATGTTAGTATGTACATGAATAGTGATGTGTGTTTTATACAACCATTGTAAAGAAAGGCTTTTCTGCCTTAAAAACAGAGAAAAAAGAAAGAAACAAACAAAAACCAACAGCAGCAAAACATGCACATGCATGTATGAGTGAAATAACCGACACAATTAAACATATAAGGAAATGATATGTTTTTATGAGTTGTAAAAGCAAACTCCTCTGTTGATAACAGAAATTATCTGTTGATATATGGAAGTGAAATGAGATCAGATGTGGCTCTAAGAATGCTGTCTAATTAATTGTATAATCATTTGTGATGCTTATTACATCATTATAAATTGATGCAATTCACTGTATGATAATTTGTGATACTTATTATATCAGTGTAAGTGGATAATTTTCATGTGTGTAAAGTATTGCTTTCAGTGCAAAGTGAAATTTTTTGTTGTTGTCCAATTTGTCACAGTTTTAAGAAAAAGCAACAGGGGAAACAGCTGGGAATGCATGCAATTTACCAGAGGAAATACTTGGATAAAACCACTGTGCCTTCACTGCTATCAGCATGAGTCGAGGAGTTCGTGACCTTAGAGACCTTATTTGTGTGTCACGTCTGACATATCGAGACAGTGATGATGAAGATACAGTTTTAACAGATGAGGATGAGACATGTCAGAACATCAACAGACTTGATCTTAGTGACAGCTGCAGCAGCCCAGGTAGTCGTTCTGGCTCAGCTGAAACACCTGCAATACGACCAAAATCTTCAGACTCTGGCTTTGTTACCAATGGCTCGCCAGAAAGCAAACAAGATGGCATTGTGAAGCAGGGGGTGCAGTCCTCTGTCAATGAGTCTGCACCAACCAATGATGCTGAAGTTCAGTTTAAATCCAAACCCAGTAAAAAGAAGCGAAAAAGGAAGACACAGCTGCAGTCCGTACGTCCTCAACATGATTTACCGAAATTGCCAGTATTACCTCCTGTTACTTGTGAAGGTGCATTTTTGACAGACTCATCTTCACTGAGCGGTGGACAGGCTCACGGTGATCAGAAGACCACTACTCAGAAGCGAGGTGACTTTGACTTTATGTTGATCTTTATGGATGCAACAATTGTGGCAGAATGGCTGACTCGTGCAAACACGGCCCTGGAGGACCTTGCAACTTACTGCACCCAGGGTGATACTTTTGTACAGTTTGCTCACTTCTGGCTCTCGAACTTTCCTGAAACTCAGAGGCAGGAGATCTATGAGATGGAGCATGAGATTCTTGTGGAGGAAGTGGGACTGGCATTTGCTGTGGGGAAAGAGTCCAGAAAGATTGTTAGGAGAGATGTGACTGATCTTTTGTCAGCTCTGTTCAGAGAATATCCCACAAAACTTTTCAGTTCCAAAGGTGCTCACCTGTTCCTTGATCATTTGGATATTCTGACATCAGACAGAACAGAGCGCTATAAGAAACTCCTGGCAGATGTGCGCTGCTCCACAAAAAATCGGCAGTATGCCCAGTGGTTGTTAGCAACCAGATCATTTGCTTTGGTCAGCGTGTGGTCTGCTATTGTCAACTTCTACCGGAATCTGCTGGGTCAGCATGGCGTACCTCCTGGTCTGCCTGTTCCCTCACTTGGTGCAGCTGAGGACAATGTGTATCAACGTCGCATGTCACAAGCAGTC
Source organism: Conus canariensis (assembly GCA_033310375.1). Lineage (NCBI taxonomy): Eukaryota > Metazoa > Mollusca > Gastropoda > Neogastropoda > Conidae > Conus > Conus canariensis. The sequence goes on from CM065714.1 coordinate 91,028,267, forward strand.
AGGTAACATGAATACTGCAACTGTCCAAGCTATTTGTCTTTAAGAACATAATCATTATTAAAGTAATGTTTCATAATCTTACTTTCAAAATGATTTAGTGAAAACAAATAAATAATTAGGATAGTTAAAAAAGTTCTTGTTTGGAGATTAATTTTGATCTGGTCCTTCGCGGTCTACTGGCAGTAAACAACATGATGAATTCATGTGCAGAATGTTGATTGGGGGAAAAAATTGTTGTGAATCAAATGAAAGAGTGTGTGTGTGTGTGGGGGGGGGGGGGGGGGGGGGGGGGGGGGCTTGTTGCTTAATTGTCTGTTCATTCTGCTAAAATTTTAGGTAAAAACAAAACAAGATCTGATTAAGACATTAACTCAGTAATTTTTGTTACAGTCTCCTTTTTTTCATTGTGAACACAGGTAAAAAATACATCTATTTTTGTGTAGAAGGAATGACCAGTTTGTTAGATGGCGTGTGTATCATTGTATGCTTAAAATTATCTTCAGAGCTGTACTGCTTGTGTTTAGATTGGATCAGGTGATGTTTTCCAAATGACAGTGCCCATTTTTGATTGGCAAGATTTTGCAATATCTGGAAAACCAGTGATATTGATTTGACATTGAAGATATATTGAAGTCACTGATGTTATCCAGTCTTCTGTAAAAATTCGAGAGCTGGGTAATACTCAAAATCCTGGCGCATGAGAACAGATCTCTCACATGGTTTCTCTTCATTTCGTACAAGAAGCATTTAAGATGCCAAGCAGCAAGCAAGAGAATAACCTGTCCTTTAGGCTTTAGTCCTCCAAAAGTTTAATGTGAATCAATACACATGCTTGGTGAATCTCACTAGCCCTTTCTCTTGCATGAATGCCATTTCCAAGACCATCCAAATTAAATTTCTCCACGGTACTTTGGAGGATGGATATCCCAAAGGCAAACTGAAATGGTGAAGTTCTGGATGGACAGTGTGAAGCATTTGACGTGTTAAAGTATATTTTCTAACCTCTGTGCATGGTCAAGGGTAGAAAGCTGTGAAGATTGACTGTCTACATCTATTATCGATCATGGTGCCCCGGTGACAATAATGATGATAACTATCCTGACACAAATATATATTGTATATTTTATATGAACAGAATGATGTATGAAGGTGTTGCACAGAAAATGTATTATTAGTTAGTCTTTTTCTTTTTCTGTCTCATCGACATCACAGTGGCATTACTGGTGTGCTGTTTATTTTGGCTTTCATGTTCACAGCACAGGTTTGTCTTGTTTTCTTTCCCTAGTTCACTGTCACACACTCAGTCCCATCTCTGAGATGATTTAACTGTCCTCTGGAGCTCCCCCAGACACTCCCAAAGCTTCTGGTGCATTGTCGCCCCTTCAAACTAAGTTCTGTCTCAGTTCAGGATAGAGTGGGCATTCCTATAGGACATGCTTTGCCGTCTGCTCCCCTGCCAGCACTGGCATTAAAAGGTAGCAGCAATCTTACAGCGCGTGATGCAGATGAGTGTTGAGCCTTGTATATCATGTGCAAAGCATGAAGATGATAGCCTTGTTTGCTCTAGTCAGGAGATGCAAGGCATCCTTTCTAACCTTATCTCCTGATGTCCTTGATCAGGGTTTTCTACTCCTGAAGTGCACCTTGTCTGGGCGGTTAGTCTGGTCTGCAAACTCATTTCCCTTGACAATCATGGGAATGCACATTCACAGCAATACTGTCTCAGTGTCTGCACAGGCCTGGTGCAGATTTCTTTGCATCCTCTCCAACTTGTCCCCAGACATGACTTCCAGAACCAGTAGGTTATCTTTGAAGATGCCTCCTGTCAGCATTTATCAGTTCCAGTGCTGCTGCTAGAGCCTTAGCCTCAGCTTTGAGGTGGGAGAAGAACTTCCACTTTAAGAAGTGCTTTGAACCCGTTGACACATCAGGAAACCTGACACGGACTCTTGACCTTCCACTGGCTAATGTCTTGCGTTTGTGGCAGATCTGTCTGTTGATCTTGGCTTCAGGGAAGATCTCTTCAATTAGTGCTTTGCTCAGACAGCTGTCCTGGTCTTCTCTCAGGAACAGGGTGTTGATCAGTGGGTCAGCTGGTAGGGCATCCCATTTACATGGTGGAACTGATAATGACAAGACTGTGGCTAGGACTTGTCCCTGATGCTGTCACCCTAGACTTATGCTTTTATGCTCAAAACTGGTTCTTTTGAGATGGCTTTTGGGAAGATTTTCCAGCTTTTCTTTTGTGGGGTGTTGTGACAAACTGCGGAATTTTTCTGCATGCATCATCATATTGTTTCTCTTTTGTGATTCAATGGAGGTAATGCTATGAAAGACAGCTTCTTTATCTCTGAGATGAGTATGGTCTCTAGGGTGCAGTTGATGAGCCTGGTTTTGTACTCTGTCCAGAGTTAGTTGGTTTGCCATGGTGGCTGGACCCATGTTCTAAATATGGTTTGAATTGAATGCTCCTTGGCAGGCTGCTTTCAAGATCTGTACATTGGTTCCCCATCCTGTGCCTGCCAGATTTCTCATGATGGCAAAGGTTGACCTTGGCTTCTACATTCAAAACTTGTCACTTCCAAGTCAGGCACTTCTCAGATGTGATATCCAGGCAAGTTTTCATTTGCAATCTACAGTGGAATGTCTTCCAGTATCTGCTGCCTTCTGCTTGGTGGAAAGGCTGAAAGGGTTGCTGATGATTTCTTTTTCTCAAGTGTGACACTCCACTTGTCTGCCCTTGCTGTGAGCGAGTCCAAGGCTTGCAGCATTCTGTAGATGGATGTGAATCCATATTCTTCTGCACACCACAGAACAAGACCGTAAGTGCATAGTGCTGCTTTCACTCTTTTCGGCAGATCTGCAACCACGTCCTGTCAAAGGTGCAGCATCAAAGTCTACAGAGAGTGATCGCTAACAGATCATAATGAGGCAACCTATCAAAGTCACTTGGATGATGTTTAATATTGCCTGTTCTGATCCACGATATGAGGGATGCCACTTTGTATGCCTCCAGCTGATGACAACAACTGCATAGATGCAGAGCCAACATTTGTATGGTGCAGTGGTCCAACAGTCCCCATGAACTCGCTGACACAAAAGATCTTGGCAAGTACTTGCTGCAGTTATGAATATGGAGAGGAAATTGAAAATGAGGTTACCATGAGAGTATGGCAGGAAGGGATACAACATTTTTCACCAGACATTTTTTTTGAATAGGTTTGTTTTCATGATAATGCTATGGAGCTCAGTTTTGATCTGTATCCTACATTTTCTTTCATACTAAGCCCAAGGATCAATTGCTAGGCCTGAGAAACATGGACCTTCCAGTTTTTGGTCTGATATTTCAAGCAATCAGATGTATCAGTTAAATAAAGTGTGTGATTACAGTCTCCAACTTCCCTCACCCAACAACGCTGGGTAGAAGCCAACTGGGCCTGAAGAATCTCATATACATACTTCTGAATGGATTGAAATCTATGATTTCTGTGTCCCCAAACCGCAGCACCAACCTCTGTATCATGGTGCTGGTTTTATAGGAGGGAAGATGTTTTGGAAATTGAACATGTATAATTTTTCTAATTGCATGTCAGTTGACACTGTGACCAAGAACAGTTACAAATATGACAATTTTAGAATGTAGTTTGATAAAATGAAAAGAAAGTAATTTTTGAAAGTGTTCATATTGAAGCAGACAACCGTGAAGTAAGAAATTTAAATTATCAGTTTTTGTTATGATCTGATTTTTTAAAACATGCAGGGACAGAATTTCAATTTACGTGTTTAAAAAATAACTAGGGTCACGATGCATTCTACTTTGTGACATTCATACTGATGCATCTCTACTGAATGATGTTTTTCTTCATGGCTTGAGGATGTTCTGGTTGTTAATGTCATTTCATCATTGGTTTTTGTGTTTTGCTACAGGCTTGGCTTTAGGGATGTTGTCCACTACCTTGTGAGCGGTGGTTATGTGGATGTTACACGCCATGATATACATGGAAGATCTCTGCTCTTCTCTGCAGTCATGCATAACCAGGTGGATGTTGTGCACTACATAGTGACCAGGGTAAGCTGGCAAACTGAATATTTGATTGAAAAAACTGGATCAGTCAAATGCGAAAGGTATGCAGACCCATAATGAATTTGATCCCTTTGCACTAGAAGCTTGAAGTGTTGGGTCAGTTTTCATATGATGATATGTTTTCGTATGCGTAGTGTTACATCTTCTTTTCCTGCACACTAAAAGCAGCCAAATCAACAGTGATATATCATGACAGCATCAGTATAGCAAATTTTGAAGTTCTGTCATACGTGCTGGAAGCAAATGGTATAGTGGAGCTTCACAATGACAGCTTCCAGTATATAAACCTTAAAAAGTGAGTTTCTCAGGGAGAGAAACTTTACTGGGAGGTAAATGAAGCATTGCCAAAGACACACTTAAGAATGTTTTTAAAAAGGTCTGGGCTTTGAGAGAGCTTTTTGTAGAGAGGTAAAATCAAGCAGTGGAATATAAGAAAATTACTTAGAGAAGTTTTTGAAATGGAGGGAATTTTGATTGGAAAATAAACTTAGCACATTGACAACAACAACAAATGTTCTGTAAAGAAAAAGAAAAAAGTCTTAAAGGGAAGGTGACTTGATTGGCTGGGAGGTAAATCTAGTATTGACGAAGATGAAAATGTTCAGAAGAAATGTCTTTTATTTAAAAGAAAAGGGGACACAAAAAGACTATCTCCTTAAAAAAAAAAATCTTTTTTGGATTTTAATTTTTGTTTGTATTTGCTCTCTAACGTATGTGGATTTATTGGTTATTTCGATTTTATTGCTGGAATGGCTGAAGGATACCCCTGCAGAACAAAAATATAAAAACTCAAGTTTGATGTGTATCGCTTTTTTGTTGTGTTTTATAATGCTGTTCTTTCTGTTTGTGATTTTCAAGCCATTGTTGTAGTTATTCTCCTTTCATTGGCCCCATGTAATACACAAACTTCAGAATCTAAAGTTTTCACAGATAAGAACGGAACAACAGTTGTAATGCCCACCACCACCACCACCAGCGGCAAAAAAAAAAAAAAAAAAAAAAATCTTAAACAAAAACAACACACACACACACACACACACACACACACGAGCAAAAAAGAGAAAAAGCAAAGAGATTTTGGAACAAAAAAGATGGGTTTTTTTTTTTCCCCCTTGTCCTTAAAAAGTGACAGATAAGAGAAAAACATGTTCCAGAAAAACACATAGCCTGAGGAGGAGGGAGGCTTTACTGAATGGTAAATTGAGGATAGTTGGAGACAAAAATGCTTGAGACAAAACAAGTCTTTTACATGAAGTGACCATTTCTGGGATGTCAATCTGGGGATGTTCCTCTGTATCACTTGCACAATGGTATGATTGCTTGTCATGTATATGAAATAAAGGTGAGCTAATGCAAATATCAGGAATTGTAAATGATTACAGTATCAAAGTGGATTTGAAGATACCTGCTTATTTAAGGAATATGATTCATACTGAACCAGGAATGACTTGAATATGATTGGGACCATTACAGATAGAAATCCACAAGAAACAGATTTTCATACGACTTGCCTATCAGAGGAAAAAAATAGTCAAAATTTTATTTTGACAGCTGCTAAATATAGCTTTAAGCTGACTTTTGTGAAAGCTGTATGATGTTGTTTTCATATCTTCCATACTGAGTACATTCATCATTTCTGGTAATATGGACACAAAATGCAATTTGATCATGAATTTCATGAAAAATTCTTTGTTGGAAAAAAAGAAAACATACAAAAAACTCTCAGAATTTTTCTACTTTTTTTGGCCTTGAAAGAGGTTTGTCCATGGATCTTGGGGTCAATAGTGTGTGTTTGCTGCCTTTTGCTTATTGGTTGTCAATTTTTTTTTTCTGCACAAAAGAAGCATTGAATGTAATGTAATATTTGTTTAGGTGATCTGAATTAATGATCATTCAAAACAGTCTGACATGGGAGAATGGGCTCAGTCTGTCTCTTTAATAGGTGATCTTCAAATAATGCCATCAGTTGGGTGCCTGAAACAGACAACTACCAAAGTGATTAGGTACCAGCAGGATGTTAACTACATCATATCCCTGGGACTGTGAAGGAAGGAGTTCAGATGTGAATATGCATGTATGGAATGCGGTCGGTGGATGGTGGAAAGGAGTGGGGATGAATAGTGTGTCAATAAATGCCAGTAAGCTGTGAGCATGTAATTAGATGTCTGGCAAAAAAACACAGGAACAACCAAATCTGTCTCGTATATAAATACTATACAGTTACCTTTAGAAGGTTTGCGGGATCTTTCCTCAGGAAGTTATTATTTTTAGAGGCTGGGAAGTAAGGGATCAGATAAACAGGATTTTTAATTCTGGGGTTCATTTACTACTCATGAACATGGAGGGGTCTATCTCCAGTGCAACAATTATGTTACGGGTAGAATTAGCATCTGTCAATTGCTCTGTAATGACCTTAAGAGTGGCTTGGTGCATGCTTGTTGTGGTGACAGGTCCAGTCTGCGCTGAATGTCAATGAAGCCTCTGACACTGGCAACACCCCTCTGCATGCAGCCTCTAATAGTGGCAATGCCGACATTGTGAAGGTGCTGGTTCATAGTCCTGATATCAACGTCAACTGTTGCAACCCACAGTGCGAAAATGCTACTCCACTGCATTTGGCTGTCATGCATGGTGTGTGGAAAGTCTTAACCTGGTGTTGGTGTCTGTTTAAATGCTTTGGTTGCCTCAAGTTGGTTGCTTTAAGTCGTACTGATTGTTGTCATTGGCGAGTATAGTTATATGATTTCAAATCCATTTTATTTTGATTGTTGTTTCTCTGTATGAGCTTTTGAATTAAATTATAGGTAGTAAACTGTGTTCTGTCATTTCTTCTGTGCACAGGTACTTGTCAATCAGTCTGTCATGTTTGTAAACATATGCATTTTCATAGCTTTTGTAGAACTGACAAAATTTGGACACTCCAGAATTTGTTTCATTACTTATGTTTTAGTTTTCTTTCAGTTGTCCCCCTTTCTAACAATAACGGGAGTAAAGTCTTCTGATCTTTGTTGAAATGTCTCTCCTTTGTTTAAAAATGACTATCTTTTCTTTTGTATATTATTGGTTTGTATGCTTTCTTGGTGCATTTTCATTAACCTGTAGAGTGCCTTTAACCCGTAGAGTGCCTTTAAGCCGTCAGCTGACGCCGCATTAAAAATGCTTTCCCAGTGCCTATGGGCCGTCCACTGACGTCATGCATTTTTCTTGAATTTTCATTCGTTACTATTTCTATCAACGGACTCAAATAGAGTGTGCGTAGTAAGCCTTATATGTCTGTAGTATTAAAATGATATGTAAATGACCACACGTGAGGGGAAAGCCCATTTATTCTCATCACTGACTGGATGACCAGCCAGCACTTCGTCTCGCTTGCAAAGATGGCGGCGCAACCTTCGACAAGCGCAGCGACCAAATCAACGTATTTACACAGCTGAGCAGGCTCTGCTAATGATTTTTGACAAAGACAATAATCTTTTATTCAACGACTCACTCGAGCATGAAGGTGAGATGATGATAGTGATGGAATTGCCAACCGTATTCGTCAGTTATTGTGTCGGGCTGTGTGACCTCAATGTGTGTTCAGCTGACTGGTTTGCCAGCGTCGAACGAGCTCGCCTAGTGTGTACTCTGCACTGCGTGCCAGTGGTCAGTGACGTGGTAGTCAGCGTGAGAGGGGAGCGCGGCCTGCTCGCGGCGCGGCACAGGGCAGAGGGAAAGGTAGGGGAAGAGGAGCAGTGAAAGAGAGGGTTGAAGTCCAGCAAGGGGGCGTGGTGGGGAGAGGGGGGCGTGGTCGTGGACTGACCTGTCTGCATAGAGTGTGAGCGTCTTGATAGACTTCTAAACTGTTTTACTTTCATTTACAGGTGTAGTGTGACAATACAAACTTTATTTTCAACTTTTTTGCTTTGTGTTCTTGTTTGGATGTGAAGATGTAGTGGTAAATACATATGCTTTTGATCGTGCAAAAAAATCTATCCAAATCTAATTGTCTAAATACTTTTTTATTATCAAAATTAAAACAAAAGAAGCCCAGATTCAAAATCTTCATTCAATTTCCTTCAAAAATCATATATATTTCATTGTTATATCTTTTGTAGTTTCTGAGCTAGAATTTTTTGTTAATTATTACCCCCAAATCATTAGATTTCCTGGCACTGGGAAAGCCTTTGTTTGTAACATTTTCAAGCAGCTTCAAGCAGCGAACGGGTTAAGCCGTCAGCTGACACCGCATTAAAAATGCTTTCCCAGTGCCTATGGGCCGTCCACTGACATTATGCATTTTTCTTGAATTTTCATTCGTTACTATTTCTATCAACGGACTCAAATAGAGTGTGCGTAGTAAGCCTTATATGTCTGTAGTATTAAAATGATATGTAAATGACCACACGTGAGGGGAAAGCCCATTTATTCTCATCACTGACTGGATGACCAGCCAGCACTTCGTCTCGCTTGCAAAGATGGCGGCGCAACCTTCGACAAGTGCAGCGACCAAATCAACATATTTACACAGCTGAGCAGGCTCTGCTAATGATTTTTGACAAAGACAATAATCTTTCATTCAACGATTCACTCGAGCATGAAGGTGAGATGATGATAGTGATGGAATTGCCGACCATATTCGTCAGTTATTGAGTCGGGCTGTGTGACCTCAGTGTGTGTTCAGCTGACGGCTCGCCAGCGTCGAATGAGCCAGCCTAGTGTGTACTCTGCATTGTGTGCCAGTGGCCAATGACGTGATAGTCAGCGCGAGAGGGGAGCGCTGCCTGCTCGCAGCGTGACATGGGGCAGAGGGAAAGGTAGGGGGAGAGGAGGAGTGAAAGAGAGGGTTGAAGTCCAGCAAGGGGGCGTGGTGGGGAGAGGGGGGCGTGGTCGTGGACTGACCTGTCTGCTTAGAGTGTGAGCGTCTTGATAGACTTCTAAACTGTTTTACTTTCATTTACAGGTGTAGTGTGACAATACAAACTTTATTTTCAACTTTTTTGCTTTGTGTTCTTGTTTGGATGTGAAGATGTAGTGGTAAATACATATGTTTTTGATCGTGCAAAAAAAGCTATCCAAATCTAAATGCCTAAATACTTTTTTATTATCAAAATTAAAACAAAAGAAGCCCAGATTCAAAATCTTCATTCAATTTCCTTCAAAAATTATATATATTTCATTTTTATATCTTTTGTAGTTTCTGAGCTAGAATTTTTTTGTTAATTATTACCCGCAAATCATTAGATTTCCCTGGCACTGGGAAAGCCTTTGTTTGTAATATTTTCAGGCAGTGAACGGGTTAACAGTTTTGTCTTAAATGCATTTTTTATTGAGCAGAAAATCTTTGAAACCAGTAGGAGTTTTGTTGGTCACATAGTTTCAGTATGTTTGCAAGACCATCATAAGGAAAAATATATGTCTAAATGACAGTCATTTTGTTTGATTGTAGGAGACTGAAAGTTAACAAAAACTGGGCTTCATAAAGAAATGAATTTGCATAAGAAATAAGGAAATGAACATGACTTCAGATTTGGGGGTGGGGTGGGGTGGGGGTGGGGGGGGGGGGGAATCGTTGTGCAAGTAATAATGAATTCACCAATTATGCCAGACAGACCTGATTGATACTTTCCTATCATTGTGTTAATAAACTAACTTCTGCAAATAAGTGTAATTTCTACCTTTTTTCAATATTAAGCATTCGTTTTGGTTTCTTGTAATTGCTTCATTTACATGTGGATGGAAAACAATTTTGTTGTGATCATGGCTGTGCAGTGTATTATCATCTCTATTGCATACCTGTGTGCAGGGCACAAGAAGGTAGTGGAGGCACTGTTAGCAGCAGGTGCAGATCCAATGATGAAGATGGGAGAACTAACAGCAGCTGACATCGCCAGAGACTTTAACCATAGGGACTTATTCTCTTTACTCTGATTGGGACTTGGAACAGAAGTATTTAGAAAAGCAGCTGAATTTCATGAAAAAAGTAGGATTGCATTTTGATTTCTATCTCACACACACACACACACACACACACACACACACACACACATGCAAACACACACAACTGTTTGTATATATGCATGCACACCCATGCATGCAAATAAAGAAAAAAAAAATTGATAATGCAGATGTACACTTGTCTAATAACACCATATCGGAGTGTTTTTTTTTTAAATTGCATTTTATCTTTTATTTGTACATGTTCAGATCATACTACCATCACAGTAATAATAGGATGAACAAAATGATAAAAGTTTGTGTTTTGAGTTTAAAATTTTATTTTCAGCTTATGGAGTTTTTTTCCTTTCAACTGTGACTTGATGAAAAGATGACAACCTTTTTTTTTTCTTTTTTACTGTATAGGGATGTGAATTACTTATTAGAAAGCCTACCTGTCATTCAGATCCAAGACACAAATTCTTGTTGAGCCAATAGCAGGCTTATAGCCTGACAGCTTCACATGACTACATAGTACATATGCCCTTTGTGTCCTCTCTGTTCATGCCAGTTCATCAGACTGGATGTCTGCTGTCAGTTTAATTAACATGAATCCCCAGCTCAGGCCATTATGCCTGGCAACTATCAGCATATTATACATGATATAATAACCTAAGAGCATGCTTTTCTACTTGAGATGTGGCAGTGAAAGAATGTTAATTAAAAAGAAATAATTTGGGCTAAGTTTTTTGGCTGTGACTATGTTTGTCAGTTTGTGTAAAACTGGAAGAAAGCATGCAATATGTCGGTTACCTTCCCTTTCTTTGACTGCCAGTTTTTATCAGTTCTGTGTGTATGTGTGTGTGAGTGTGTGTGTGTGTGTGTGTGTGTGTGTGTGCGCGCGCACGCGTGCACACCCTCTTTGTCGTTGTTGGTTGTTTGCTTGATATTTTTGTTACTTGAATTTCAAAATGAAATGCCATGACAGTATAGAGAATTATGTTAAAAAAAAAAAAAAAATCAGTTGACTGAAAATAGATGATTATTACTTTGGTTGGGAACAGTTTAAATTAGAAAAAAAATGTCTGTTGGTAAAATTATAACAGATTATGACAATGTTGTTATTACAATGACGAGAGATGAACATTATTACTGGTATTGTGAATTCTTCATTACTGGTATTATGAACTTCAACATCATAATTATTACTATTATGTTGGTTCTGTTAGCAACATTGATTATATATTCAGTTGTTCTGATCTATTGCGTGTTCTGCATTTAATTTGTCAGGAACTATCTCCCCTTTCTTTTTTTGTTGTAGTGAAAAGAACACACACACACAAACACACAGCGTACACATATGCACTGACACATTTTATGAGCCATGTCAAGCATAATGATGTTGTGGACACTTGACAACGTATCAACACATATACACATTTGGACATCACAAGTTTAAGTGCGAGTTATTTACAATCTTTTGGCTTATGTTCACCCAAATGTCTTGCCATGTTTCTACCTCCATCATACCTGTGCCTGCATCTGCCTCAGTGTTTTGTGTTTGTGAAATGGTTGTAAGGGCTGTATGTATTTTGCTTTTGTGACTTACTCAAATCCTACACAATCTACGGTTGAGAGTCTTTGGCTAGATCTTATCTAAGGTGAAGAAGATAATGTTAATAATTGCTTACTGCATGCTTCTGACCAGATTGCATTTAGCTTTCAAATGATCTCGTCGCATGAAAGTGACAACAGCAATCAGAAGGGGGAAAAATAGAATTATTGTAATTAAGCTGTGACTTGGCAATGTCTGTCAGGTATAACATTGATTTCATTCCTTGTTCACATGAAGGGCTACAATTTTTTTTACTCCAGAATTTTTTGCAAGAAAACTGTTGTATTGACTTTTGAATCATTAAACATTTTCATGAAACCCAATTCTCCACAGAGGGAATTGCCTTTGAACCCTTCTTAGAGCTCGAGTGCTTCAGTCTCGGCTCATCTTGTTTTCCGTCTTTGAAACTATTTCACAAGCTGAATTAATTAACTTGAGCACCGACCTGAATGCTGAGGAACAGTACAAATAATTGGATTAGTTTTACCAACCTGCATACCACTGGGAAAGCTAACTTTTCTCCCGCAGAAAATAAATGACACACTCATAAAGAGATAAAAAGCTCCCGCATAGATGGTGTAGGAATATTCTGAAGGGCACAAACATCTTCCTGCAGACTCCTTTAAGACTGTTCTGAGACATCCTGACTGATGTAATGTTTAAAGACTTGTTTTAATAGAAATAAATGTTTGTCATGAACTGATTGTTACGTGAATCAATGGTGTTCAATTTTAAACAAAACGAGGTGCAGTCTCTTCAACATACTTTTAGTCTTGTATGGCCTCTGCCATTTGCTGAATAGTAAATAACTTCATCTGATCGCTGTTAGATATGCGCTTATTTGTCTTGCATTGCATTCCATTTTTACTGTCATTAAAAGTTTGTTTTAGGCATTTTCAGAAAATAAGTTTTTGAGTTTGTAGATTATGTGGTCTGTTCTTTTTGACAGGAAAAGCTGGTATCAAAAATTATATAACCAGAGCATTTTTTTCTTTAATTTATAGACTTTTGAGCTGGTGTGTGTGTGTGTGTGTAAATAGATTCCTGTCATCGAAGTTTAATTCTGTGTGTGTGTGTGTGAGTGTGTGTATGTGTATAGATGAAAATAGTATGTGATGTGATAGCATTGTAAACAATCTGTGAATAGAGAAAATAATTCTGCAGAATGAAAAAAAGTAAGATGAAACAGTACTGAAGTATGCACTGATGTGTCGGGTGGATTAAAAAAGAAGGCTGGGGGAAAAAGATTTTACCACAATTTGTTGGAGTTATTTTTCATTGCTGTAATGGGTTATTAATATTTTGAGATTATGAAAACTTACGTGTGAGTCAAAACTGTGTTTGTCTGATACGTCTGTCTCTCTCACCCTCTAGGTTATAAATATTTTGAGACTGTGAAAACTTACTTGTGAGTCAAGACTGTGTTTGTCTGGTACTTTTGTCTCTCTCTCCCTCTCTTTGATGAATTGTGTTTGTTTATTTAAATGTATTTTAGGAGGTGAGAAAGGCGAACTGGATCTTGTGGATCAAGGCAGTTTTTTTCTACTGAAAAAAAAGAAAAGTTTTGTTGGTTGGTTGGTTTGTTTTTATAATGGTGTTCTATGAACGGGGCGTTACACAAAAGGAATCATCCATTCATTTTCATTGCTGCACTGTACTACATTTCCTCTGAAACGGCTTGAAGGTATATGATAAATGTGATGATATTGTCATCATTAACTTTAATCATTATTTAATTGCAAAATGCAGTCACATCCTGTCACTTTTGGTTACATTTGAAGTTGATGTGTCTTCTGCATACATAACAATATGTATTGTTATGGTCACATGATCATCTGATAAAGAACAAAAAAGAAGCATGAGCAGAAAGCCACATATTCAGAAAACCTGTCTTGTTCACCTAGAAAGGCAAGGGGAAGTACATTGTAATCTAATGGTCCAGATTAGAATTGGAATCACTTTCACACTTGCGCTTACACACACGCACACCACACACACACACACACACACACACACATACACACAGAGCTGAACAGATAAGAGCACATAAATCTGCACACACCTATTTCAATTCATATACACATGTGACAGACACTCACATACACATACAGATACATAAATTGTGTAGCAGACACAAAAGACATGTTTTTGGTGTCCATTAGGTGTAGTTTATAAATGAAACCTATCAGTTGTTGGATCTCTGACAGTAAATGCCTGCTTCCTAAGAAGAAAGAAGGGAAAGATTTGATGAAGACTTGATTGAAATTGAATGAAAATGAGTGAACAAGAGTGTTTCTGGCATCAGTAGACTGGCTTTTAATCAAAACAAATCAACAACACAGGAAGACGCTGAGAGTGTTCTGTCTGATGCTTGTTTCTTTTATAGTGAATTGATGCAAGATGTTTAAAATGTTGTTGTTGTTCATTTTGATATGGAAGCTTTCATCAATTTATGAAAACTTAATGATTTGGTTAATTTGACCTTCTGCTCAGCTTTCTACTTATACAATGTCCATTTACCTGAAAAGGAAAAAAAGAAAAGAAAAAGAAGGAAAAAAGTCATGTGTTTTTGAGCTGAGGATGTTGGAGAATGCTTGAATATACTGACTGATAGATGCTTTGTTTGCTGTGTCATGAAAGATCTGATTATTGTGATTAAATTGCTTAACAGATTTTTCTCCATGACATGGTCATTAATGCTTTTGCACTTTGAAAGAAAGAGTTGATTACTGCTCATAAAATATGGTGAAATGCAAGTATTTTGATCACTTCTGTCTTTCCTTTGATTAGTTATATTTGACTTTTAAACCACTTTTCACAAACATTCTTATTCCCATGTCTGTACCACCTCAACCTTTCTCTCATGTTTAAACAAAAATCAAGACAATGGTCTTTTTGTATCAGGGAGGTACAGACATGCATGGATTATTCCAGGGAAATGGGCATCACCCTCTGTTCAGTCTAAACTTTGGGTTCCATGTTCAGCATGCTGAGCTCAGTCATGCTTCCACCTTAAAAACAACACACCTTACACACACCCTACCCCCCACCCACCCCTTCCTAAGTCCTCCTCTTTCTCCCTCCTCCATTTCATCATGACTTTTCTCTGTTGGTTAATCAGGCTAGCATTTCCATCGTTGGCTCAAATCTTCATCTTGACTCTTTTACGTGACTTTTCACTGTTGGTTCACAGGGTGTTTCCATCTCTAGTCATTTAATATGAATGAATGTTGTTTTCCAGTGTGAGAGAGATACAACAGACTCCCACTTCCCACCCCTCTCCATGCCCCCTGTCAAGGTTGTTCCAGTGTCAAGGTTCAGTGCAGTCTCACTTTCTTCCTGCTTGCACAGTTGCAGGTAGACTGGTACTGGGCCCTTATAGTATTGGGACCTAAGAACATTATTCTTCTTAATCATTGTTCACCTTTCCTGCCTGCTGTCTGTCTTTTACACACATATGCACACACATGCATTCAAGCACACACACAAACACAGATGTAAACACTTGTTGGTTAGAAAGCGGAACATTTTGACCTCGGCACCTGTTATTAACACACACACCCACACACCCACACCACACACACACACACACACATACATCCTCATCTCTGGTGAGATTCAAGGTTAGGTTCTTCTCCGAGTGTTTGACAGGCAAACTGCATCATGCTTGTTGGGAGGCCTTGATTAATTCGGTCAGGTGGTAGTGAAACAAACTGGGGAACTGTAATGGTTCCATTCACAAAATCTCATCATCCTTGCCTGGGAGGGACCAGGTCACGACCACTTGAAATATCCCCCTACAAGCTGGGACAATGCATTGTAGAGTCAAAAGCTGGGAGAATGCATGTAATAGTAGAATCAAAAACACTGACCAAAAGCTTAGGAGTCACAATTATCGCTTATCTACACCAGAAAGAGTTCTGACATGACCACGATGCTGAGCAAAAACCAACATCCTAGTCCTTTCTGACCTCGATCTTGTAGCCTGCTCCTGTTCGATGTGGAATTCAAATTGCACAGGTCAGACCACCACCACCACCACCACCTTTCATTTCCCTCACCCTCCCCTTTATAAAATCCTCCCTAAACTGGAAGACGACCACCTGCCCTCATCCCCATCTCCTTTCATTCACCCAAACTCGCACAAATAATTGAAATATTAAAAAGTCGAGCACCTAATTTATATTCTCATACTTATGGGTGATAAATAGAATGGGATTTGTTGGTCAAGGTGATGCTAGAACCAGTTGGCCATGTTCTTTGAGATCGTGAACAGTCTTAGTTGTCGATTATTTGAAAGCAGTATTTTCCTAGAAGAAGGCAGTTTGCTGAATCTCTTCCAGGACAGACTTCTGGTCTTAGGGCTACCCCAGTTCGGAGCTCCTCGCCAGCTTCGGTTGTTGAAGCTGGTGTTTTGCTTCTGTGTGGTTGGCCACGCTGCAATACTTCAATAGAAACTAAGCTCCTTCTTTGACATCCTTGCAGAAGCTGTACAAATTTTCATTTTTCATTCGGTTTGCTTGGTTTCCCTCAGCGGAAGAAGCTAGGTAAGAGCCTGTGGGATGTGCCGGTTGGAAATTGTTCTCCTTAAGGTCAGCACACACATCGCCCTTCCTCCATTATTGGACACTGCGGTGACGGGGTCAACTGATCTGTTGTCGGTAATCTAACCGCAGCTCCAGTTGGCTTTCTTCTATCCAGCGGGGGCTTGTCCTGCATGAACTCCCACTGCACAGGCCGCGACGCTCACTGTCTCAATATAGGCTTCGAGAAGATACTTTGCTTTGTGTTGTTTTAGTCATTTTGATCAGTTTACTCTGAATCAAAGAAGTCGAGGATGGTGGGCATAGACTGCACTCCTCATGTCTGCCATGACGAAGTTGGGTGAAGGAACACTCCACAAATTCGGCTCAGAACGATAAAAGGAAATCAGATGAATAATATCCTGGCCATCCATAAAATCGCACAATTTTCAGAAGAAAAAAATAGCGGAGGAAAGGGTGTGGGGTGGGTGTGGTTGGGGAAGCTGTCTGAGTGCTAAGTCAGCAGAACTGGACGAGGAACACAAGCCTGGTTCGGGCATTTCTGCAAGGTGGTCTCACACTTTCCAGTGGTTCCCTGGGTTCATCACCGACTGACAAGGATTCATGGTCAAAACGATGAAATAAGTGAAAGCTGCAATCTATATAGTAGTAGCAGTAGTGGTGGTGGTGATGTAGTAGTAGGAATTACTGTTCTTGCAAACAAGTGTTAACATTTTTGTTTGTTGATTTGATCGTTCGTTGGACTCTCTGGTGGGGGCAAAAAGTAGTTTCGTCGATAAAAAGTGCGTAATGAAAGCTGGAGGAAGTACTTTTCAATTCATGCCCTCGATCATGCATTTTTCATTTCATCATCCATTACTTTTGTACACAATTGATTCGACGATTATGTAACTATTCAGAAACAAAAATAACAACAAATTACAACCAAATTATGCCATTCAACACTAGTTCCAACACGCCATATGACGATCGCGTGCCGCCGAGAAAAGCGCGTGGCACACGCTCATGTTTGGTACAAAACGCATGGCTCGGTGACATGAGCCTCCCGGCCCTTCCTACATTGTGTGTAACAAACTTTAAACCTTGAATACGGTAGCCAGACTGGCCCAGATGGGCATCTGAAAAGCAGGAAACATACCGCACCATTCTCATCCCCACGTGTGTGTGTGTGTGTGTGTGTGTGTGTGTGCATGTGTGCGCGCGCGCGCGTTTTGTGTCGTTTTCGTGGAAATGACATTTACAGGATAGGTTTGAAGCCACATTCCGATAATACTGGAGTTTTTGATAGGTAGGTAGGCCTCCGTCGGTCATACCTGACCATGGATAGAGTATATCCGACCTAAGATTAGCTATCTGTCTGGGCTATCTGCTCGACCTGAGCAGCGTCGCCTGTGGCTGTAGAGACCGATGCGAGAGTGGCACTCTGTTGAGTTCTTAATATTCGTCGAAAATAAGCGTATTCAAACGCAGTCGAAACCACGGACTGGCACGTACATACCCACACCCACACATACACACACACACACACCCTGGACAGGGAGTAGGTAATGATGACGCCTTGATCTTCTGTAACTACGGTTAGGAGAAGGTTGCTGTGGTCGCTTTCCTCCTAGAATCTGTCTTATGCATCTGGTTGGTTTAGTACTTTGTCCCTTCATCCTTTCTTCCATGCCTGCACTCTGCGTTTAGAGACCTACCACGCTTCACTGAGTAACCTAGGGCAACGTTCTCTTGCCATCTTCCACAATTCTATCACCGCAATGAATGTTCTTCACCGTCCAGTTTTAAAATCCCAAGGATCTCCCAAAAGCTATGTTTTCCCATTCACGCACATTTTCTAAACAGCTAGTATAACAAACATGTTGCGTTTGCTTTTCTAAACATCCTCGCACAATAATTTTCATCCTCTTAGCTATAACAACCTCGTACACTCGCATCAAAACCAGACTGACAATCGCGTAAGTTTGGCACTTGACAACAGTTCGAGTTTAAAAACACAAGAAGAAGACAGGGCGACCCTGTCGAAATATTCTCCAAGTAAGTTTTTGATTCTGAGTCTGTAACTGTTTTTTCTAATAAGAGGACTACTATTTTTAAGTTGGAAGTCCCCCGGACCTGCTCTGTTCCAGGCTCTGTAACGACCTTCACATTGACCTTGTCTAAGGAACACTGCCACACGTTACATCATGGCCTCACTGCTGCCTCCCTTGCCTGTTTCGCATCTAACGATTTCAGAAATCATGTACTTGCCGAATTTTGTCGCATCTCCGTAATTCTCCGACAGATTCAATACCCTTGCGGCCGCCTGGAAAAAGGGGATGCGCGGGTAGTGGTCTTGCTGCCTTCCGTGCCAATTTCCCAAGTATCCTCACGTATTTTGAAATGTCATGTCTAATCCTGACCCTTCTGTGGGAGTTTCGGGTTCCCTTGGCAGAAGGTCAGTCTGAATAATGCCTAGTTTAACGTTTTAAACGCTCTCTAACACCTAAATCAAGTGTCGCTGGTATGTCATCTAAACTTCGGCTATGGAACACGGTTTTTTTTTGTGTTTTTTTTCTGCGTAAAAGGTGGGATTAGAATACCGTATAAACTCGTATGTAGCCTATCTGTTTTGTCAATGTTTGTGTCATGACAATTTGTTTTTCGTTTTTGATATTTCGTACCCGGCCCAAAGCATCACAGTAGGCCAGATTAGCGATCGGTAACATGAAACTGGAATCCATGATCACAGCGTGATGCTTCCTTTCTCTGTGATCCATAGCAGATGTAACAAAGTGACCCCCTTGTAGCTAGAGACTGAGAAGATAAGGCCGAAGTACCGTGGATTAACAATACTGAGATACACATTCCACAGATGCAGTTGTTTGCACAGCTTCAAAAGTCCTTGTGAATGAAAGGTTGGCAATGGAGAGAGAGAGAGAGAGAGAGAGAGAGAGAGAGAGAGAGAGAGAGAGAGAGAGAGAGAGAGAAATGAAATGAAAAAGTTTATTCAGCATAGCCCACAGCCCCTTCTGAAGGGGATTATATTAAAAAAAAAAAAAAAAATCAACAACAACAGCGTAGTAAGTATAACAAAAACACGAACATCGCACAAAATGCGTTAAGTACAATCTGCTACACTTGTGCATGAAGTGCAATCTCTGACACAGATACTAACTTCATACTAAGAGTATGAAGAGAGAGGAGAGAGAGGAGGAGGGGAGAGAGAGAGAGAGAGAGATGAGTGAGTGCGCGCGCATCGATGCACACACACGCCGAACCTCCATAACGGAAAACCAAATCCATCATTTTTGCGTGAAACACACACACACACACACACACACACACACACACACACACACACACACACACACACACACCAACGACACACACACACACACACACACGCACACACTCACACACGCACGCACACACACACACAAACACATACACACGCACACAGACACACACTTCACTGACACACGGACGAGCACTGACACACGATGAGAGCATCCGTGCTGTCGGAGTGGGGAAGAACCAGGGTGGATCTTGCCAGGTGTAGGATTTGGGACGCTTTCGAGACATTTCAAGGACGCACAAGTAGCCGTGAGAGAAACTGGAGACCACCCGCGAGAGAGAGAGAGAGAGAGAGAGAGAGAGAGAGAGAGAGAGAGAGAGAGAGAGGGGGGAGGGAGAGAGAGAGAGAGAGAGAGAGAGAGAGAGGTTTTCGTGCAAGACGGCTGCAAAATGGATGAACTTGTTTACGAGCACTTTTCGTGCATGACAGCGGCAGAATGGGCAACTTTTTGTTTTGAAGCATTTTTCGAGCATGACAAGCGCCATGGTTTGAAACTGAATTCAGTCGACGAACCCCCCTCCCCCCCCCCCTTCCCTCCCAACACATCTGCTTCTTACACAACCATGAGCAACTGAGTCCTGTCTGCTTGCAAGATACGCCTATCCGCCCGTGGTGAATGGAATGGATGGTTTTATTGAAGAAACTGACAGCAGGGTTGGACGTCTGTCTTTTTGAAAGGGAGAGAGAGAGAGAGAGAGAGAGAGAGAGAGGGGGAGGGGGTGGGGGTGGGAGTGGGGGTTGCAGACAGCACTGGGTATTAGGTAAGACTGAGAATTGGCGGAGACAGAAGAACGAGAGGGTAGATAGCAGACAGCAGCTGCCACCTGGGGTGGCCGAGACTTTGGCGTGAGACTGATGCCAGTCAGTGCACTTGTTCTCTTTCGGAGGAGTGATGGTGCTCTTGTTTCACACAGAGGAGGGAAGATGGTTTCCCGTTTTCGTTGCAGAAAACAAACAAAACAGAGGGGAGATGGCATGTAGCATGTAGTATTGGGAATGGCCGTGAGACAGATGCCAATGAGCGCTCATGGTTTTTGTTTTTTTTCAGAGGACAGATGGCAGATTCTAGCTGACATCCGAGAAGGCTGACGGATGGGGTGAGACAGACGCCAGTGAGTGCTCTCGTTCTCTTATAGAATGAGAGATAGCATTTGGCAGTGGGTAGGCTGACAGATAAGGTGAGACGGATGCCAGTGAGTGCTCTCGCTCATAGAAAGATAGTCGATGGCTGATGGCAGAGGGTTCTGAGAAACCCTGAGAGTTGACGTATGCCTGTGAGCTCTCTCTGTCTGTCTACCTGTCTCTTTCTCTCTCCGCTCCCCCCTCCTCCCCCCCCCCCACTACAAAAAGAAAAAGGGAGGGTGGTGGTGGTGGTGGTGGTAAACTGCAGTGGTACTTGGAAGGCTGAAAAGTTTGGGTAAGACAGACGCCTGTCAGTGGTGTCGTTTTCTTACAGAAAGAGGGGCTATGCATATAGCAGACGGTATTAGGGGGGAGGTCACGAGTTGAAGCGAGACAGATATGTGAGAGTGCTCTTTTTCTTGTACAGAGAGAGGGGTGAAGGCAGATAACAGTGGGAAGGTTCAAAGTCGAAGAGAGACAGATGCCTGTGAGTATTCTCGTTCTCCTACTGAAAGAGAGGGGAGATGGCTGTTAGCACAGAACATGGGTAAAGGCTGAGAAATAGGGTGAGACGGATGCTACCGAGCGCTCTGGTTGTCTTACAGAAAGAGGGGAGATTGCAGGTGACAGTGGGTCGTAATGGAGACGGATGGTGTGAGAGAGATGCTGCAAGAGCTCCCGTTCTCACAGACAGACAGACAGACAGACAGACAGACAGAAGAGAGAGAGAGAGAGAGAGATAGCAGAGAGAACAGACAGACAGACAGACAGAAAAGAGGAAGGGAGGGGGAGAGAGAGAGAATGAGACGGAGAGAAAGAGTGGGAGGGAGGGAGGGAGGGAGGGAGGGAAGGGAGAGAGAGAATGAAAGAGAGAGAGACAAGGAAAGAGAGACAGAGATAGAGAAAGACAGAGACAGAGAGAGAGGCAGTAGAGGTAGTTTTGAAAGGCTAGGAATCGGGTATGAGGCAGATAGATGTACGAGTGCTCTTGATCTCAAAGAAAGAGAGAGAGAGAGAGAGAGAGAGAGAGAGAGAGAGAGGGAGGAGAGAGAGAGAGAGAGAGGAGAGAGAGGAGAGAGAGAGAGAAAGAAAGAGATTCCATGTACGTGACCTGTCGCAGCAATCAGTCACACAGACCAGCTTTGAATGATCCCCAGAAAAACAACCCTAACAAGTGTGTTTGTATCAACCCATGCCAATTTCATGTACCACATCAACTTATTATTTTGAGTCAGATAGGATTCCAAACAAAATTAAGTCCAAGTTGGAACTTGGGCCGGACTTTATGAGAAGTGGCATCACAGACAAATAGGACATCAGTTCATGCGCGTTTATTTGTGATTTTTCGTTTGTTGTTTTATTTTGTTGTGTTTTCTCTCCAAATACAATGATCGTCATTTATTGTTTGAGATGACCATCAACTAAGCACTTGGCCTTATAAAAAAACAAAAAACAAATACCAAAAAAAAAAAAGGTCGATGAGACAGGAACTGTGTCTTCGTCTTTCGCAGGTTGGAACCACACTAAGCATATCTTTTGAAGGCATTCACTTATTGCTGAGGGTCTGACTGGCTGTGTGTCTGTCTCCAGTCAAGGCTGGCTGACTATTCACCTCACGTCGCAGCAGAAAATGTCAACATGTCAAGTTCGAAACACGGTGGTTTGCTCTTTGGCAAAGCCAATGTGTAGGCAGTAGAACAATCTCGATGCACAGCGCACAAGATGCTGGCATGTATGCTCGCCGTTAAGGGATGCCCAGCCATTTTGAGCAATTATTTCGCTTTGTGGTGGTTGGTTAGCTGAGCGAGAGAACGGGACTAAGACAAAGGCGATTTATGGGAGAGTGAATCGAGTTACCGATCCCTCTGCATCTACGTCTTTGACTTCCCATAACTCTGAAAAAAAAAAGAAAGAATTTCAACAGAACAAATACACTTAAACAGAACAAATAGCGGAGCAACGTGCACGTAAACAAACCCTTCGCTATAATTAACATTATTATTTGAGTATTTATACGGCGCACAACCTCGGTTAGAGACCAAGCTGTGAGCGCTTTGCAATCCACGCTACACAACAGGCCGTCTAACTGGGTAGAGCTGACTGAAGAGCTGTCTGCTGACGCTACTTTCCGCCATTTCCCGTTTCATTCAGTCTATCAATTTTTCGGTCTTTTTTTTTTTTTTTTAAACCCCCCCCCCCCCCCCCCCCCCCACCGGAGGATGCATACTATGCGTATAGTGTTAAAAAATACCAACCAAACTATCCTTCTCTTTCGACAGTTCATATTGGTGATGAGATTCTATGTGCATGAAAGATGTTACGCATGTTTACAGACAAGGAACCTTGGTTTATAAGTCTCAGTCCTATTCGAAGGACTTTTTGGGAAATGGAGTCAGAACCGACATTAACTCCAGGGGAACAAATCTCCCTGTATTGAAACAGCCTGACAGAGATGCGAATCCACAACCCCAGGGTTGCCGGGATCATGAGCCTGGTGCTCAACTGACTGTGCTATGCCGGCCCCAATTATGACAATACGACAATGACTTAGAAAGAAAGAAAGAAAGAAAATGAAAGGGTAGGATTATGCTGGAGAGGGGTGTAGGAGAGGGAAGAAGGGGGATGGACAGGAATGAAGAAGTGGGCATGAAAGGCTAAACATTAAACTCATCTTTGACAGCAGGGGAAAAAAAAACGTTATGCCTGTTTTGAGACGATTTTCGTCTCCAAAGGATGTTTCCGTATGAGGGGAAAAAAGGAGAAGAGGAAGAAAAGAAACAAAAGCAAACAAAAGCAAGCTGAAGTCAGCCTGCATACTGGTTGATTGGATTGAGACGGGGTGAGGAGACAGAGGGCGGGATGGAGAGGGCTAAGGGTATGGGAGGACAGAAAGAAACTGGGAAGTGCGTGGTGTGTATATATCCGTGCGTGGGTTTATCCGTCTTCGACTCAAACTCCAATGAGTTGTTAAGAACGACGAGTTACACAGATTGCAATACAACCTTGAGAGGTCTCGGAATACCAATAAATCGCAGTTGTGTCGTTTTAACAACAGTTTGTAGATCTACATTGGTAAAACAATCGCTGCAATTGTAGTTAGCAGACCTCAATGTAATTTAACGCTATCAGAGATTTACAATACCAAACCAGAAGACATTTCAATGTGAAATATACCGAATACAAAGATCGTTTCAAGAAACACATCTGTGTACCCGCAGAAGGAAGAACTCTGTTATGGTCTGGCCATCGCGTTGTTTCTTTTCGTTGAACGATGGTTTGTTTTCGAAAACCTCGGTCTGGATGGACTGAGTGACAAGCAGAAGGCTCTTCGAGGTCGGACATCAAGTTTCTCACACAGCTGGGTCACTGCCCTACGCCCTGTAAACAGTGCTTGCCGTCTTCAGAAACGTGCTCCACGTCCTTCTGCTTCCTTTCCTCAAACACCCCACCCACCTATCTACCCCTTGCCCGCCTCTCCTTCGCGCCCCTTCCTCTGTTTCAAGCTCAAGTGTGTGCATGCCCAATCAGGAGTTCATCAATCAAACATAAACGAATCTTCTGAAGGGACACAGGGCTGTTTGATGCTCAGCTGTTTTCTCTTTCTTTCTTTTTTGTTTTTGTTTGTTCTTACTTTCGTCTCATTCCCTCTCCTCCCGTTTTTTGTCCCTATCTTTGCTAGTCTGCATCAAGGCCGAAGATCTCCGCACGTAATTCTTTTCTTTAGTCTTTAACGGAACGTTAAGCTGTGTCCAAGTGGCGTCGGATCACTGGATAATCGGCGTGATGGCGGGTTTTATCTGAGCTTATTTAGGCTGAAACATTCACGATCACGGACTTGACCTCGAATTACGATCGTCGACTGTTCACAGACTCATGGTTCTAAGTTATTCTGTTGAAAAAAAATAACGATGATCGATGCCAGCCTTCCTGCGGGGATTTTGTTGGAAAACAGTTTTAAAAAGGACGCCATATGCTAGAGTCAGGAAAAGAGGAAGTTGGGTGGCATTGAAAAACAGTCCAAGTCAGCGTAGGAAAAGTTGTCCTTTAAGAAGCAACGTAAACTGCCCCTCAGCCTGCAGGGCCATGAGCATTGCAAGTTGTCTGTTTCACGCAGAACCTGGAAATCCAAGGACGGAATATGGGCCATAAATAGACAAAAAATCTGTTCGATACGCTCCTACTTTTTCATGCGAAGTATGTTCTTCGTCAGTGATAGGGAGAGAGCGGGGTGAAATAAGGATAGGGAAGAAGCGTTGTGAGGGATTGGGAGAGGGTGGGGGTAAGGACAGGAGACAAGATTAGCATGGGCACACTGTGCCACAGATAGACGGTAAGACATACAGATGATGATGCCAACCGATATTCCATGGGAAGTGGATGTATGAGCGCGAAAGTGTCTGAGCAGTCAGGTGCGGGCAATGAAACGCCTCCTTAGGGTGAGGTACTCAATGGAAGCGGAGGCGCTGGTAGTGACAGGACTTCTCTTTTTCTGCTGACCCTTCCACCCCGCATCTGTTCCTAATTCCCCTTCAGCAGTGACAGTTCCTGCTGTGACGCATCTCTGCGAAGAACTGTGGTAGGCTTCCTGTTTCCAAAGGCTGGTGTCTTTTCTGGAGATTTCTAGGGAGACCTTGGGGTTGTCTTTGAAGCACTGAAGCTGTCCATCAAGAGAGTTCTTTCCTGAGGACAGCTCGTCAAAGAACAATTATTTTGGGGTGAGGTCTGACATCCTGACATGTAGCCAGCTCTACTGATCTGCTGCTTCAACAGAATTATGTTGATTGAAACTGGTGAAAGACAGCACTGCTGAGTCAAGGATCTTGTCCTGCCGGTTGATTTTGCGAATTCGCTCAGGTGTAAGAGGATTGGAAGGATGACAATGATATAGATCGTGAATTCTGTCAAAAGGTCGATTCATTTTCTTTTAACAAGATGCTATCATGTCTGAAGCCGGCGCTTCTCTTGGAAATCGTACGGCTGATTTTGTCATCGATCTGGACTGCTTTGGAAAGAATATTGCCAGGCTTTGTACATTTTGTGAACTATTCGGAGTCTCTGGCATTCCACCGTGTTGAGGGATTTAAGAAAGGGTGGTAACAAGCCGCTTGGTGCATAACTTCGGTCTGTTTGGTGCTTACTTTTTTAAAACCAAATTTGTCACAGGCACAAACATAAGAACACCTTTTATGCAGTCATGCACCTCAGGCACTGAGCAATCGTCAGCAAAGCCAATAGATTCTCTCAGAACACTTTATTTTATATCTTAGTGATATTCTGGAGCGATCCAAGTTTTAAGAGTTTCCCCCGTCCATTCTAAATAGAATGTAAATTCCACAGTCTTTGTTCTTGAAGGGGTCTGTCAGTGTGGCTGAGAACATCACCCTGATAACATAACGCCATCACCTTAGAGTCAGATTTATGGATGGACGGATAGCTTACTATTAATGGTTAGCCATTAATAGTAAGCTATTACACACAGATAGATAGATGGACAGACAGGCAGATAACCCAAGAAGCAAACATAAACCACGAATTTGCATTAGCTGTACAATAACTACATGTAAAACGTTTCCGATCAACATAATTCCCAAGGCAACAAGCCCATATTTGTTTCCATTTTCGTTATATGGTGGTAGCAAAACAGTTACCAGTGATCGAAGAGAATCTTTGCAGTTGTTTTTCATGGTCATGATTGCCTGTGTCGTCCTAACCTTCAACCTAAATGACGTCAGCCTTTTCACCAGGGCTTTGGCGTTGACTTACAGCTCACGTTATGATTACCATCTTATTTATGCGATCTGTAAGGCTTTCTGAGTGTGATCTGGATTTTACAGCGCTTAACTGACAGCGTGCGTGCGTGTGAGTGAGTGAGTGAGTGAGTGAGTGTGTGTGTGTGTGTGTGTGTGTGTGTGTGTGTGTGTGTGTGTGTGTGTGTGTGTGTTATTGAGATAATTACATCTAGGTGGAATCTGATTGTGTTACTAATCGCTCAAATGCACACTGCTATCACTTAAGTTAAAAACAAAATGCTCATCGCCATCGTAAGCTGGTCTCATATCAGCCGGGCGTGAAAAGACAACTAGGCCCAGAACTTTCTTTACCTGCTTATTTGTATTGCTTACGACTATGTTATCTTACAACAACGATTCATTTTGTAATTCGACCGTAACATTTGACGCTAGAACATGTATTTGCTTGAAAGCCATAGAAAAACATGTATTCACTGCCTTTTCAGAATGATTTCAGCTTTCATGTCTTTACTCTTACTGATGTCAGCTTACGACAAGAACTCAATAGTTCGTGTGGACAGACTGGAATATCCGCACCATGCGCTAATGAAGTTCTCTTCATGAAGACGACCACGGAATTCAAAAGATTTATGTAATTCATCAGAACATTTGATTAGTGTGTAGTTTGCTAATGATTCAGGAACAGAAACAAATTATCTTTTTTTTAATTACAAGACATTCTACATTGCGAATTATTGGCCGGGGAGGGCAGTGGGCTTATTTCAGAGAACATTGTTCAATTCAGTTGACTCTGTCTTTCTTTCTTTCCTTTTTATACTCCCAGTTCTTATAGAACAGGGAGTACTTTAGAATGGGAACGAAGAAATGCTGTCTGTGTGTGTGTGTGTGTGTCTGTGTGTCCGTGTGTCCATGGTCAAAATGAGTTCCACTCGCTCCAGACAAAACTACTGGGCCGATCTTTCTGAAAATTTGTAGGTATGTTCATTATGGGTCACGGAAGATGCACGATGTTTTAGTTTACCGCTATAGCCGTTAATAACGGCTGTAACGGCCTATAACGGTTTTTCTTTTTTATGGAATATCTCAGAAAGTACTTGGCCAATTTATAAGCGGTTTGGATGATCTTGTGATAAATGGGAGCCTCTGTCCATATGTAAGTGATGTAATGCTGAAAACGGATTAAACAACCGTTAAAAACCGTTATTCTGCCGTTATTTCTTATATATAGGTGGATTTTAATGAAATTTGGTATATAGAAAGGTTATCACACACAAATGGCACTTCTATATAGTGTTTCAAAATTTGACCGTTAAAAACCGTTATTCTTGACATATTGTCTGATTTGGATGAAATTTGGTATGTACACAGGCTTTAGCCCAGTGAGGACTAAAATACCAGTTTCAAAAGAGTACATCGGTTAAATAACCGTTAAAACCGTTATTCTGCCTTTATTTCTTATCTCACAAAGCATTTGGCCGATTTATAAGCGGTTTGGAAAACTGGGAGTACGTTTATATGCTTCGCATCTTGTTTCTTTTTGTTGTTGTTATTCGGTAACTGGCGACTCGGGTCTGATCGGTCTGTCGGAGCGGCTGTTGCTTACATATGCCTTTATTTGCATCAGCTTTCAGCTGTGTCCCCCCTCCCCCCCCCCCCATCCCAAATACCCAAAGTGGTAGGAGCTGGACAGTTTGTCGTGTTATTTGTTTGTTGCTTTTTTTCCCCACCAGAATGCCAATGTTTTCTCCGCAACGTAGTTCCCGGTGTAACGAAAAGTTTTAACTCCCCGAATGGTTTAACTCTCAGGGAGTTAAACTGTTCATATGTAGATGTTAACTCCCCGGAGTTAAACTAGAATATAAAAAAAACTAACTCTCTCTGTGTTTCAGTTTGACTCCAGGGAGTTATTCTGACATACCACCAGAATGACTCCCACTCACCACCCACCACCCTCTCCCCGCACCTCGCTACCACCCATGCATCTTATATATTTTCGAAATCTGTGTGTGTGTGTGTGTGTGTGTGTGTGTGTGTGTGTGTGTGTGTGTGTGTGTGTGTGTGTGTGCGTGCGTGCGTGCGTGCGTGCGTGCGTGTGTGTGCATGCGTGCGTGCGTGCGTGTGTGTATTCCTAATGCACGGCCACAGTTCTCAACCGATCGGCACCAAATTTGGTATCAAGCATCCTTAGCACTCGGGAAGGTCTTGGGCTATTTAGTTTTGGGCGGCACTGTTTGTGGGGCGCAGAAAAATTAAATATTTAAAAAAAAAATCGGAGCCATAGTTCTCAACCGATCGACACCAAATTTGGCACAAAGCATCCTTGCCATCCTGGGAGTGTCATGGGCACAGTTTCTAGGGCGCAGCAAAATCAATTATTAAAAAAATCGGAGAGCTCCACTCTTCCAACTGAATTCAGTTCTTAACCGATGAACACCAAATTTGGCACAAAGCATCCTTGGCACCCTGGGAGTGTCATGGGTTATTTACTTTTGGCTGGCACTGTTTCTAGAACGCAGCAAATTTAATTGTTTGAAAAATCGATTTCTGCCTATAGTAAGTAAAGTGAGCTTAGGGAAGTGAGCCACCACGAACACAAAGATTACAATGCTTTCACTTCACGCGGCACAGAGTTGGGGGGGGGGGGGGGGGGGGGGGGGGGGGGGGGGGAGGGGGGGAGGGAGGGCAGGGGAGAGGGGAAGGTGGGGAAATCTATCTGTGTGTGTGTGTGTGTGTGTGTGTGTGTGTGTGTGTGTGTGTGTGTGTGTGTGTGTTCCTTCTGCACGGCCACAATTCTCATGGGTGGACCTTAAACTTGTGCACGTTTGTGTGAAATTTAATTGACATTGAATAATAAAGACGCGAGTTATTGACACTTTTGTGTCGACCTTTCGGGGTCCCTGTGACCTTGACCTTTGGCTATGGCGAATTTGAATCTGCTGCATAACCCAGCAAATTTGGAGGAAATCGGTTGAGAAACGCAGCTGTGGTTGGCGAGTGAAGATTTACTTCTCTCCCAAGGTAAAAGTCGCATTCGTGATCTTGACCTTTAATCTTGGACTTTGAAACGCACATTGTTGGTGGACCTTATAATTGTGCACATTTGTGTGAAATTGTATTGACATTGGATAATAAAGACGCGAGTTATCAACACTTTTGTGTTGACCTTTCGGGGTCCCTGTAACCTTGACCTTTGCCTATGACGATTTCAAATCTACTGCATAAGCTGTAGGGGTAAGGGCTAAAGGCTGCAAGCAAATACAGAGGAAATCGGCTTAGAAACACGGCCGTGACTGTCGATGGAACATTTCCTTCTCTCCTGATTTCCAGTTTTGCGTCTGTCGACGCAAATTGCATCAAGATGCAATGCGTCACGTGACGGCCGACCAGCCCATGACCTCTCCAGGGTACCAAGGATGCTTGATACTCAATTTGGTGGCGATCGGCCGCAAAGTGTGGCTTCGTAAAAGCATCAGACGGACACACGGACACAGACACAGACAGACACACTACAACGAGTGATATATATATATATATATATATAATACATATATATAATATATATATATAAAAGATAATGACGACGACGACACCGACAACGACCACGATGGCTAAGACGCTGTTGCTGTTGATGTTGCTGTTGCTGCTGCTGTGGTTGTTGTTGATGATGATGACAATGATGATGATGATGATGATGATGAAGAATATTAAATCCCCTTGTCCATTCTCTTACAGAAAGACATCTGGGAATAGGTGGGCGGGAGTCATCTTAGCCATGATCAGATTAACTCCCCCTCTGTTACAAAGTAACTCCCCAGGAGTCGCTTCATGTCAGAAAAAAAAGTACACATTAACTCCCAGGGGAGTTATTCTAAACTATGAAAAACTGCCCCTCCCCCCCCCCCTCCCCTCAGTGAGCTGGGAGTTAAACTTTTACACACCTGGATTAACTCCTGGGAGTTAATCTGGATATAGTACAGACTAACTCCCAGGGGGTCATTCTGTTACAGTGTGGGAGTTAAATCTGATATATGTAAAAAATGACTCCCCCCTTAACGTTTTCAAGAATTTGTTGAGACTTGTACAAAAAATATTTTAGAACATTTTGAAGTTTTACTGAGTGGAGTTATTTTGGCACAGGGTGGGAGTCATTCTAGTTTAACTCCCGGGGAGTTAAAAAAAATTTACATATGAACAATTTAACTCCCTGGGAGTTAAATCATTCGGGGAGTTAAAACTTTTCGTTACACCGGCCTCACAAGTTTAAGAGTGTCGTTAGTGTAATGGGCCTACATTCCCCGCCATGCCTAATTGACTGACTTACTGTCTGTTAAGTGTAGTCTGGCAGAAGCATTGTATCTTATTGTATAAGCATGAATGAAATCGAATGAAAAAGATTAAGCGAAGGAAAACTTAATACTATGTGTGTGCGTGCGTGTGTGTGTGTGTGTGTGTGTGTGTGTGTGTGTGTGTGTGTGTGTGTGAGAGAGAGAGAGAGAGAGAGAGAGAGAGAGAGAGAGAGAGAGGTGTCCTTGAAATCGACAACAGAAGATTTTACAATTACTCATCCATCTCACCCCTCTTCTTGCTTCCCCGGTAAAGAAAAAATTCTTTGTCAGACAGTAAGTTAGGAGGAGGAGGAGGAGGTGTGGGGGAGAAGCTCTCAGACTTCGGTCAAGGGCAGAACAAGCCCGCCAGGAAAACAGGAACAGCATTCGAAACACGGCGTTTCGCCGCCACCCCATAGAGACAAAAGGTCACGACCTCTCCCTCCCCCGTTCCTTCTACCCTTCACCCCAACCATCGCATTATGTATTACCCCTGCCCTCACTTCCTTCCACCTCCTACACCCCTCCTCCTCCTGTCTCAATGCCGTTTAGTAAGCTTGTGTCACTCGGCTCGGCTCTCGCCAGGCCCCCCTTCGTCTTCCGAAGACAGCCAATCGCTGACGCCCAACGTTGTGACGCGTCCGGTTTTGGTGACGTCACTTGACCAACAGTCCTCATCTCCAGCTATTAAAACCCAAGTTTAGCCGTTTGAACGTTAGTCTTGCCTGAGGTTTTTGTAGCGAGTTTTGTGTGCAGACTTCATCTCATTATTTTCGCCCCGAAACTACGTATGTTCATATTTTAGATGCTGCTGGACCATATGTGCGTTTCGGAAGACTAGAAAAAAACAGACCAAGTCACAGGCCAGGTCATCTTCTGGCGATCGATATATTATAATTTACTCAAGACCAGCCCAGTGTGTGGTATAAAAAAAAAAAGAAATTGCCACGTATTAATTAGTACAGTTAGAAGAAACTGTGGTAACCTTTGTGTTTAAATGAAAATCTGCTAGTCAGCAGTCAACCGCCACGAAAACCAAGAGACATGTACATGCTACAGGAGGCATGTCTGGCTTGTGTGCTGCTGT
>CM065714.1:91067546-91082546 GCA_033310375.1 Conus canariensis
ATATTAGGTCTCGCACAGCGGCCCCCGACCAATAATTGGTTTAAATGAAACTTCCCGCTTACATCACTCATAATCTGAGTACATAATTCGGTTCCAAAATGATGGTAGATTTCAGGCCTTAGAATTCGTTCGTAACTGCATCCGCAAAGATCCGCACTTGATAAATTTCAATGTGTGCTTGGATCTACCTAGCATGTGTTTTGATGTCCATATGAAAAATAAGTTGGCAAATCAACTTTCAGACACAACAGAGTCTCTGAGAAAAAATCAGTTGTCCTTGACACTGTGTACTTGAAACATTACTCAAGGCCCTGTCGTATTCACTTGTGATATGTTACGACCAGTGATCTTTACTACACGGGAGTGGAAGCATGAGAATATCTGTTAATATCACTGTCATGTCGGTAATCAAAGTTTCCTCTGTCACCATCAGCCATGGGCTTGCTACACTACTGTTCACTGTTTCTTTGTTATTTGACCTTACTTGTTTGCTTTTTCTTGGATGTGCTTCTGATTTTTTTTTGGAAACGGGGGAGGAGGCGTGGAGGGGCTTCCTCTCGTCCGTGTTTATATTCTCCCAATTTTCCTGTGGCAGTCCAGCACCTTAGTCGACCTGTCAATTCTTTATTAGGCGGCCCACAGAGGAGACATTCCACTGCTGAAGAGTCACTTCGGTGATGTTCAATCGTGTCTGTTCTGATCCAATATACGCAGAACACCACCTAGTCAGGTCCCGCACGGACGATAGTAATTGCTAAGTCGCGGATGCAGCGTGAGTGACTACGTAAACCCCTACCCCCACCCCCCTCCCGCCAACCTAGAGGACGCCACCACGTCCGTGCAACAAAAGTTGCAATGAATTTTTCGACACTGATGACTTTGACCAATGATATTTGCTTTGACAAAACTCGCCTATGCATGGACGTGGAGAAAAAATCGAAACCAAGGTCACCTCGAGAGCAGGGCATGAAGGGCCACGAGATTTAAGATTTTTTTTTTCTTAGGATGATTTATGAGAATTACGATGATTAAATGATGCTATGGAGTTCTATTCTGGTATGAGATTACATGAAATGGGTGTTCTTTGTGCCTCCTTTCATAATTTACCCCGCCGTCAACAGGCCTGAGAACTACAGACACCTGCGGTGTTGGTTAGGAAGTTCTAGCAACACATCACAGAAGCATCCATTAAGTGATGAAACTCGAAAGTGCAGAGCCATTCTTCCCATTTCGCCCATAACATGCTCACGTTTGAGCAGGATCCGACCGGGACTAAAAAAACACGTATGCCTCTGGAGGGTACTGGAATCCCTCTGATTGTGACTCGAACCCCGACCTCCCAGCCCGCAAGCCACACGATGCTAACCACTGCACCATGACAGATGGTAGCTTCCGAGTTTTTAAAGATGATGTTCCAATTAGTAAATGTGGCAACTTTGAACATGTTTACGCTTACATTGATCATCTAAGAGCATATAATCGTCAGGACAGATGGATCAGTACAACGTCCACATATACAAAAACTCATTCATTCAAACAACTGTAAATATGCTTGTTCTTTTAAGACTGTAGAAGCGATGCACATCAGAAAGCGCGCACGCTTGTGTATATGGGGGAGGGGGGGAGGAATGACATGAACAGTAATCGAAACATGTTTATCAAATGGTATGCACTATGCCCCCACAAATGGGTTGACAAATTTTCACGGGTGAACAAATTTTGATCTTGCTCAACTGGAAATCAGCAAGACCACATATACTTTGAGCAGTTTCTTGATTTGCAGACGCATGGCTAGATTCCGGGGAACGATTCGTATTCATCAACTACAATTTTCTTTACGCAACAATACCTGCGACACTTCATGCAACAGACTATATTTCCAAAATCGCTATAAAGACTCTGGACATAGCGTAAGTCTCCGTGTAATCACAAGTTCGCTTTTCCACAGTGAACCATAGCATTCCCTTTTCCTTTGCTTCACTGTCATAGCGCATGGAGTTCGTGTGTCGGAACTACAAACACAATGAAAAGACCAGACCAAACGAGGACGTTCATTCACACACAGACCATCAGACATTGAAGATAAGATTTTAAAGTCGTCAGTCAAGCCTAAACACCGTGATCCCCAACAAGGCATTCACAGCCATCTGTCAATCTCAGTATACAAAGTGGCGTACAGCCGATGAGTCAAGAATAGTAAAAGCCTCTGCCCGTCATTTCTTCTGCCCCCCCCCCCCCCCCTCACCACCAGCAGACAGCTGCCAGACTTCCTGATGGGTCTCAGGTCGTCGGTGGACGCAGAGTAGCTTGGACGGAGTAGATATGTAATGTTCATTTAACGTTGAGAAACCTTGAGAAGAGATATGATGTAGGGTTGATAATAGTGTCGAAAGGCGTAAAAGCCTCAGCCAGATTTTTCGCTGTGATTCCTACGAACGGCAGCCTTAACAGAATTCAGTTCTCGTATTAGTTCTTACAGCTCCAGCTATCCTAGTTTACAACATTAAATCGGTACGCGTTTTCTACTCAAGATCGGACACCCGCCGGTTTTTGCGTTTCAGGACTTTTCAGCTTAGTGCCTTGACTTACAAACACCTCAAATTCAAGCTAACAGACCAACCTCTCGAGTTCCGACAAAATACAGTCGTATTTTAACGACCAATCTGTCGCCCCTGCCCAATTTGTCACCCGGCGACAGATTGGGCCTCAACACCAGGACCAATTTGTCGACCAGGCGACAGATTGGTCCTCAACACCAGGACCAATCTGTCGCCCATTCTAAGTTTTTGAGGGCGACAGATTGGGTCGCACTTCACTGTCCAATCTGTCGCCCCTTGGCCAATTTGTCGCCAACTTACCTTGCTCTCAATAAGTTGATGTTGGGCCACAGTTTCTCTCATTCCCACACTTTCTCTCACTTTAGGAGAAAGTGTGGGGGCTCACTTTCTCTCACTTAAGAAGAAAGTGCAGGATTGAGAGAAAGTGTGGTCCTTCCCCTTTCGCACTTTCTCCCATGTGAGAGAAAGTATGAGGGCGCCCCCACACTTTCTCCGATTGTGAGAGAAAGTGTGGGAAGCGCCCCATATTTTTATTTATTTATTTATTTTCAATTTCGTTATTAGTTTCTTGTCTTTCCTTAAATCAAACTAAGAGCCAAATGATAATAAAATTTAATAAAAAGTGAAAAATAAAACATGCAAGTGTCAAGTATTTAAATCAACTAGTTATCAAATCCAAATAATCTAATTCACGCTGGAAAGTAGGCAAACACACAAAAAATGTTGCTTATGTTGTTTTGGTAAGTTTATATGGACATGGTATTAAACATTGGCCATAAACGTTACCTGTCCAATACTCTCCCTGTCAAATGGGGTGACCACGAAGTAATTCACTTTATTGTAAAATCCAGATGTTCACTACTTAGGCTGCGTATTCTCTAATGGTAATTTTATAATATTCACAATCTAGATAACTACTGGTCAGTGCCAAAACCAGCGGTCAGCTTCATGATAATTTCACGTTTTCACTATTTCACTGCATATTGGTGTGTTATAAAAGCTTCTGTACAGTTTACAATGTAGATGTCCGGTGGTCAACAAGATTGACCAGTGGTCAGTTTCATGTAAATTTAATATTTTCCCGAGTTCACTCCATATTGCTATGTTTAATGCTTTCTTTTTTTAATGTAGAAGACCAGTGGTCTGCAAGAATGACTATTGGTCAGTTTTATGTCAATTTCATATTTTCACTATCTCATTGTGTATTGAACGTATAAATGTAAACTCTTCTTCTATAAGCAACTATCATCACACACACACACACACACACACACACACACACACACACACACACACACACACCCCATAATCATTTTTTTTTTTGCAGAAGACTGAAAACCTATTTACCATTTTTTTTTTCTGAAAAGACTTTGAAGGGTTTTACGAAAACCCCTTTTAATGTGTGACATTGTTTTAGGACTTGTTCAATGTTCCATTTTTACTTTTCTTGAACGGTGGTCTTTTTTTTCTTTTCATGTTTAAATGTATTTTCACGTCATTTTTTTTTTTATTGACGTGGGCCTGTATTCACATCGGGATAGCATGGGGCCAATAGAATTTAACAGGATTTTTGGAAGAGCTTCTACGCTGGTATGGTGCCATTTCTCATGCTATCTCAATGTGAATACAGACTCCGAGTGTTTTTATATTGTTTTTATTTCTAGTTTTTTTTTGTAGACTAATAAAATGTGTGCGAGAGGTGCCTGCCAGAAGTGACTATCACAAAAGGAATTGGTACAATAAACCATCACACCAAATTAGAAGAGAATTGGCCCCAATACCCTGGAGTTACAGGGGCCGCGATTCTTTATTACCCCGCCACAGGAGTAGAAACACTCCAACTTCAAAAGTAGTTCGCTGTGACGCTGTGTTTTTCTATCTGCTCAAATATTCCCTCTTCATGATGTCTTCACTATAAGGTCTATCCCATCAAAATATGCAACACCCGGGCCCAATCTGTCCTGGTGTTGAAGACCAGTCTGTCGCCTGGGCGACAGATTGGTCCTGGTTTGAAGACCAATCTGTCGCCGGGCGACAAATTGGGCAGGGGAGACAGATTGGTCGTTAACAGTCGTCTTTTACTTATCCATCTAACGTGTTTGATCTGCCTTCAGCCTTTAAGAAGAATATTATTAACTCTCGTCGACAAGTTATATAATTTTGACACAGAGTGCCTTCCATTTGGTCTGTGGTATTCGAGTAGAGACTTTCTAAAATATCCGTAAAAGAATGAACTCATTTAGCTAAATTGTGCTGGACTCTGCTCGGAAAATCTGCTGAAAAAAGTGATTGAAACTCTCTCCCCCTTAACACCCCCCCCCCCCCTCCAAAAACAAACAAACAAACAACAACAACAACAACAACAACAACAAAGCTACAGTTCTATCAATCACCATTTGGGCGCATGTGATCAGTTTGGCCATAAAGCGCAGCTTCTCAAAAATAAAGCGACGTTAGTGTCACACATGATTCCGCATGTTTACTGAATAGTATGGAATAATACATGCACAGATACACACACAAACACCATCCACCCATCCCTCTCCACCCCATACACACTTTCATGTTGCATCTACTATGGTTGTGTGTCTGCCTCATGTCCAGACTGTCCGACGAGGCGGCAGGTGCGTGCGGCTGGG
Organism: Conus canariensis; assembly: GCA_033310375.1. Classification (NCBI taxonomy): domain Eukaryota; kingdom Metazoa; phylum Mollusca; class Gastropoda; order Neogastropoda; family Conidae; genus Conus; species Conus canariensis. The sequence goes on from CM065714.1 coordinate 91,072,744, forward strand.
AAGGGGAAGGGGATGGAGGTCTAGGTCCAGACCCTGGGCCTGCCAGGCGGGCATCCACCTGGACATCAGCCCACACTGCCAGGAAATCATGATGGTCCGTTCCAGACGCCGTGGACGTGGCTAAACGCCCACACTGCCAGAGAATCATGGTGATGGGCCGTTCCGGACGCCGTGGACGTGGCTAAAAGCCGCTCACATCGCTCATTACACGAGAACTGAAGTCACTCTGCTGAATTTCACAGACTGTCTACTGGACAAGCAGACTGTAACTCGACTGGATTTACACATTGCTGATCCAGTGAATTTGCAGACTGTCTGTCAAGTGAATTTAAAAACTGTCACTGCTTCATGTAAAGACTGATGATCTTTATCAGTATGTCCCATGTCATCTGTCTTATTTTACTGAATCTAGGCTGGGTCCTTTTTTTTTTTCTTTTCTTCTCTTTCTTCTTTTTTTTTTTTTTTTTTTTTTTTTGGTGCTGCTGTTCTACTTTAATGTCACTGCACTTGATTTTCAGACTTTTGTTCATTTGCTTTTATATGTTGATATTACAACATCAAAGCGTACTTCCACGTTACGCAGTTGCTATTTTGATATTCGGGAATTACCTCGTTTGGTGTCTTTCTAATGCTCCCTTTACTTGTCTAACATGTACATATGAATGTTTTTATGTTCCCATACTGTTGTAATGTTGATGGTAAATAATTTGTATTTTTATCTACCTGTTACGTGCTGGTGGTAGTCTGCGGTAGCGCACACAGTTCCTAGCGAGTTAATCGAAGGGGAACAAAGTGCACGCTAATACATGTTTGTACGTTAATAAAATCGTTGGCACCAGTAACTAGTAGTAAACTACCAACCAGGATTTTAAACATCAATGTTTTACAGGAATTGTAACGGAATTGTGATTAAATTCTGAGCCTTTCGTAGTGCTAAATTTGATATGCATACACACCTTTTCGTAAACATATATATAAATAAAAATCCATTGTAAGATTTTGTTTTTTAGATGTATATTAGAGCTACTTATTCATTTGTTTTTTTCTTTTTCAGTCATAATAGTATTTTAGTGTAGAACATTAGTGTTGCTTATTTCGGCTATACAATGTGAATGATATATTCAATCTTAAATGTTTACAGACGTAGTTAACACTTTAGTGGCAGTTACTGAAAAGTGTTTATTACACTATCCATCTCTCCCTTTCTAGCCTTTCCTCCGACTCAGGTTTTTTCTTCTGCTGTTGGCATTCGTCTTTGTTTCAGTGACGAAACCTGCGTGTTCTTACACTGACGAGCACTGCTTCTGGATGTCGCTTTGGTTATTTCTTGAATCGGTCTCACAACGTCAGTTCTGGGAGAGAAGGTTTTGCACGCGCTTGAATCTTTCTCGTATCACTTTCGCTGTCTGTGCGTTTGGCCAGAAAGGATGCTGTTTCGATTGGTGCACCTCTACACAGCCATCCGTTTTAAATCGGCGGACGTCACTGCAAGGTCTCGTTAGAGTCTTCTGTAGGTTACTTGAGTGCATGATTTCAGTTCGATTATATGTCAGAAATTGTTGCAGGGACAGGAAGAGAGGTCCAGTCGGTGCTGTATATCTCCAACATTCCAGTAAGCAGAAAATTGTAAAACCTGTTATTACACAGAGTGGCTTTGGCCGGAAGATATTACAGACCACAGGTCGAAGAGTTTGCAGTCGGTCTGTTTTCATATATGCCCGAGTCTTTTTTTTTTTTGGTAAGCATCAGTCAAAATTAAAAAAATCAAGCTTAAAAGCGCTAACTCGCAATCTTGCTTTACTCACTGGTTACTAATGAGGAAACGGAACAGTCTATCGGTCAAAGCTTAATACAAGATGTTGTCAGGAAATGCTTCGTTGTTAGAACGAATCTGTCTGAACACCAAAACTTGCTCCCAGGATCGTCATGTCCGTGCCGGACGCTTTTGTGTTGTGGCGGAGATGGTTATAAGGTCGATAACATCTTTTTGACATCATTGCAGCTGTCGAAGACTGAAGGAGGAGGGAGCTAGGGAAAGGGAGAGGAAGGGTGTGTGTGAGAGAGAGGTTAGCTACACAAACATTACCTCGGTGGTTCCAGGTCCCTTCATGAAGTTACGCTGGCTCCGTGGCAGTAGAACATACACAAGACAGAGTCAGCAGAACCATAAACAAGAAGTTGAACGAGTCGTTCAAGGAAAGTTCTGTTCCCCAATACAGAGATTCAGTATCAATTTTCAACTGCAGTTGTTTGTCAGCTGCCTTGCAAGTATGACCTAAAGGGGAGAATAGAAACTACGGAATACTTTCAGCATCCACGTAATCACAAATAAGTGATTTATCTTCTGATACACTTGAAGATTAACCGACAATGTTTTCAAACCCACGAGCTACCTAGAGATCAAAGCTTGTGTCAAGTTATGATATTGACGTGGTCGGCCAGGCTATAAACAACATGACCCGTTGAGAATGAATGTTCGTTGAGGTGATTTGAATATTCTTACCCAGTTCATAAATTAATTGATAATTCAGTCACAGTTGAAAATATTTTCATATTTTGAATTGCATATGGTTTAGTAATGAGTCTTGTTCCATGCCTGTTTACTCAGGTTTGCCCGTGTTTCTTCGGTTTCTCCTCGTTTCTTAGCTTTTGATTTAAGTGTTAAGCGTCCTTTTTTCTTTCTTTCTTTCTTCAATTAAACTTATGTGCAACATATTGCGGAGTATGGCCCCTCGAACATAGATACATGTTAAGGTTGTCGTCACATCCTTCGTCTTCGGGAGACGATGGTGTAGCGTCCGGATGTTGGGTTCATTTGCACCTTCCCGAGTGGCTGTACAGTCCGATTCGCAAGTGACAATCTCTGCTGCATTTGCTTCACGTGAACGATGATGTCTGCTGCGGCTGTCGTTGCCTTCCCTTCCTCCTAGCTCTCTTTTGAGCGAGGGTTGTGATCGGCGCCTCCTCTGCTTTCTGTACGCCCTGTCTGACAGCAAGGTGCCAGGCTGGGCGGTCTTTTGCACAGTTTTGCCACGTACTGACTTGATGCTGCACAGTTTCATGTCCTTCTTGCAGACATCTGTGTAGCGCAGGCGCGGCGTCTGGTCAGTCGTCAGCCGTCTGCCAGTTTACCATACAGGTCTTTGGGGATACGGCTGGGTTCCGTTCTCCTGACATGGCCAAGCCAGCGAAGGCGCCTCTCGCTGAGAATGGCAAGCATGCTATTCATGTTGACACGTTCCAGGGCCTCTGTGTTGGGTACTTTGTCCTGATACTGGATCTGCAGAATGTGTCGCAGACACCTCTGGTGGAAGCTGTTGAGTTTTCTCTCTTGGTTCGTGTAGGTGGTTCATGCCTCGCTGCTGTAGAGGAGTGTGCTAAGCACACAGGCCTAGTAGACGCGCAGCTTGGTCTTCACAGTAAAGCTGGGGTTATTCCAGATCCTCTGGTTCAGTCTAGCTGCTACTGTCTTGGCAATCCTGTTTTTCACCTCTGCATCGATGGAGAGCGACCTGGAGCTGGTGGACCCGAGGTTGATGAAGTTCTCCACAGCTTCCAAGTTGTAACCATCAAGAGCGACGGTTGGAGGATGATAAGGTACACACAAAGTGCATAGGTCTTCCTTTCAATGACAAACTTCTGTTGTTGAATATCACTCGGAGTGAACAGATGTTGACTGATGAACAAACACAAGGCGCATACACACCTTCAGCACACCCAACTATGTCGTTTGCGAGAGAACATAGTTGTTGAAGCATCACTCGCCCGACTTTCGCCGTAACGGATATTTTCCCGCAGGACCGTCGACGTAACACACATCGCCTCAGAGAAACAACGTTCCAACGGACATCGCCCTTAAGAACTCGTCCGAATGGGAACCGCCCCAACGGATGTTGCCTCCACGGGACAACACCGATCTGGTACCTGTTGCGTTGGGAGTATGTGCGGGTGCTGAGCTGATGACGGCGTACTGTTATTGATGTATATTTAAGTATCTAGGTAGATCGCGAAAATGCAGGACCGACCTGGCATGGACAATGTTGTAGTCCTGATGGTTCTAGTCAACAGCTGTTCTTCACAGGAAAGCTTTCTTGTGTCGAAGTGTTCTGCAATAGTGCATGTTGTACTTGCAGCACCTATAATCATTTCTGATTTGGTATTGATTATATCTGATCTTTACGGAAGAACTGTGCCCGATTCATTTACCAGGTATTTGTACGTCGATGAAATTGTGTGGCAGACACCAAGCCCTTAAGCCTCCCCCCCCCCCCTCCCTCTCTGTCTGTCAGTCTCTCTGTATATATATATGAGACAGTCTGCCGCTTCTTTGTTTTGAACTGATGGGGTCCAGCTTCTGAAAAACGCCTTGGAGTCTATTTGAGTTCTGGAACTGTAGTTTTCAGCAATGAAAGTGGTGGCAGTTTCTCCGCTCTTGCCTCAGCTTGTTGATACCCCAGGCTAGGTTATATTCGGGGACTGACGGGACGAGAAGTACGCACTTCTTCGATAGATGCAGGAAATCTCTGGATCCATGCTATATGGTCACTCTACTTAAAGACACGGCAAGATGGCACATTTGTGAAAATCTTGATGACTTTTTGAGGATAGCGCTGTTGCAGAAGAAAGGTATAATTATGTAGATTTGCGGTTGCGATTCTTTCTTTTCTTTTCTTTGGCGTTCGACAGCTACGCAGTCAGGGTCGAAGTCCGAGAGATGCCACAAAATCGGACGTCCGGCGAAGATCGGCTGCCGTCCCCCAGAGCTTGGTGTTTAGGTCCGCACCCCGGGCCAGGATTGCTGCCGCGTGTCCTCGTACAGGGGGCAGTCTTGGAGAATATGGGATGGGGTCTGGTCAGCCTGGCCGCAATCACATAGGGATGTGGCTGCCACTCCGATCCTCTTCAGGTGTGCTTGGAGGCCGCAGTGTCCTGTGCGAAGGCGGTAGATGGTAGCCTGGTGTCTCCTCTCCAGTGTCCTAATGGGATCCTGGTGCGCCTGGTAGCCTCCGTTCAGGGTGACCCAGCCTCGTCGGAATCTGCTGCGGAGGAGAGGTTTGGCTTCCTCATACGTGGCAGGAACGGTCGGCTGTGTGAGCGGGCTTCCTTCCTTGGCAAGGTGGTCTGCACGCTCGTTGCCTGAGAGGCCTACATGGGCAGGCACCCACTGGAGGGTTGTTGGGGCTGTTCGGGGAAGGGCTGCGAGGGAGGCCTTGAGGGACTGGATCAGTGTACCAGGATCAGGGGAGTAAAGAGCCTGGAGTTCGGACATCGAGTCAGTGAAGATGGAGATGTTGCTGAGGGGCTTTCCACAGGAGGAGAGGAATTCTGCTGGTGTTGTGATGGCCAGGACTTCAGCTCTGAAATTGGAACAGAGCTTTCCTCCAGGGAATGCGATGCTGCTGCACTCTCCATCGGGAAATCTGACGTAGACATCACTGCCTCCGTTGTGTGTGGCTTCCTCCGCTGATCCGTCCGTGTATACATGCGTCCAGAAACTGGCTGGGTAGGACTCCTCTATCATGGCCAGAGTCAGAATCTTGAGAGAAGCTGGTTGCCGGTCTTTGTTGGTGATGCCAGGAACTCTGAGGCTGATGGTGGCCTCTATCTCTTGGTTGAGCCTCCAGTCAGGCAAGGCAAAGTCAGTGCGGGACTCCCCTTCTGCGGCCAGAACATCGCGGTGCTGTGCTCTGAGTGCCTTATACTGGTAAGCTTGTAACACTCGGCACTGAAACGACTGTCAGCCCACTCTTCCGCTGTTTCAATGCCGCAGGCGGCCCTTAGTTGGCTAGTGAGCTTTAAAATGAATTTGTGTACAAGTCAGTAAGTAACAACAGTTGAAACGTTATTATCAAATGTTTATTTGTGATTAGTTATTGTCAAAACATATGTAGGCAGCACACATCAGTAACAAATGAAGTGTGTGTATGTGTACGTGTGTGCGCATGCGCGCGCGTGCGTGCGTGTGTGTGTGTGTGTGTGTGTGCGTGTGCGTGTGTGTGTGTGTGTGTGTGTGTGTGTGTGTGTGAGAGAGAGAGAGAGAGAGAGAGAGAGAGAGAGAGAGAGAGAGAGAGAGAGAGAGAGATAGAGATACGAGGTTATCTTCACTTCATGGCTTGTTATTCCTCCTAGTCTTCGTTTCTCAAAAACATGTCAAAATAGCTAAACATTTACCGTGGATAAATCGTAATATTAATTGGCATTATCACCATTGTGGCTGGATAGTCTAATTATAGTACTCCTGTTATTTTGTGGTGATTATTTATTTTGTAAGTACATTTATAATTGCAATTGTAACTCCATCTTAGTAACAGAGAACTCGTAAAACAGGCACATAAGCGGGTTTCGTATACATATAAGTGAGACTTCCAACTTCGTCAAGTCAGTTTCCTCTTAATGTCTGCCTGTCTCATGCCAATGACTAATGGGACCAGCTCAACGATGGGTGCCGCAAGCTCTTTTGCCTCTTAGAATTATTCTTTGTACCAGTATGTTATTAAATTCAGCTGTTTATGAAGCATTATGTAATAGTGATATATCTTGGACGTGTTTTACCTGCGGGCTTCCAAACTCTAGTTCGAGACTTTTTGAAGACTCTGTTGAAGATTGCAGTTGAGAAAGCAACCGTTTTGACCTTATTTCACCAGACCGATTCCCAAAAGAAAACTCCTTCACATTTTGTCCTAAGTTTGCATCCACCCCTGATTCTAAAACTGATAAAATCCCTAATCATAAAGTGCAACCCCAACTTCAAATCATCAAAAGAAAAAGACAAACTTAAATGCACAGTTGTAAACTTTCAATCACTTATCAAGAAAAATGAAGAAATCAGTAATTTAGCCACGGAAAAAAACATTGATATTGTAATTGGAACAGAAACTTGGCTAGAAACTGGAACATCCAGTAGTGAGCTTCTAATGGAGGATTTTCATATTTATAGAAAGGACAGACTTGGAAAAAGAGGTGTGGAAGTCTTGATTGCCATTCGGAAGAACCTAGCCAGTGAGTTTTTACATCAAGGCAAAAATAGTGAAAGCTTATTTTGTAGGATTAATTTTAAGAATAAGAGACCTGTCATTGTTAGATCAGTATACAGACCTCCAGACTCAGATGAAAATGTATGTTCGTCTATTTGCAAAGACATTTCTGACACTGTTTTGGCCAACAGGAAGGCAATATTATGGATTGGTGGAAACTTCAACTTACCTGATATCGACTGGCGTGAAGATGCCATACTTGGTAATCAATATAATAAAAACATTAATTCTCAGTTTTTTGATACCACCAAAGACCTTGGATTAGTGCAGTCAGTTGAAATACGAACACGTGGCAATGCATTCTTGGATTTACTTTTTACCAATTGTCCAGGCGCTTTAGGCAATCAGGAATTAATTGCAGGCCTGGGTGATCATGACATAATTCTCTTAGAGAGCAACTTTCAACCTTTTCAAAGAAAACCCCCTAAACGTACTATCAGAATCTGGAACCAAGCAGACTTACCAAAATTACGCAGGGATACTCATGATTTCAATCGTCTTTTTTGAGGTCTCATAGTGCTAAAGATAACGTCAATGACCTTTGGAAGTGCATAAAAACTAACTTGGAATTGATTATGGATGACAACATACCAACTAAAATAACTTCAAGCAAGAACCACCAGCCATGGATTACTACAAAAACCAAACGTTTACTGAGAAGGAAACATCGGTTCTTTAAGAAATTGAAACTACACCCTAATTCAGAAAGATTACTGATTATGTATAAACATATTAAGAGAAGGTGTCAGAAGTAATGTAGGCTTGCCCACTCCAATAATGTTAATTCGATGATTTCAGAAGGTGATCATCAAAACAAAAAATGATGGTCTTACATAAGGAGTAAGAGACAGGACAATATTGGGATTCCAGACCTGAGAAATAATCAGAATAACCTAATACAGGACCTTGGAGGAAAAGCAAACTTACTAAACAATCAGTTTTGTTCGGTTTTCTCAAATCCCAAGCCTCTAATTAATGTCAGACTAAAGGATGATGATAAGCTCCCTGAAATACAAAATATTAAAATAAGCAAAGCAGGAGTATTTAAGTTACTGACCAACATCAATGAAAATAAAGCTACTGGTCCTGATGGCATTCCTGGCAAGCTCTTAAAATTATGTGCCAATGAATTGACTGAGGTATACCAACTACTTTTCCAAGCTTCACTGGACCAGGGAGTAATACCTGATGAGTGGCGAGATGCTAGCATTGCCCCTTTATTCAAAAAGGGTGACAAAACAAAAGCAGAGAACTATAGACCTGTATCTCTTACATCCATATCAGCAAAACTACTTGAACATATAATACATAGTAGCATAATGCACCATCTTGACAAATATGACTTCTTAAATAACGCCCAGCATGGTTTTAGACAGCGAAGGAGTTGTGAGACTCAACTTATAACAACTCTCAATGATTTAAATAACTGTCTTAACAACAGACAGCAAATAGATGCAATTTTATTAGACTTTTCTAAAGCCTTTGATATGGTTGACCATGAGGGCCTGCTACTTAAATTAGAACACATCGGCATTGGCGGTTCTTTGCTAAAATGGTCCAGATCATTCCTCGTTGGGAGAACGCAGAAAGTTATGGTGGAAGGGTCGTCATCCCATTGTAAACCAGTCTTGTCAGGTGTACCACAGGGAACTGTTCTGGGGCCCTTGTTTATTTTTAGTTTATATAAATGACATAAGTAGAAATCTCTCTCCTGGAACTACTATAAGGCTTTTTGCAGATGACAGCTTAGTATATAGAACAGTCAGAAGCAAGAATGATACACGCATTCTACATGAAGATCTAAACGCTTTACAAAAGTGGGAAAGAACTTGGAAAATGGAATTTCATCCCCAGAAGTGCCAAGTGTTGCGTATATGTAATAAACGCTCACCAACTAGATCAGAATACTCTATTCACAATACTATTCTCGAAGAAACCAATGCTGCAAAATATTTAGGCGTGATTATAGATAGTCGTCTCAAATGGAAAGAACATTACAATTTAGTATGTAAGAAAGCAAACAACATCTTAGCTTTCTTATACAGGAACATCAACGACTGCCCCCAAAAGGTTAAGGACGACTGCTATAAAACACTGGTTAGACCAGTACTGGAATATGGTTGCTCAGTCTGGGATCCTTACAATCTAAAGGACATTGATAACCTCGAAAAGATTCATAAGAGAGCAGCACGGTTCGTAACAGGGAACCATATCAGAGAGAAAGGGAATACTAGGAAGAACATGAGGAAATTAGAATGGAAACCCTTAGAAGAGAAAAGAGCCTTTATTAAACTTAATACCTTCTTCAAAGGCAGAGCTAAACTAATTGATATCCCAATGGAACAACTAGTATTTAACAAAAGTAGCACCAGGAGTGGCGGTCAATCTTATGCCATACCTGCATCAAATATTGACAGCCATTTACATTCGTTTTATCCTAGTTCTGTAAGGCTGTGGAACTCACTGCCGGGTGCCATCAAGATTGCCACAAATGCAGTCTCTTTTAAAAATCAAACTGATAAGACAATCTTGAGATCTGCATATTGATTGACTTTTCTATTTTAACTTCCCCATATATTTTATGGTTACCTAGGCCTTAACCTGGCCATTGCTTTTAACCTTTTAAATATCATGTGCGACCCCTTGTTGCCAAATTTTGCTCCAGGGGCCAACAGGCTGAGTCGCATGCGCGCTGGTGACCTACTCATTTTTGAGTGCACCAGCTTTTAAGGAAGAAGAAGAAGAAGAAACAAAATGAGTTTATTTTTT
>CM065714.1:91087546-91090046 GCA_033310375.1 Conus canariensis
ACTGGACGTTATTAACTGAAATGATGGATATACTGGTTCCTTTTTGTCCCTGTAATTTCTATTATTTTCCAGACTTTTCTTGTTCAGGAAATTTTGTAGTCAGCTTGAAGCACAATTTTCTGCAAGACTGACGCATGCTCATTTTATGACTATATCTACACTTCGCTCGCAGATGCTGATGGTCTCAAATATTGCCCACTTATGGTATGCCGTAGATATTTGTACAGATTTTGTGTCTGTGGTCCGAATTAAAGCAGAATGTTTGGAGCATCTTAGGTCTTTCCGCAATGTTGAATTTCAAAATAACTGGAAGTCGGCCACTTCCATGCAGATCGTCGTGAGCAAACCAATCACAGCGATCAACATTAAAAAAAAAAACACAGGCCAAACTCAAAGACTGAATCCTGCAGAAGATCCTGTGGTGAAGTTTCTACACTACCCCAAAGACGAGAGTTGTCACGAAAGTCACCCAACAGCGAGAAGGATCGTTGAAGTTCCTGAATCAGACGGACTCTTGTCGATTGGCAGTCACTGATGGTGGTAAATATGAGAAAAATAATTACCGTTTTGTGAACAGTGATTTTTGCAACTAAAGCTTAAATAGTATGGATGAGTAACGAGACTCTCCCCGTTACTCCAAGTGCAATAGGCTGTACCGGAGTAGAGAGTACAATATAATCAGATAGAGTGAAAGTAGTCTGCTTCTTATTTGCTTCCAGTGTTACTATGATTGGCTTAAAGTCTTGACAAAAGAGCTGTAACTCATACCAGCCGCCGTGGCGAAGTGGTTAGCATCGTGGACTCCCGGCTGGGAGGTCGTGGGTTAGATTCCTATCAGAGCCATGTGAGATTTTTCTGTCTCGACCGGCTGAGTTTGCTACGGGCTCGACTGGAAAGACTGGGACCACACAGTCGAGTTTCATCTACTTAATGGATGCGTCTCTGAGAATGCTGCTTAAATTTCCTGACCAGCACTCTAGGTGTCTGTATCTCTCGGACCTGGTTGACGCCGGGACATAATAATGAAAGTAAGCGTAGAGTACAGCCCTGTCATGCTCATGTTCAGTGGACAATTTGTGAGTAATCTTGCATATAGGATCGGCGACACAGATCCGCATCAAAATTTATTGGCTCGTCCCTGGGCCTCATCGAATTTTTTTCACAAAGTTTCGTTTACATCAGTTTACTAGTTGTTCAAAACCTTGTTAACAAACGGATCACAGAAAATAAACAGCTGGAAACAAAGCAAAAGACACGGGTGAAAAATACCTATGGTGGAGATTACAAAGGAAAGATCAGGAGCGATCATTATCAACAATGGACAACATTAAACGACACACGGGGCGGGGACATACGTTGTCAGGCCAGTGAACCCCAATGCTTATCATCAACCTACCAACGTAAGCGCTGACGGGTTGCAATAGAAGCCAGTGGGGTGAAGGCTAAGTCCTAATCTTTGGAGGTATCTTCACAGCTACAATATCGGGTAAAGCCTTTTGCTCGCAACGCGCGGCAACAGCTCGGACGTCTGTTTTGGACTGGCACAGTGAGGCATTCCACCCAAGAAGCATCTGTTCAAGAACATGTATCACAGTTTTAATGCATGCTACAACAAGCGTGACGGGGAGAAAAGGGATACAGTGAGAAGAGAGGATAAGGGGAGGGGGAGAGCATCCCGCACGCGCATCCAAAAAGCTATACTGTAACAAGTCTAGTACACTGCCCTTATCACCTCGGAGAACTGACAGTTCGTTGGGGGATATTCTTCCCAACACTCTCCGACCACCCTCATCCCTGTGCAAGTCCAACGCACTGTCCTCATCATCCCGGGGAACTGACAATTTGTTGGGGACATCCAAACCCTTCCGTTCCATCACTCCCACTCATTCAACAGGTCTGGTACACTGCTCTCATTATCCAGGGAAACCGACAGTTCGATGGAAACATACTCCCCCCCCCCCCATCCCATCTGTAACAAGTCCAGTCCTCTGTTTTTATCATCCCGGGAACTGACAGTTATGTAGGGACCTCCTTTCTCTCCTCCCCCATCTTTGTAACAAGTCAAGTACACTGCTTTATCATCCCGGGGGACTGACAGTTGTGTAGGGACCCCCCCCCCCCCCCTCTTTCCCCGCCTGACTTAAGTCCTGTACACTGCCCGTATTATCCGGGGAAACTGGCAATTGTGTAAGGACCCCCTCCCCCCACCTTCTTAGCCCCCACCTGTCACAAGCCCTGTGCACTGCCCGTATTATCCCGGGAATTGATAATTCTTTAGGGACATACCCCCCCCCCCCCCTTCTTTCCCCCCACCCCACAAGTCCTGTACACTGCCCGTGTTATCCCGGGAATTGATAGTACTTTACGGACCCCGCCCCGCCCCCCCCCCTTCTCCCCCCCCCCCCCACTTGTCACAAGTCCTGTACACTGCCCGTATTATCCCGGGATTTGATAGTTCTTTACGGACCCCGCCCCGCCCCCCCCCCCCCCCCTCCCACCT
>CM065714.1:91095046-91130046 GCA_033310375.1 Conus canariensis
CGGATAATCTCTTCCTTTTGCCGTAGACCCCTCTGGGATCTCTGTAAGAAACTAAAGTGCTGGAACCCAGGATTGAACAGTGGACATTTTAACGCTTTAACGCTCTCCCACCTGAGCTATTCAAGCTGATCGTAAGTATGGTGCTTTAAATCAATATGAAGAAAGCCAGCGGAAAGGAGTGGATTGGCTGTCTTCGAATGCAGAAATCGCTTTGCTTCGCCATACGGTCCAATAAAAATGCGACTAATAATACGGTCTTACAGACTAGTGATTCGTTCTTGATCTGCCCAGTGTCAATTGATCAGAAACTGGCGAGTGACTGTAAAACCTTGGTTGTAGACTTGTCTGCTGACTTTCTTTGAGGGTAAAGCTCGTTTTTCATTGACTTCAGAAGTGAAATGTTACCGCGAATTATTACAATTTTCGATGTCTCACTCAGATGTTTCTGGTCGATTTAATTCGCTGAGGATTTCTTGAAGTGACATCTATAGATCACCTTTTCATCTACCTCTCCCCTTCTTCTATTCAATGATGAAATGGTGAAAGCATTAAGTTGCTGACCCATGTGACGGAGTTCGATACCAGGTTATCTTGATCTGTTCGACAGTTGACCTTTTTTTTTCTTTTTCTTTTTCCTCTTTAAAAAGAAAAATACTTCTTTGCCCTTCTTTCATTTTCTTCTAAATCGGTGTGTTCATGTGAGAAAACGCGCGTTTATGGTCACGTTTCCTTCGATGTCTACTGTCTTTCTTTATTGACCTGTTTGAAGTCTTAAATCATTAGCTACAGATGTGAGGTCTTTTCTCGACACTAGCAGCGACTAGGGCAGTGTGGCCAGCATGAAGATGAAAATAACGCATGACAAATACTGCAATTGTTTTTATATTTCAAACTAGACCCTTCTTGCTGATTCACTGACTTAGAGGATGAGCCCCTACCCCCTATGACCATGGTGAAATATTTCTCATGTAGGTTTTGATTCATATGCCAGGTCTTTCACCATGACCAGACCCGTGGAAAGAAGTGAACAACAGCCGTCTTAATACACTAGACTTTGATCCATGCGTTTGTAAACACAGATCTTTAATTAAAGTACAAATGACATTGTTTTGAATGAGTGGCAGTTCCCCAGATGATTAAAAGCCTTTTCGCTTCTGACCAGAGAGCTAGTTTCTCCAAATGAAACAGACCATGTTTCATATATTGAAAGGCGTACAGTGTGCCAATGCTTTTATAAACGCAAGAATTGAAACAGGTCGTTTGAAAGATGATGGTATGCACCAGCCCAATACATTGTTTTTACATCTGTGGACACTGCAGAAAAAAAACAAACAAAAACATTTACATCCGCTTGCACACCATCTCCCCATCTCCGTGAATCCCACTGACCACACCCGTCCTCCACACACACACACACACACACACACATACGCACGCACGCACACACACAGACACACAAACGTACACGCACGCACGCATACGCGCACGCAACGCGCGCGCACACACAGACACACACACATTCTCTCTCTGTCTCTATCTCTCTGTCTGTGTCTGTCTGTCTGTCTATCTCTCTCTTTCAGTCAGCCAGTCAGCATGTCTGTCTGTCTGCGTCTCTCTCTCTCTCTCTCTCTCTCTCCTCTCTCTCTCTCTCGCTCTCTCTCTTCCCGATTACTCTCACATTAAGCGAGAAAGAATTATCACCCAAAGCAGGAGGATGTCTTTCTTTCTCGTTTGTCTATAATTCAATTCACTCTTTCTCATGATTGTCTGTCTGTTTGTCTGTCTGTCTCTCGGAGATCCAAGTTTTTGATTGCTATTACAGATGTGTCGTTATTTTTATCCTTTTTTTTTTCCGTAGTCCCATGTGTCCCACTTGCATTAGAAATGTAAAAAAACAACAACAAAACAAAACAAAACAAAACAAAACAAAACAACCTAATGCCAATAACGTGTGTCATTATCACTTCCTCCACTCCTTTCCTTCCTTCCTCTCTCTCTTTCTGAGTGAACACATGATCCTCTGTGTGTGTGTGTGTGTGTGTGTGTGTGTGTGTGTGTGTGTGTGTGTGTGTGTGTGTATGTGCGTGCGTGCGTGCGTGCGTGCGTGCGTGCGTGCGTGGTGTGTGTGTGTGTGTGTGTGTGTGTGTGTGTGTGTGTGTGTGTGTGTGTGTGTGTGTGCACGCGCATTTGTTTGGAGGATGAAAAGCAGGAAGTGGATGTGAGACTGAGAGGCTGAGGAGAAGAAGGGAGAGGTAGGTGGAGTACATGTATATACATAAACATATCTCTGCTTTTACAGTTACTGCAGCTTTGTTGCTGAGATCAGAGTTAAGCGTTCACAGATCGTGTGAACGACATAATGGGCAGACAGATCCTTTTTTTTTTCTTCTCATAAATAGGTAAGCATATTCACACAATAAAAAAAATGGAGGCGTACTGCGCACAAATCGTGATGGAAAAATTCATGACATTTTGTCACAGATGAGGATGAAGAAGAGAAAGAAAAATATCGGTTTAAGCAATGAAGGAAAACCACCAGTTCCCATTGACTTCTGATAACTGTATAGTCCATACATAGACTGTGCAAAATACATTAAAACAAGCACCACCGAACACCACCACAGCGATTCGGTAGTGAGGGCTCTCTAGCGACGTTGACAATGAAAATCCCCTTGTGCATAGTTGGCACTGGGACTGCAACAAGACAGACATGGTAGTGGCTGTGTTTGCAAAAAAAAAAAAAAAAAAAAGAAAAAAAAAAGGAAATAAAAGAAAGGGGTGTCACTAAAAGGTATTGGTAAAGAGGTAAAAAAAGCAAAACAAAACGAAGAAGTGAATCGAAGTGGTTAGATCAGTGACGATGGCTTTTCTTTGTTTGCCAAGATCACATGGAAGATTGTCCGCTACTGAATCTTATTTTACAGCTCGATGCGCATCTTTGTTTTCTTAATGAACAAAATACGACAGAGAGGCGTGTGTGTGTTGGCACCATTGTTGTTGTCGTTCGTACGTATGATATATATATATATATATATTGTATTTAACAATAAGACTTACTTGTGGACAACACATGTTTATGGTGATCCACGCTGAGAACACCATCAAGTTAAATTCTCAATTCCGTTTTTATTGTTTGTGGTTACTTCGTGTGAATGAATGCATATGAAGTGCGTGATTGATTTGCAATGGGAAAGGCTTCAGTGAAAACAGGAAGGAATAATAGTCAATATAGGCCTGCTTGGGATGGATTATCAGTATATCAACGCATCACCAGAGAGAGAGAGAGAGAGAGAGAGAGAGAGAGAGAGAGAGAGAGAGAGAGAGAGAGAGAGAGAGAGAGTTATGATTTCATTTAGTACAAGCACGTTATGCCAATACAAATAAATAAATCAGAAAGTTTTACCAGCTAACGCTCCACTGGCCATGAAGTGAACCATCGTAAGTTGGCTTTACACCATCCATGTGATATTATGTCTGTTGTGTCCTCATTGTACTCATTCTCTAAATGGTAAGAACGCGTTTTGATTGGCGCAGAGCAAGTGAATTAGATCAGTGAATCAACAACAGCGCAGCGTTCCTCTACGTCTGGGTAAGGTAAGGTAATGTTGCTTATAGCCCAACCGACCGCAAAGGCCATATCAGGGCTGTCACCACGTTAAGATCAACTCACAAATCAACAACAACCAAAAAATACAAACAAACCAAAACAAAACAAATAAATAAATAAAAAACACACACCATTCACACATCTCTTTAAAATACACCTTCTAAAAACGCGCCAGAAACTTCGTTAAAAATCTTTCATCCGTAAAATCCTAGATCAGATGAAAAATGTTAATCTCTTCCAGAAATTCAAAGATCACGTCAGGTGGGACATCGCTGAACAAAGTTTTCATGGAGTCTGCTGTAAAGTGTTTATGTCTCACAACGTGCAAGCCCCAACACTCTAAAAGAATATGTTTCACTGTGAGTGGTACATGACATGGAATGCACCACAGAGCTTCTTCACCTTTTAAAAGATAACAATGGGTATAAAACGAGTGGCCTGTGTGCAAACGGCACAAGACTGTTTCGTCTTTCTGGCCGCCTCTGGAACATGGTAAAAACTCCTTCAGGTTTGGACGGATTTTGAATAGTTTGTTATCCGTCTGCGAGTTCCATTCCTCTTGCCAGAGGTCTTTGACGTAAGCCTGTGTTTTGGGTTTGAGATCAGTGTGAGGGATAGATAACCTGCTAAACTTTTCCTTTGTGGCACTCTTGGCAAGTTGATCAACCACCTCGTTGCCTCGAATGCCCATATGGCTGGGAACCCAAGCAAAAACAATGTTGTATCCATCTGATTTCAGAGAAGTGTACAGTTCGAAAACTTTCAGCAGCTGAGGGTGATTGAGATTACGGCCGGCAATGGCCTCCAAAGCAGAAAGGGAGTCTGATAACATGAGGAAATCTTTATGTTTGGAATTACGGACCATTTTAAAAGCCAGGAGCAAGGCTGTCAGCTCAGCAGTGCAGATGGAGCTGTCGGTGGGAATGTGTTCGGTACATCTCTGAGGGGGATCTACTGCACTAAGCACAGCAGAGGCAACTTTCTCCTCAGATTTGGAATCGTCGGTGAAAATTCTTTTGAAGGATGTAAACTTTGAACACAGTTCAGCAAAAAGGGACTTGTATGCCAAGGAACTAGTGCAATCTTTACGGTCCGAGGCTAAATCAAACCGAATCTTTGGACTAGCCACGTCGATATGCGTCAGTATATGTTTGGACAATTTCAGAACACTTTGCATGCAAGGTGGTAGATAGGTCCGCTTGCCGCAAGATGCTGTGTTTTGCCTCAATTATCTCACTTTCTCCGCCTGTTTTGGCAAGGGTACTTCAGAAAATACATGATGCTTCCCGATGGAGATGGCTCCGGAGATGGCTGCGACTGAAGTGTCTCTAAGACGAGGTATGACAAATCGTCGTTGGTGGGCTCTTTCATTCCTTTTCCACCCCCCAAACAAACAAACAACAGGTTTGCTAACGGTCGTAATGTGTTTTCGACGGGATGGCATGGGGTCTGCGGCCCCCCTTCCATTCCCTTTCCCGCTCCCTTTCGCAATCGCAACCTCCACCCCCGTCCTACCTGTCCATTTCTCCCCGACAGGTAGACTGTCAGTACGTTTCCACAAGCCAAAACTCTGAGTAAGATAGCACAGCTTCTTTCCTTTCTGTTAATTATTCGCAGCCATAGACATTGAAAGAGGAGGCATAACAGCTCATTCGTTAATTAGTCGGGAGACTAAACCTCAACGATCATAATGTTAATATGACGTGATGGGTTGTGTGCACCTCGCATAGCAGTTCTTCTGCAATTGATGTTGTGTGTGTGTGTGGTGTGTGTGTGTGTGTGTGTGTGGTGTGTGTGGGGTGTGTGTGTGTGTGTGTGTGCGTGTGTGTGCGCGCGCTCGCGTGAGTGCTGTGTGTGTGTGTGGTGTGTGTGTGTGTGATGTGTATCTGTGTGCGTGCTTGCTGCGTGCGTGTGCGTGTGTGTATGCGTGCGTGCGCGCTGCTTGTGTGTGTGTGTGTGTGTTGTGTGTGTGTGTGGTGTTGTGTGGTGTGTGTGTGGTGTGTGTGATGCTGCGTGCGGCTTGCTGTGGTGCGTGTGGTGTGTGTATGTGTGCGTGCGGTGTGTGTGTGTGTGTGTGTGTGTGTGTGTGTGTGCGTGTGTGTGTGTGTGGTGTGTGTGTGTGTGTGTGTGTGTGTGTGTGTGTGTGTGTGTGTGTGCGCGCGCGCGCGCGCGCGCGTGCGTGTACAGGTAACTGATCTATACTTTAATACGTCATTTTTGTCAATTTTTTTCCCTTTATGCAGTAGGATATTTATCCCTTTTTGGACTGAGAATGAGTCTTTCGGTTATTGCTCTAACCAGAGGGTACTTCAATTTTGCGCCATATTGTCTGTAAAATGAATGATTGAACTATCATTTCCTGTTGTGTGTGTGTGTGTGTGTGTGTGTGTGTGTTGTGTGTGTGTGTGTGTGTGTGTGTGTGCGTGCGTGCACGCGCGCGTGCATGCGTGTAAGAGTGTGTGTGTGTGTGCGCGCGCGCATGCGCGTGTGTGGATATGTGTGTGTGTGCGCGCGCGCGCGTGCGTGCGTGCGTGTGTCTGTCTGTGCGTCTGCTTCGGCGAAATTAATGTCCTTTTCCCACTTCCTTTCATTCTGTCCTCTCTCTGTTGTTTTTTAATGGGGACCTTTTTCCTCAACACCCTCTTTTTCTTTCTTGCTTTTCTTCTTCTTTCTTACATTTTCACGTTGCCTATAAAATTATTCAATGCATATGTTCATCAACAGCAATCAAAGTACACTAGAGCAACTTGAGATCTTCAAGAACAAACTTCACGGTCAAACATAATATCAGTTCAATTGGTTTTCCATATCCAAAAATTTGAATTCGTAGTTATACAATTTTCATGAACAATAATTTCATGCAAGCAACAAGGACACTGCCTGCTTTGGAATTTTTCTTTTTCGAATGTAATTTTCATTGATAGGGTAAATGTCATGTTAAAAAATTCTCTTACAGTTCAATTTCCCCGTTTCCTGAGGTTGTGTTTCTTGGCAATATTCATACCCTTCAAATATCAATGTATTCCAAGGAAAAAGGAAGGGGGTATAACATGGCCCAGAAGAAATAAACTGAGTTGATCAAACTATACTCCGAGTATAAAGTAGCCTGGGCTTGGTTATATCCGGGGTATTTTCTGGCATAGGCCAGTTTATATGGGGGCATATTCTGGACTAGGCCACTTTCTGTGGGGGGCCACTCTGGACGGGGTAGAGTGTGGCCTGCTACACCAGGTTGCGCTATCCGGCATTTTGTATAACAGCATCCTGTAATAGCTCAGGCAATGGGTGCCGAAAGATGTAGCAAAAATTACAGAAAGCATATACCGTGGAAGACTTCGGTTCCGAACAGCCGATGTAAACAATTAAAAAAACAAACAAACGTAGTGCCGGCTGGATACTCCCCTCGCAGATATGAAAGGGGTGGGGGTGGAGGAGGCAGGGGTGGAGTAGATACAGATTGATAAGCGGCGTTCTAAATTTGTCATATGGTTATCTGCGAAAGATACGGATGTCTTTGAAGGAGGAAATTTCATTTTTAAAGACACGTTAATGTAATTAACTCGTCGCCAGCGTTCAGTTTCGACATCCACGTGTTGCTGGATTCTCGTGTGAAATACTCTTTGAATCGAGCTCACCCTTTCTTTTCTTTCTTTCTTTCTTTTTATCCCTTGCTAATTTGAGATGCTGAGAATACATGGCTATCCAAGCCATGCGCACAGAATAAGGACCATGCAGAGGTTTTACCACCCACGAACTTCCACATAACCTTGCGGACCAGTACTGCCACAACTGACGGGTGAGGGGATGGGGGGAGGGGGGGGGATGTAAGAATTCCAGAGAGAGAGAAGAGGAGAGAGAGAGAGAGAGAGAGAGAGAGAGCACTGAATGAAGATAGATATAAGAAGCTCGCCATTCACAGTAAACAAACACAAGAGCTAGCCTACCGAGAGAGACTTTGGCCCCACAGCCTGAGGAAGGTTAAAAGGAACGACCTGTCTGGTACAACTCTAGTGACGGCGCGCGGGCCGCGGAAAACAACAAAAATAAATACAGGCACGTGAGTCTGTGGCCTTCGGGGGAAGAAGGCGGTCGAAAGAGTTGAACGCCTGAAAAACCCCGACAGTCAAAACAACCCAACCAGACACCCTGTGTTTAGCCCAGACAGCATAGTTCTCACCCAGACGGTCTCTAAAGGGCGGAGGGAGCAGGAGCTATTTTGATGACCGAGATAAGCCCTCGCGGAGTCTGCTAAGGTCAATGGTATCATGATATCATCTTCCAACCAAAAAAAAAAGAAAGAAAGAAAGAAAAAATATTGACAGAATTCTTGGATGTGAAGAATTCCTACACTTCGTCATTCGTATCACAGCACAGCAAACGTCGGAAAGTAAAGTCCTGAGCGTACAACTTGACAGATATGTTGGCGCACAGCAATTCTGGACAGAATAAGAGAAACTGTTAAACGGTTGTTCACTGTCTTCTAATATACAAAACCGAATGAAATCATTGTTTCATTGGAATGGATGTAAGACAAACACGCTTAAAAGATATAATGAGGATGTTGGCCAGACGTTGTTTTATATGGCTACAATAAATAACATATCCACATATTTCCTATCTTGGAAAGGATTTGAAACTGAAAAAAAAAACAAAACCAAAAGAATAGTTACTGTAGTTTGTAGAACTCATGAATATTCCTGAAACAGTCACTAAGATCCTGGTGTGTGTGTGTGTGTGTGTGTGTGTGTGTGTGTGTGTGTGTGTGTGTGTGTGTGTTGTGTGTGTGATGTGTGTGTGTACGTGTGCGAGTGATGTGAGTGTGTGTGTACGTGCGTGCGTGCTGCGTGCGTGCGCGTGTGTGTGTGAGTATATGTATGTGCGTGTGTGTGTGTGTGTGTGCGCGCGTGTCCATGTGATATATATATATATATATATATATATATGTGTGTGTGTGTGTGTGTGTGTGTGTGTGTGTGTGTGTGTGTGTGTGTGTGTGTGTGTAGCAGTTTCCTACCTGGTATCATCTATCGTAATCTGTCTTGAAATATTCCTTATGTTCTACTGTCTCCCACTGGTATGGACAGAGCGGCTCGTTGACATCCATATTATATCTTACTTCTAATAGCCGACTAAACACGACAATGTCAGGTCTGTGGCCACACAAAAAGGAAAACAACTACAGAGCGGTGTCATGAAAAGAAGCAAAAATCACATGATAGCAGTAAAAGTGCGTGGAGTCAAAACTCCAGAACCAGTACACGCGAGGGGCAATGTTAATTTGACCTGACATTATTCTTAATGTACACTGCTTGAATTGACCAACAGACGGCTCGAAGTGAAAAGACACGTTCCTGTACATTGGACTGATGGCACCAGGCCATCATTTAATCCAGCAATAATTTTTTCTCATATTCTGAAACTGCGTCTGTATTGCAGAAGTTTTAATTTTGAGACTAACTTCGAGATTGGATTTGAGAATGGTTTTTAAATGTGGAAAATTCTTGAACCAAAACTGGGGAAGGTTGCAGCTTTTTCACACATACCTACAAAAAAATACAGTCCATGACATGACAGGTAAAGTATTGTCAAGCTTAACGCTATATAGAACTAGAAAGGCATTTGGAAGAGTACAGACCTAAGTCAAGGTCGAACAGTCCTTTGCTCATGGATCCGGTTTGTCATGCGGATCCGCATCAACCCGTACTTGTTCCCAGATTCAAAAGCATGTCATAAGCTTGATTTTATCATTGATATCCATGTATAGTTTTTTGACCATTTTACAGAAATGTTGGGGGAAAACCTCCACCATCTCAATACGTTAAGGAGAGTGGAAAAAAACAACAACTATAGACTTGCCATTAGATTTGGGTCGACACCAGAATGTAATGGGTTAGTCCTTTGGCCTTATTCCGTATTTCCGCAATTAAAGAAAAAAAAATCTGCTTAATCCTTTTTGTTTTTTGGTTTTAAATTTGATAGAGAAATCAACATTAGTGCTATCAGACCAAAATGGAACGTGATCATTCTCACTCACAGCCAAAATTCAATTATATCAAAACCTGTAGAAAATTATGCTCTGGACTTTTAATTACTCTCCCCCTCCCCCCTCTCCCTAGTTTCCATTTCTTTTTTCCACATTTACGCCAGCGTTCAGTTTGTGTCTGCCGTTGGTGTTGACAAACTGATGTGGACTGTCAGTGAAGAGACCCGGCAGCGGTCTGAACCACATGCAAACAGAGACGGTCACTCTGCCTGGCCCCACGCTTAATCACAGTCTGTCACGAGGAATGTTGTCTCTTGCACGTCTTAAACCAGAACTGCCCCTGCGGGACACCATCGAAGAACCTTAACTGCAGTGCAGAGCCACCTTCAGTGACAGGTCCAACGACACCAGATATTGGTATTTCTGGTGGGCTGCTGGTGCCGGTGTAACGTGGTGAAACCGCCCCCCTCCCAGTTTAACTCCCGGGAGTCAGTATGGCACTGTCTCAGATCAATTCCCGGGCGTTAATCTGGGTCTGCATCAAAGCAGCCCCCCAACAGGTTCAGAACGCCCCCCCCCCCCCCCCCATCTCTTCTTTCTGTTTATTAGGCCTGTTTCAAAATGAACCCTTACCAGTCTCAGAATAACTCCCAGGAGTTGTTCTGAACCTAAAAATTTTGACTCTAAACTAGCTCTCGGGAGTTCATATGGGGCAGTGCCAAATCAGCCCCCCCACCCCTTGGAGAGTTAAACTGGTGCTGTTCCAAACTAACTCCCGGGAGTTCTTCTGGACCCAAACTTTTGACATCAAAATGACTCCCTGGGAGTTAAACTACCGCAAGTGGAGAGTCATTCCAGGACAGGTCTGGAAAGGCTGGGCCGGTCCCAGAAGTACCTCCCTTGCATACCTCCTTTAATGTGTTCAGGGTTGTTATTTACTGGTCATAAACTTACACATTGACATTCTATCTCAATTAACATGAAAGTATAGTCTGAATCTACTTTAGGGAGAGTACTTCCGGGCTGGTCCCAGAAGTACCCCCTTGCAGATCTCCTTTATTGATGTGTTCAGGGTTGTTATTTACTGGCTAAAAACTCATACATGCACATTTTATCTGCATAAACATTAAAAACGAGTCTGAATCAACTTTAGGGGGAGTACTTCTAGGCCGATCCCAGAAGTACCCTCCACCCCCCATCCCCCTTGCATATCTCCTTTATTAATGTGTTCAGGGTTGCTTTTTTACTGGTCATAAGCTCACACATGGACATTGTATCTAAATCAACATTGTCAAATAGACTGATTCAACTTTAAGGTGAGAACTTCTGGGCCGGTCACAGAAGTACTCCCCCCCCCCCCACGCCTTGCATATCTCATTCATTAATGTGTTCAGGTTTGTTACTTACTGGTTAGAAACTCATACATGGACATAAACTCATACATGGACATTCTATATGAATCAACAATGAAATATTCTCCGAATCAACTTTAGGGGGAATACATCTGGAGCCGCGCCAAAGTTACTTCCGGGAGTACATTTGGGTTGGGCCCAGACGTACTCCCGGGAGTCATTCTGGTGCAGGGGGGGGGGGGGGGGGGGGAATCGGGGGTCAGTTTGGGACTGGTACCAAAAGTACTCCCCTGTCTAAAGGAATCATTGTTATAAGATAGTTACATAAAACACATTTATTTGCAAAGTTGTCAATAGGGGGGAGTACTTCTGGGACCAAGGGGAGGTACTGTCCCAGAAGTAGTCCCGGGAGTCATTCTGGCGCGCGGGCCCAGAAGTACTCCCGGGAGTACTTCTGGGCGGGGAGTACTTTTGGGGTGTTACACCGGGTCAAGCTAACACTCCAGGAGGGCTGTTCTGGGCTGGTGCCAGATTAACTCCCTAGGTGTGGGGCTGTTTTGGGGCAGGTCCAGTTTAACTCTCCAGGGGGCTGTTCTGGGCTGGTGCCAGATTAACTCCTCAGGTGGGGGCTGTTTTGGGGTAGGTCCAGTTTAACTCTCTATGGGGCTGTTTTGGGCTAGTACCAGATTCACTGCTCAGGAGGGGGGCTGTTCTGGGCCGGGTCCAGATTAACTCTCTAGGGAGCCTGTTCTGGGCTAGTACCAGATTAACTCCCCAGGTAGGGGGCTATTTTTGGCCAGGTCCAGTTTAACTCTCTAAGGGGCTGTTTTGGTGCAGGTCCAGTTTAACTCTCGGGCGGGGGGGGGGGGGGGGGGAGGCTGTTTTGGGCCAGTGCCAAGGGGGGGGGGGGGGAGGGGGGCTGTTCTGAGCCAGATCCAGTTTAACTTTCCAAGGGAAATATTCTAGGCTGTTGCAATATTAACTCCCCAGGAGGAGGTTTATTCTGGGCCAGGTCCAGTTTTACTCTCCAGGAGGCTGTTCTGGGCTGGTGCCAGATAAACTCTCCAGTAGGGGGGCTGTTCTGGGCCAGGTCCAGTTTAACTCACCAGGTGGGCTGTTCTGGGCTGGTGCCAGATTTACTCTCCAGGATGGGGGTGGGATGTTCTAGATTAGGTTCAGTTTAACGCTCCAGTAGGGCTGTTCTGGTCTAGTGCCAGATTAACTCCCCAAGATGGAGGGCTGTTCTGGGCCTTGTCTAGTTTAACTCTCCAGGGGGCTGTTCCATGACGGTGTCAGATTAACTCCCTTGGAGGGGGGCAGTTCTAGGACAGGTGCAGTTTAACTCTCCTGAGGGGCTGTTCTGGGCTGGTGCCAGATTAACTCCCCAGGAGAGAGAGAGAGAGAGAGAGGGGGGGGGAGGCTGTTTTGTGCCAGGGCCAGTTCTACTCTCCAGGGAGGCCTGTACCAGGCTGGAGCCAGATTAACTCCCTAGAAGAGGGGGGTGGGTGGGGGGGGGGCTGCTCTAGGCCAGGTCCAGTTTAACTCTCGGGGGGGGGGGGGGGGGGGGGGAGCTGTTTTGGGCCGGTGCCAGATTAACTCCCCAGGAGGGGAAGGGGGCTGTTCTGGGCCTTGTCTAGTCTAACTCTCCGGGGGGGGGGGGGGGGGGGGGGGGGGGAGGGGGGGGCTGTTCCATGACGGTGTCAGATTAACTCCCCTGGAGGGGGGCTGTTCTAGGACAGGTGCAGTTTAACTCTCCAGAGGGGCTGTTCTGGGCTGGTGCCAGATTAACTCCCCAGGAGAGGGGGAGGGGGGAGGCTGTTTTGTGCCAGGGCCAGTTCTACTCTCCAGGGAGGCCTGTACCAGGCTGGAGCCAGATTAACTCCCCAGGAGAGGGGGAGTGGGGTGGGGGCCTGCTCTAGGCCAGGTCCAGTTTAACTCTCGGGGGGGGGGGGGGGGGGGAGCTGTTTTGGGCCGGTGCCAGATTAACTCCCCAGGAGGGGAAGGGGGCTGTTCTGGGCCTTGTCTAGTTTAACTCTCCGGGGGGGGGGGGGGGGGGGGGGGGGGGGGGAGGGGGGGGGGGCTGTTACCATGACGGTGTCAGATTAAGTGCCCTGGAGGGGGGCTGTTCTAGGACAGGTGCAGTTTAACTCTCCAGAGGGGCCGTTCTGGGCTGGTGCCAGATTAACTCCCCAGTAGATGGGTGGGGGGGGGGGGGGGGGAGGCTATTTTGTGCCAGGGCCAGTTTAACTCTCCAGGGAGGCCTGTACCAGGCTGGAGCCAGATTAACTCCCCAGGAGAGAGAGAGAGAGGTGGGGGGGGGGGGGGGCGCTGTTCTAGGTCACATCCAGTTTAACTCTCTAGGGGGGCTGTTTCGGGCCAGTGCCAGATTAACTCCCCAGGAGGGGGAGGGAGCTGTTCTGGGCCTTGTCTAGTCTAACTCTCCGGGGGGGGGGGGGGGGGGGGCTGTTCCATGACGGTGCCAGATTAAATCCCTTGGAGGGGTGCTATTCTGGGACAGGTGCAGTTTAACTCTTCAGAGGGGCTGTTCTGGGCTGGTGCCATATTAACTCCCCAGGAGGGGGGGGGGGGGGGGCTGCTTTGTTCCAGGGCCAGTTTAACTCTCCAGGAGAGGGGTGGGGGGCTGCTCTAGGCCAGGTCCAGTTAAACACTCCAGGGGGCCTGTTTTGGGCCGGTGCCAGATTAACTCCCAAGGAGGGGGAGGGGGCTGTTCTGGGCCTTGTCTAGTTTAACTCTCCAGAGGAGGGGGGGGGGGGGGCTGTTCCATGACGGTGCCAGTTTAACTCCCTTGGAGGGGGCTGTTCTAGGACAGGTGCAGTTTAACTCTCCAGAGGGGCTGTTCTGGGCTGGTGCCAGATTAACTCCCCAGGAGGGGGGGGGGTGCTGTTTTGTGCCAGGGCCAGTTTAACTCTCCAGGGGGGCCTGTACCAGGCTGGAACCATTTTAACTCCCCAGGAAAAGGGGGGAGGGGGGGCTGCTCTAAGCCAGGTCCAGTTTAACTCTCTCGGAGGGCAGATTTGGGCCGGTGTCAGATTAACTCCCCAGGAAGGGAGGCGGCTGTTCTGGGTCTTGTCTAGTTTAACTCTCCAGGGGGGGCTGTTTCAGGTGCCAGATTAACTCCCCTGGAGGGGGGTGTTCTAGGACAGGTGCAGTTTAACTCTCCAGGGGGGGGGGGGGGGGGGTTCTGGGCTGGTGCCAGATTAACTCCCCAGGAGAAGGGGGGGGGGGTCTGTTTTGTGCCAGGGCCAGTTTACCCCCAAGGGAGGCCTGTACCAGGCTGGAGCCAGATTAACTCCCCAGGAGAGGGGGGGGGGGGGCTGCTCTAGGCCAGGTCCAGTTTAACTCTCTAGGGGGAATGTTTTGCGCCAGTGCCAGATTAACTCCCCAGGAGGCGGCTGTTCTGGGCCTTCTCTAGTTTAATTCTCCGGGGGGGGGGGGGGGGGGGGGGGCTGTTCCATAACGGTGCCAGATTAACTCCCCTAGAGGGGTGCTGTTCTAGGACAGGTCAAGTTTAACTCTCCAGAGGGGTGTTCTGGGCAAATGGCAGAGTAACTCCCCAAGAGGGGGTATGTGGCGGGTGACCTGTTTTATGCCTGGGCAAGTTTAACTCTCCAGGGAAACCTGTACCAGGCTGAAGCCAGATTAACTCCCTAGGAGAAAGGGGGAGGGGGGGGGGGTATTGTTCTAGGCCAGGTCTAGTTTAACTCTCTGGGGGGGCTTGTTTTGGGCCGGTGCCAGATTAACTCCCCAGGAGGGGGAGGGGGCTGTTCTAGGCCTTGTCTAGTTTAACTCTCCGGGGGGGGGGGGGGGGGGGGGGCTGTTCCATGACGGTGCCAGATTAACTCCCCAGGAGGGGCTGCTCTGGGACAGGTACAGTTTAACTCTCCAGAGGGGCTGTTCTGGGCTGGTGCCAGATTAACTCCCCAGGAGAGGGGTGCGGGGGGAGGTGGGGGGGGCTGTTTTGTGCCAGGGCCAGTTTAACTCTCCAGGGAGGCCTGTACCAGGCCGGAGCCAGATTAATTTCCCAGGAGAGTGGGGGGGGGGGGGGGGGCGGCTGCTCTAGGCCAGGTCCAGTTTAACTCTCTAGGGGGGTTGTTTTGGGCCAGTGCCAGATTAACTCCCGGGAGGGGGGGGGGGAGGAGGGGGGCTGTTCCATGACGGTGCCAGATTAACTCCCCTGGAGGGGGGCTGTTCTAGGACAGGTGCAGTTTAACTCTCCAGAGGGGCTGTTCTGGGCTGGTGCCAGATTAACTCCCCAGGAGAGGGGGGGGGGGAGGGGGGTGTTTTGTGCCAGGGCCAGTTTAACTCTCCAGGAGGAGGAGGGGGCTGTTCTAGGCCAGATCTAGGGGGGCTGTTTTGGGCCGGTGCCAGATTAACTCCCCAGGAGGTGGTGGGGCTGTTCTGGGACTTGTCTAGTTTAACTCTCCTGGGGGGCTGTTCCATAACGGTGCCAGTTTAACTCCCCTGGAAGGAGGCTGTTCTAGGACAGGTGTAGTTTAACTCTCCAGAGGTGCTGTTCTGGGCTGGTGCCAGATTAACTCCCCAGGAGAGGGGGGGGGGGGAGGCTGTTTTGTGCCAGGGCCAGTTTAACTCTCCAGGAGGAGGAGGGGGCTGTTCTGGGCCAGTTTAGTTCAACTCTCCAGTGGGTGGCTGTTCCAGTCCGGTGCCAGATTAATTCCCCAGATGTCTTAGGGGGCTGTTCTGGGCCAGGTCCAGTTTAACTCCTCAAGGGAAGGGGCTGTTTTGGGCCAATGCCAAATTAACTCGCTGGGGGGGGGGGGGGGGGGGGCTGTTCTAATCCTGTTGGGGGGCTGATTTGGCGCAAACCCAGATTAAATCCCGGGAGTTAATCTGGGACAGTGCGAGACTGACTCCCGGGAGTTAAACTGGGAAGGGAGGGCAGTTTCACCACGTTACACCGGGATGCGACAGAACATACCCTGGCTGTGGCTGTGTATAGGCAGATCAGAGAGACCAGTTTGCGTGTCGTGTCACCGTGACACAAGGAACGGGGCTTCAAAATAAATAAATAAATAACAAGTCATAAATATTTTTAAACAAGCGTGCCAGCAAAATAAAGAAGAAAAGAAGAAAAATGGAAAATAATAATAATCTAAAGAACAAAAGTAAGCACGCAAGCAAAAACCAAACCAAACCAAACCAAAACGAAGTAACACAAGCATGAAAACAAATAGGAGAATGGCACTTCTATTCGTCCATATTCTAATTTTCGGCTTTTCATCAAGAACGGAAACTCATCGATCGACACCAAAAAGTAATTCATGGAGCGCATGCGCTGAGAGAGAGAGAGAGAGAGAGAGGGGGGGGGGAGGGCTGGGGAAGAGAGATGGGGCGGGAGAAATGGGGGGGGGGGGGGGAGAGAAAAGGAAGGAGCAAGCGGGGGGGGGGGGGGGGGGTGTTGGTCAGGAAGAGGGTTAGTGTAAGAGTGGGCAAAGGGGGCGAGTAGGCACAAGCGAAGGAGAGTGAAGGGAAGGAAGAGTTGGGAGTGAAAAGAAGGCGGCGGAATAAAATTATTATTTACCAACTATTCCGGGACAGGGTATGAGCTGCGCACTTGATAACAAAATTTCGCAATCTGATGCAGACTTCGTTTGCTGTCTAGGTCTGGCCGACCTCCTTGTTTCCGTTTTTCGATGGAACTCCATTGATACAAAGTAAGGATTCGGAAACTTAAAGGAACTTTAAAACACGGCATTTGATAGCATCGTTACCAGTGTATATGAAGCCAATGAATTTATACAGATTTCACACGTGCAATTTCAGTTTTATTTTACTGTACAGGGCGAGAAGGGTTTCATCATATGAAAAAATCAAGTCCTGCCATAGAAATCGTGTTGGCCTACATGAATTCACTACATAATAGCTGAATTACAGACATCCTGAAGACATGTAATGTTGTGTGGAAGCCACTTTAATGAATTTTCTGGTCCCAGCTTACACAAAAGCTTTAAAATGTGATAAGAAAAAATCTTACGGTGCCATAAAACCTATAACAAAAGACCAATAGGACACAGAAGGGACATTTAGTGCTTAATCTAGACCGTGCATATAGTCTCACTACCTGCTCGCCTTATCAGAACGGGGAAACTGTCATGCTATAAACTGGAACTCTGAAAAAAAAAAAATTCTAAATCAAAGAAAAATGAATGGGTTACGAAGACAGAAAAACAAATGAACTACAAAAGAAAACAAAACTAACGGTCGAGTAAAACAGCATGACAGAAAGAGAGAAGTACTCGCACAGGACATGCGGAAGATGGGGAATAGTTTACACTTTAAGCATCTCTATCATCATCACTGGAAAACAGGATAGGAGGCTGGCGAAAGGAAAGGGGCCGGGGGGAGCGTATTCACGCACGCGCGCATTTGTGTGTGTGTGTGTGTGTGTGTGTGTGTGTGTGTGCGTGTGTGTGTGTGTGTGTGTGTGTGTGTGTGTGTGTGTGTGAGAGAGAGAGAGAGAGAGAAGAGAGAGAGAGAGAGAGAGAGAGAGAGAGAGAGAGAGAGAGAGAGACTCAAGATATTTTATTCATAGTAGGCCCTAGCCCAATACAGAGGAGGAAGTGAATATGCAACTGACTGAAGGTATACAGCAAATTTAAAATAAAAAAGCTGGACGTGTGCGAATGGCCCTCTGTACGGACCGAATGTGCTGAGTAAGTTTCAACTTGAAACATGTGTTTGTAACCTCTTACAAAGTTAGCACCGCTGAATCAACATGGTCTTGTTGTGAAGAGAGATAGCTGCAGAGAGAGGGAGGGAGAGAGAGAGGGAGGAGAGAGGAAAGAGAGGGAAAAGGAAGAGAGGAGGGGAAGAGGGAAAGAGGAAGAGAGAAAATAGTATCGTGGTCAAGTGCGGAGCTGCGTTGAGCGAGAAGATTGAAGAAGGATGTGTTGATTTTGTGCATTGTCAGGTGTGCGGCTACGGCAGAAACGTGAAGTCAACACACGTATTGAAAGTAAGGTTATTTATTCAATCTCTATACCTATTTGTGCTTCAAGTTTTTTATTATGAAGAATAAAGGAAAAAAAGGCAAAAGGAAAGGAAGTTCTGGAGATCGCGATAGCAATAGTGGTACACCTGGAAATCAAAGAGTGATGAGAGACAGGTCAGATAGTAAAAGTAGAAAGACAATGGAGGAAGTCAACCAGCAGAATAAGATCACACACTATACTAGAAATACAAGTACTCATAGGACAGGCTCAGATTTAGAGAGCGACGAACAACCGAGAGAGGAGGCAGACAGATATCCAACCTCACCAGCCAAAGAAATAATGTCAAAACTGGAGGTGATGGACCATAACATAATTGCTAACAAGCACGAATATAGACAACTGGACCAGAAGTTGGAGAAACTCCTGTATGAAAGTTTTGAAATTCGGAAAGAGAACTCTATGTTAAAAAAACAAGTAGAAACTTATACTAAAAGTCTCCAAGACATGTCAGACGAAGTGGAAAGACTGGAAAAGGAACTCAAAGTAGAAAAAGAAATGAGAAATAACCTCGAACAATACACGAGGAAAGACAACGTCAAAATAATAAACTTGCAGGGGGACAAGGAGAGAGAGACCCCGGAAGAAACAGAAAAACTGGTCATTAACTTTTTTCATCAACAGCTGAGACTGACATCCGTTACCTATGATCACATCAGTGTGGCCCACAGGCTGGGTCCGTATCGACAGTCACATAACAGAGCTGTCATAGTAAAATTCATAGCTAGAAAAACTAAAGTGTTGATCATGAAAAGGAAAAAAGAACTGAAAGGTAAGCAACCACAAATATACATAAATGAGGACTTGACAAAACTCAATGCAGAAAGGTTGGCAAAACTCAAGAAACATATAGGTGTTCTGTCTGCTTGGACTTTTGAGGGCAACCTTTACTGTAAGCTGATCAACCTGAAGGTGATGAAGATTGAAGACGGAGACCTGGACCAGATCGACAGGGCCCTGATCAGCACACCGCCTGCGCAGCAGTACAGCTCCCAGCAGAGACCTGATTTCGGAGGGGGACGGGGTGGACAGACGACCTTCATCGGCACAGCGCTGAGGGGGGCACGGGGCAGAGGCAGACCGGCGGGACGAGGTAGCCCAGCATGGAAAGATGTCCGGAGGTCACCGGACACATCTTCACCTACAGTGCGCGGGTGGGCATCGAGTGGGGGTGGGGGGGGGAACACAAAACATGGCCATAGGCAGTGGGGAGAGGGGCCTCTCACCAGCCAAAGCAAACACACAGATGCCTTGTGACACACAGAAGCTTTGTGACGGTGATCATCAACAGTTCTGTGAGACAAGAGATTTCAGGGGTTCTCGCCATGGGACAGATGTGCTAATGACAGTGCCAGCAACAGCTCCAGAGACATGTGAAGTATCTAGTCAGGAATCATGAAGGTGAGAAAGACAATTTACTGTATATAGGCAAGTGCAAGAACAAGTTATGAGGGTTAAAAAGATTAAAAGGATTATGAAATACTGTAAGGAAATTCCTTCAGTGATGTAGAATGCAGTATATGTGTACCCTTGTTTTAGATGTGGACCTAATTACCGGAACCCCCCCCCCCCCCCCCCCCCCCCCCCCCCCCCCCCCCCCCCCCCCCCCCCCCCCCCCCCCCCCCCCCCACCCCGCTCCGACCAGTCCCCTCCTTCACCCTCCGAGTCCTTGTTTGCTCGCACATGCACGTGGACACGGTAGGGAGTCGCCTTGGTAGGAATAGTATAACAAATACCAGTCAGTGTTTTCGATTTCTGGTAGTCAGCTGTACTTGTAAAAAAGGGAGAAAAAAAAAAAAAAAAAAAGAGAGAGGGAGGGGAGAGAAAGAGAGGGAAAGGAAAAAAAGGGAGGAAAAAAAGAAAAGAAAAGAAGAAAAAAAAATTATGGGGAACGGTATTCCTTCAGCCCCCTCCCTTTGACAGTATATTTACTCTGTGTGTGTGTGTGTGTGTGTGTGTGTGTGTGTGTGTGTGTGTGTGTGTGTGTGTGTGTGTGTGTGTGTGTGTTTGCCCAGTTCTCCCCAGAAGGTGGGGGGGGGGGGGGGGGGGGGGGGGGGGGGCTAAAAAGAATTTCGAAAAAGGTCTACCAGTCATGAATGTAAGACTGGCGTAGATTGAGGAGCTGGTTTACGTGTATAAACGTTTGTACGCCTACATGTGTTTAAGAGCCAGTGTGTGAGGTGGGTGTGTATGTGAATTTAAGAATGCTTA
Source organism: Conus canariensis (assembly GCA_033310375.1). Lineage (NCBI taxonomy): Eukaryota > Metazoa > Mollusca > Gastropoda > Neogastropoda > Conidae > Conus > Conus canariensis. The sequence continues at coordinate 91,115,228 of CM065714.1, forward strand.
AGTGAAGTGCATTGTTTTTAAAAACATATTGACGTTACTAGCATTAATATTATACTTTTAGGTATCATTGTATGCTATATTAATTTGTGATGACTACCAAAATGACTGTGGAATCGTAATATTTTTGCTTCTTGAGACTATCACCCTCTATTATTGCGAGAGTTACCAGTATTAATATCGTTGTGATTGTTATTATTGCAGTTATTGTTGCTGCTGTTTAACCTGTTGAGCCCCCCCCTCCTCTCTCTCTCTTTCCCTCTCTCTCTCTTTCTCTCTCTCTCTCTCTCTTTCTCTTACTTCATGTATACAAACATTACATTACCTACATTCTCTCTCTCTCTCTCTCACTCTCTCTCTCTCCTTCTCTCTCTTTCTCTCTCCCTCTCTCTCCCTTTCCTCCTCCTCCTGCTCGTCCCCCTCCCCCCTGTATGTACAAATATTACGTTGCAAATGCAAAAAAATATCATTCAGCTTGTTAAGGTGTATGATTTGATAGAATTATTATTATTATTATTATCATTATTATTATTATTAAAATAACTACTCTTTTATTCTTTGATTATTTGACCTATTAAGTTATTTGGTGGCCTCGCTACTCTGATATAACACTTTACCTCTTGATATTCTCATCTGTTATCATTGGGATTGTTATTATTTTTGTGATTGTCATTATTGCCGATGCTGATAGTCCACTGAATTCTCTCTCTCTCTCTCTCTCTCTCTCTCTCTCTCTCTCTTTCTCTCTCACTCTCTCTCTCTCTCTCATGCTGTCACTATTATCAATATTATTGTTTTTATTGTTATTGATATTATCATCATTGTCATCAATATTATCATGGGATGGGGGATGGTGTGTTTGTGTGTGTGTGTTGTGTGTGTGTGTGTGTGTGTGTGTGTGTGTGTGTGTGTGTGTGTGTGCAAGTTCTTGGGTAGGAGTTTTTGTGTGTATGCGTGTGTTGGGGTGGGGGGAGGAGAGACGGTAGTACATGGATATTAAGTATACATTCTCTTGCCAATCGTAGTGTTGGAATTTTCATTTGAAGAAACATATTACTTCGCAATATAGTCGTTATGAGTTGATTTATATGATGATGGCTGTGGTGATGATGATGATAAGATTAATGGTAATGGTTGCTGTTTGTTACCTTTGGTTGTTTTCTTCCCCTTCCCCCCCCCCGGCCCCCTCCCTATTCGGGGATGGGGTCGTGGGGGTGCGAGGGGGGGAGTATTAATAGAAAAGTGAGAATGGTAGGAACACTGGCATAGTAGTATAAAAATTGAAGAGGGCACTGTGAATGGAGGTAAATGTATGTGTGTGTGTGTGTGTGTGTGTGTGTGTGTGTGTGTGTGTGTGTGTGTGTGTGTGTGTGTGTATGTGTGTGTGTGCGTTGTGTGTGTGTGTGTGTGGGTGTGTGTGTGTTGGAACGTGAGGAAAATTCCTAGCAAAATGAAAAACTGACTGTCGGATCTCTACAACGTCTGTGCATTAAGTGCAGACTTGTAGGTATTGCATAACACTGACTTGGTGGAATCAGAACAATGTCTGTGAGAGCGATTGGGTGATGATGATGATGGACGCGGCGATGAGGTTAGCTGTGCTGACGTGCATTGAGTACTGTAGTGTTCTTTATATTGTCTTTTCTTTTTGTGAAAGCGTTGGACGTATGAAAGTTTTTTGTAAACATGTTGGCCATGTTGTTAGGAGGCGGTGCAGACTGATTTTCTTTGATCTTGTTCGATTGCTTGTGTCTTGACGATCATTTTTTCTTTTTTTTTTTTTTTTTTTTTTTTTTTGAATATGTGTGTAGTTGTATACTACGAACTCTTTCCCTTGTGAATTTGTTTTTTGTTGGAGGGTTTTCATTTTTGTAGACAGACGGGAAATGACGGGCACAGTCAAATGTAAAAATGTTCAGCTAGAGGACATACAATTCTATATGAAAAATGATTGAACCTGAAGGGAAAAAGGAAATTGAGATGAGTAAAGATTTCAGTATTTGTAGTACTAACTGCCAGGGTTTGGGTGACTATAAAAAAAGAAAAGATGTTTTTGATTATCTAAGAAATTTAAAACATGACATCCATTATTTACAGGAAACTCATCTGCCAGTAAAACAACAACAATATATTAGAGCAATGTGGGGTTATGAAACTTGGCTCAGTGGTTCCAGGACAGACTCTGGAGGAGTAGCTATACTGTTTAGAAATACGTTTGAATACAAAGTCCACAGTTGTTATGCAGATATAAATGGCCATTTCCTTATCATGAATATTACAGTCAATGGTAGGAGGTTTCTTCTTGTGAATGTATATGTTCCGAGTCATGGAGATGTACCGGAGTTTTTTGACACCCTCGAAGATAAGATTCTGGAAATGTGTTCAAGCGACTGTCAGCTACTCTGTGGGGGAGACTGGAATGTATTTTTAGACAGTGAGAAGGACTGTTGTGGATACAGAGAGGCACATTATAAGGAAAATATGAGAAACAGACTGTTTCAATTGATGGATACATGGCAATTAATAGATATATGGCGTCAACTTAATCTAGATAAACGGAGATATACGTGGAGAAGGACAACTCCATTTCAACAAAGCAGACTAGATTACTTCTTGATTTCAGACAGTCTTCAAACGGATAAGATAGAAACGTCAGTACTAGTATCGTACAAATCAGATCATTCTCCAGTTGTTTTATCTGTTAGCTTCCGAAATAAATGGTTACCACAGCCATTTTGGAAATTTAATAATTCTCTGCTGAAAGATCTAGAATATATAAAGGAGATTAAAAGCACAATAGAAACAGTAAAAAAACAATATTCAATATTGAAGGACGGAGAAAATCTTGATACCATTCCTAATCTAGAAGTAAAACTAGTTATAAATGAAAATCTATTTCTGGAAACACTTTTGATGGAAATTAGAGGAAAAACAATTATGTATGCTAGTAAAAAGAAAAAAGAACAGAATTGTAAAGAGTTTGAATTGTTACAAAAACTAAAATATCTTGAAGAAAATTTGACAGAATTGAATTTGCAGGAATATGAAGAGCTGAAAGGTAAATTAAAACAATTGAGAGAAGTCAAGTTGCAAGGAATGATAATTCGATCGCGAATTAAATGGGAAATGGAAGGGGAAAAAGCAACAGGATATTTTCTTAATCTTGAAAAGAGACACTTTTGCAGTAAAGCAATGCCATCTCTCAGGTCTTTAAATGATGAAATAATTAAAGAAGAAACCCAAATGTTAAAAGAGGTGAAAACATTTTATCAGAACTTATATGCCTCGAAAAGCACAACGGGAGATGTTAATTTAGGAGATATAATAACAGAACATGTTCCAAAATTAGATGAAGAGGAATCAGAGAATTTAGAGGGAGACATTACTGAAGAGGAAGCACTAAGTGCAATAAAAAAAAATGAAACACAATAAGAGTCCGGGGACTGATGGTTTTTCAGTAGAATTTTTTAAAGTTTTCTGGAGAGATCTTGGCACTTTTATTGTCAGAGCAGCAAATTACAGCTTTAGAATCGAAGAATTATCTGTTTCACAGAAATTAGGTATAATCGTATGTATACCAAAGGAGGGGAAGGATAAGGAGGAGTTGAAAAATTGGAGGCCTATATCACTTCTGAACGTTGTTTATAAAATCATATCTTCATGTATTGCTGCCAGAATAAAAACAGTATTACCGAAGTTAATTAATGAAGATCAAACTGGTTTCATGACCGGAAGATATTTAGGAGAAAACATAAGGCTACTGTACGATATTATGCACTATACAGAGAAAAGGAGAATTCCAGGATTAATTCTCTCAATCGACTTCGAAAAAGCATTTGACAGTATTAACCACTCATTCATTATAAAATGTTTAGATTTTTTCAGATTTGGTGCAGGAATTAAAAGATGGATATCAACGTTTTACAAAAATTGTACATCTTGTGTAGGGGTAAATGGAAAATTTACAGAATGGTTTGAAGTAAATCGTGGAGTTCGACAAGGAGACCCTATTTCACCGTACCTATTTTTAATATGTGTAGAAATTCTTGGAATTTTGATAAGAAGAAACAAAGATATTACTGGTATACATATAGGTGACAAAGAATCGAAAATAAGTCAGTTTGCAGACGACACCAATTTCACTCTTGATGGATCTGAAAAGTCTTATTTAACGACTCTGAGAGTACTGGAAGAATATGCTGAAATATCAGGTCTAAAAGTTAATTACGAAAAAACTGTTGCAGTCTGGATAGGTTCCCAGAAGCATAGTAACAGGCGTTTTGGAGAAAATTACAGAATAGTCTGGGACCCAGGAATATTCAAAATTTTGGGCATAGTTTTTTCAGTCGATCTAGAGAACATCCCTCAACTAAATTATGAAAGCACTTTATTTAAAATGAGAAGGTGTATAGCAACATGGAGTAAAAGAAGCCTTACACCATATGGAAAGATAAGTATAATAAAATCACTAATAACATCTCAGATTACTCATTTGTTCTTACTGCTACCAGACCCACCTACACAGTTTTTGAAAGACATGAATGTGATGCTTTTCCAATTTCTATGGAACAAAAAACCCGATAGAATAAAACGCACAGTTACTTTCAAGGATTATGACGAAGGCGGGTTGAAAATGGTTAACATATATTCAGTTTGTAAATCATTAAAACTGACATGGATAAGACGATTAACACAAAAGGAAGCGAACTGGACAACACTAGTAAAAGTATTGTATCCAGATATAGTAAGATTGAGTACTTTTGGCTCAGACTGTGTGGAAAACATAATAAATAAATGTGAAAACCAGTTCTGGATTGACGTTTTGAATCATCTAAAAGAATACCAAGTGAAAGTCCAACCCAAGACATATTATGAACTACTCAATGAAAATCTACACTACAATACAAAATTCTTGATAGATAAAACGTCCATAAAAGTACGTAACTGGATACAGAACGGAATTCTTAAGGTCAGAGACCTAACCAATAATGGAGTTTTTCTAAATTTCATTGAATTCCAAAATAGATATGGGCAGAACTTAACCAATTTTCTTCAACTTGTTGGCGTTATAAGATCAATAAAGACTTATCAAAAGAAAAACAACATAAAATTTGAAGAGGGTAACAGAGAAGGAGAAAGTCTATTCTGGGAGAACCTACTAAAATTCAGCCGAGGAACAAAAGGCATAAAAGTTTTTTTTGAAAGACACATCGAGGAGCCAACATCATTAACTAAATGGGAAAATGAACTAAACTATAGGATTGACAGGAAAAAAGCTTTTTTAAGTATATATAGAACAACTAAAGATCCCAGACTTCGGTGGTTCCAGCTGAAAGTTCTATACAGGCTTCTACCAACAAATAGATATTTATATTTTTGTAAAATTAAACGATCTCCAATGTGCGATCAGTGTGAAGATGGAGAGGAAGAAGAAGACCACCTTCACTTATTATGGAATTGTGATGTTGCACAGACCTTTTGGTGCGGGGTGACTGAATGGATAAAAAGTAATGCAGTAGGGAAAAGGGATTTTTGGATTGATCCAGAAATAGTTATTTTAGGAGTCATGGATGGATTTCAAACAGATGGAGTGATAGATCTGATTCTCCTTTTGGGTAAACATTACTTGTTTTTGTGTAAACAAAAAAAAAAAACAAAACCTATTCTGGCAATTTTTAAAAGTATTGTAAAACAAAAATATCTTATAGAGAAAGGGGAACATATTCTCCGAGGCACCATTGAAAAATTTATCTCAAAATGGCAAAATTATGAAGATCTTTTCAATTAAACCCATCTTTCTTTTCAATTAAACTCATCTTTTCCGGATATCCATAATATATCCATAAGACACGAATTTGTTTTTGTCTTTAAAAAGCATTAAGATAATTCTTATTACCAAAGACTGTGCACATGAAGTAAAAAGATATATATAAGTGCCTGACTTTTCTTTTTTTTTATTTTTTTTTTTAATTTTATTTTTTTTAAGGACTATCTCTCCGTCTGTCCGTCTGTCACTTTCATCTACTTACATTCTGTAGAATATTAATCTTAAGTTATAGAGATTTATGCCAGATGTTTTCTTCAACCCTCCATCCTCCACCCCGCATCCCTCGTGTGTATCATTGTATGCATTGTTTCTTGAATAAAGTGTGTGGGAAAAAAAAAAAAATAAAAAAAAAAAAAAAATACAAAAGCTAACGATAATGTAGAATGTATTGTAGTCACAACATCTATCCTAAATCCTTTATATAAAAACAAAAAAAGATTATGTACGTCTTCAGGTACGGTTGATGACACGAACTCAATTTAAACAATGAAGGATGTCTGTAATATTTAGGCTTAATTAACGTTTCACCTATACGTCCGAGTACTGGGCAACAGAGAACAAAACGCACGAGAGAGAGAGAGAGAGAGAGAGAGAGAGAGAGAGAGAGAGAGAGAGAGGAGAGAGAGGGGGGGGGAGAGAGAGAGAGAGAGAGAGAGGGGGGGGGGCAGAGACAGAGACAGACAGAGAGCAGGACAATGTGCATTTGAACGGGTGTATGTATATAGTTACGCAATTACACATGAAAAAACTCGTATGGATATTGGAGAGGACAGCAGATGAGTAGGCAGGTTGACATGAATCTAATACTCCTTTTTTTATAATGCGGAAGGTGCATATGTGAATCTATACATGAATGTATGCTGAAAACATTTAAGATAGAGACAAGTTTCTGGATATTTTTGACGTCCAAAATAAGTTAACCAGCACGGTGTGATAATTCTCTAAAATGTCATTACAGTTAACATCATGTCATTATCAACGAACACTTAGATTTGTAGATGTTAATTAGATGGTTTCACAGCAAAATTTATCAACACGTTTTTGCATCTGTGTTGAAAGGATATCAATTATACTTTTCCACTACAAACATTTGAAAATTTTATCCGCGTTCTCTGAATCGTCTTCAGGCAACGTTTAAAACAATTCATCACTATTATGTTGAAGTATGACCTCGGTTTAACAAGAACTCGAAGTCCTGTTTTGAAAAGAGGTTGAAAATGTTATAATTTCTGTAATGATCTTTTTAAATGTTCTTGCTGCCCAGGTGAACTTTAACTTTTTTCCCCCCTAAGGTCACATAACGTGAAAATATGGTAAATGGAATGCACGTGTGTGTGTGTGTGTGTGTGTGTGTGTGTGTGTGTGTGTGTGTGTGTGTGTGTGTGTGTGGTTTTTGTTTGATTTGATTCTACTCACTCAACACCTTCACATATATTGATGAAAAATATAATGGTTTGATTCTTTTCCGTGATTAAGTTTAAATTAAAATCATTTGTAATGTTACTGACTTTAGGAGCTGCTTACAACCTTCCATAAACAGAGAGAGAGAGAGAGAGAGAGAGAGAGAAGAGAGAGAGAGAGAGAGAGAGAGAGAGGGGGAGGGAGGGAGGGAGTGGGGGAGAGAGACATAGTGACAAAGGGAGGGGACTGAGAGAGAGAGAGAGAGAGAGAGAGAGAGAGAGAGAGAGAGAGACAGACAGACAGACAGACAGACAGACAGACAGACTGAGAGAATAAGAGATAGGGGATGGAGAAACAGACAATGAGAGAGCGATGCAGAGAGAGAGAGAGAGAGAGAGAGAGAGAGAGGAGAGAGAGGGAGAGAGGGAGAGAGAGAGAGAGAGAGAGAGAGAGAGAGAGAGAGAGAGAATAAAAGAGAGAGAGAGGGGGGGGGAAGGGAGAGACAGAGAATGAGAGAGAAAGGCAGACAGACAGACAGACAGAGAGATAGAGACTGAGAGACAGAGGAGACTGTGACAGTGAGGGATGTGGGGAGTGAGTGAGAGAGAATAAGAGGCAGAGAGAGAGAGAGAGAGAGAGAGAGAGAGAGAGAGAGAGAGAGAGAGAGAGAGAGAGACAGACAGAGACAGAGACGGAGACGGAGACAGAGAGACAGAGAGATGGGAAAGGGACAGGAGATATTAGAAAGACAGACAGCATGAAGGGGTGGTGATGGGGGAGTGGGTGCGTGGAGAGCACGTGAAGATCAAATTATTTACCAACTATTCCGGGACAGGATATGCGCCAGACAGCGAAATATGGGAAAGCGATGGATGGTATGAGGAAGAGAGAGAGAGAGAGAGAGAGAGAGAGAGAGAGAGAGAGAGAGAGAGAGAGAGAGAGAGACGGAGACAGAGAGACAGACAGACAGAGACGGAGAGTGAGAGGGGGAGTAGGGGAGGGGAGAGGAGGGGAGGGGAGAGGAGGATGGCAGAAAGAAGACAGACGGGAAGAAATGATGGAAGGGAATGCGGTGGCACCAGCAGGACAAAATCAAAAATGATTTACCGACTATACCTGTGGACAGAATATGAGCTGTGCGCCTGCCATTGAAATTCCACAAACTGATGCAGACTTCGTTTGCTGTCTAGGTCTAGTCGACCTAGACAGCAAACGAAGTCTGCATCAGTTTGGTCTAGTCGACCTGGGACGAGCGTTCCCGCTGAAGTCAGCAGGACGTGTTTTTTTCCACTGCTCTGATCAAAGACCTTGTTTACCGATTTTTACGTCTACAAAATTCACTTGAAGTTTTTCAGGGTTTGCTTGTATCTCTTTTTCAAAGATCATCAGGGTGTGCAAGTGCTTTTCTGTTTTGTTTTTTTCACTACCCTCACACCCCCCCCCCCCCCCCCCCCCCCAGTCCCCTGTTTTCTTTTGCACTATGTAATTATATTTTTCATCAACCTCTGCGTGTATAGAGGGTTTTGTTTACTTCACGGTGTTGTGTTGTGTTTCAAGATGGCGTCGGAGAACGAAGGTGAGCGTTTTTTGCCTGTTTTTGTTATAAAAAATGAGCTTCCAGCTTTCGATCAAAAATTATTTACTACATACGAACTGTGTGCCACGGCAGAGAAAGTCTGTGGACACAACAGTATCGATGGCGCTCAACGCATCGGCTCACTGTGAAGGATTTATCCTCGTAATCATGCCAGTACACAGAAACTGTTGGTTCAGGGTTTTTCTCTCCGTGGCGTTCTCATCAATGTAAAAAGCCAAAATCCTTTCCTCGTCAGAGACCCGATTAGCGGCGCGTCGAGTGAGAGAGATCAGCCCCAGCAACTAAACTAATCATCGGGAACGTTCCGTTATCGTTCTCAGACGAGGAGCTGTTGGAGTCTGTAAACGAGCTAGGGGTATCAGTTCGATCAAAACTGATTTTAGAACGAGACAGAGACGATGAAGGAAAACTAACACATTGGAAAACAGGGAGACGTTCCCTCTATATACGAGTTCCGAATTAACCCCTCCAAAAACTGTGCAGATTGGTCCGTTCAGAGCCAGTCTGTATCACAAGGAACAGAAGTTGGTCAGACAGCAGCAGGATGCAGAATGTCGTAACTGCCTTACCAAGGGCCACAGCACTAGAGACTGCGAAAACCAAGTGAAGTGCAGACGGTGTTTCAATGACGGACATGAGGCAGGAGATACTGTGTGTAGCATGCTTGCCAAAACGTCAAGTCACGCTGCAACTAGACAATTCATAGAACACGTCTGAAAACAATGATGAGAGTACCAATGTTACCAGTGAAGACATTTCCAGTATTAAACACCAAGTGGACGACAGCAATAAAGACAAAATCCAGAACAAGACAGACAGTTCCAATGACGTAGTAGACCAAGAGTAAATCCAAGGATTCCACCTCGGACCCGTCAGACAAAAGATCGAAGCTTTTTCTTCATTAAAAATGGTTGCACACTAGTTAAACTAGCGCTGCCAGTGGCACCCTTTCACCTAGCACATATACAGACGCGAGACACAGAAAACAAACAACGAAATTTTCCTCGTAGTTTTAAGCTTGCCCATGAGCCCTGGACTGATAAACGCACACATTAACAACAGTTGAAGAATTGTAAACACATAGATTAAGCCTTATTCAAAATAGGCGTAGCCTATTGATCTTTGAAAACATAACACAGAGAAGACAAGAAACAAATACAAAAACCTTGACATGGCTCGTGTGTCTACATATCTGTATATATTCGAACATTGTCATCTACCACTTACCTTCCACATAGATTTGATGCACAAAGCGGCATTTTCATACAGCAGGTAAATCAATTTTTGACCGACCTGAACATCGAAGGCTTCAGATTTTGCCTTATACCTTTGGCCGACTTTCGCCAATACCTTCCAACCATTAGCATAAATTGCGGCTTTGTTTATTTCATAATTTTTTTTTTTTTTTGAGAGAGAGAGAGAGAGAGAGAGAGAGAGAGAGAGAGAGAGAGAGAGAGAGAGAGACAGAGAGACAGACAGAGACAGAGAGAGAGAGAGAGAGAGAGAGAGAGAGAGACAGAGACAGAGACAGAGAGAGACAGAGAGAGATGGTGTGATGTCGAAGATCAATATGCAGGTTCATTGTGGCCTTGAGATTATGCAGGTCATATGGCATATTCCTTCTTGAATTACACTGAATTTTTCCTTTTTTTAAGTGTTGACAGGAAAAAAGCATCAGATGTAAAGAACAATGTATTAAGTTTAGTTGGCAACTGCCAGCTTTGCAGTTGACGCCTTGGATTATTTTAACTAACAGGTATGTCCCGCAAAATGTCACGGAGACCTATGCATTAAGTGGCGCCATACACGCTCACGCATGAAATGGGAACATATCTGAATTAAATGTTGATTGATGACAGTGCTTCAGGTGCTTGAAATGTGTTGCCAGATCCGTTTCCATGGACCTTGACCATGGTCCAAGGCAAAACTTGGAAAAACATTGCTGCAACATTCTAAAACATTCACTTTCAAATTAACGAAACGTTCAAACTGTTCAAAATTTCCGTTAATTTCAAAGAAAATGCTTTAAAATGTTCCTTTAACGGTTTTCCAAGCTGACTGACACTGATAACTGAAGAGTTTATAAAGTATTCACAAGATACGTTGCAGAGCTTGAAAGCCCCTTTAAGTTTTCGTTTTCCCGACTTTATGGTATTTTTACGCGGCATGCGTGCGTGCGTGTGTGTGTGTATATGTGTGTGTGTGTGTGTGTGTGTGTGTGTGTGTGTGGTGTGTGTGTGTGTGTGTGTGTGTGTGTGATATCTGTTTTTATCTGGATATTCCTTCATGAATGTAATATACAGGCTATATGAACCGAATCACATCTGCGATGAAACGAAAATAGGCGAACGAGATGGGTATAAATACGAAGACTTTCCCGGTGGGCAGAGCGCCGGGGAACGACCGTATTTTATTCAAACGGGGAGATGATGGGAAGAGTATTCTGCCTTTTCGTTTGGATTTTTCATTTTGCCATTTTCCAGCACCAGAGACAAGTAAGTCATGTGTGTGTGTGTGTGTGTGTGTGTGTGTGTGTGTGTGTGTGTGTGTGTGTGTGTGTGTGTGTGTGTGTGTACCCGCGCGCGAGCGCGTGTGTGCATATGTGTGTACGTGCGTCTGTGTATGTGTTTGAACGATCCTGCTTGCGTGCGAGCATAAGTGCAGTGCAAGTAAGCGTGCGGGTGTGGTATATCTATTCGTTCGTCTGTGACCGTGCTTGTACAATCTTTTTCCATATATGATTTCATACCCATTAGTGTTGTAACACTTTGAACCCTTTTAAGCATCACTACGCCGATTCTCATGCGACTCAACTTCAAGAAAAGAGCTCTAGACAAGTCTTCACTTTGTTTTCAAAGCAGTCGTCGGCTAGGTTCTATCGCGTCCTTCCCAACTTCCTCCAGCCTTGTGCTTCACCCGGACACCGACTGACGAACTAGGCCAAAACACCTCAAAGACGCGAAAGAATTTAAGCACTATCAAAGGACAAACAACAATGCCACCGACCACTTGTCCACACTTGTTGAAGCAACCACAACGGCACCCTGGCAAACGAAAGGCGACGTGCTTGGTGAGCTCAGTGGTACAGCATCGAGTTTACAGTTTGAGGGTGCCAGTTCGAATTCTCCAGTCGCCCAGTACAAAAAAAGGCAATGCTGAAGTCTATCGTAACATAATCAACAGTAGCAACACCACCGCTGATGAAGACCGACGGACGTCTGTCGAAAGCTCTAAGTAAGTGCTTATTTCCCAGCTGAGTGACCTGTCTAAATCCGGTAGTCGTTATAATAAATACTGTCGTTTCGGTAGTATCCGTGCAGTGTCAGACAGTCCCCGCCCCCTATCCCCGCCCCCTCCCCCACCGCTGCCCTCCCGTCTACTATCTCTTCCATCTATCCCTCCTCTCCTGGAATGGTCGTCCCCGTGTGTCCTACCATCTTTGGTGCATATGAACATGCAGCCTGAATGTAAACCAACTAACCTTATCATCATTGAGCAGAGCGTGGTACAAAACCAAAGAACAACAAATGGATGTTGGTAAAGTCCGTAAAACGATAACTTTGGTTGGAAATGGCTACCACTGTCTCACTAATTGACAGCATTTAAAGAAGGAAGAAACAGATAAGTAGAATTTATTAGTAAGGCCAGAAAAAAAACGGAGTAAGAGCGACAAACTGGGAGAAAAAGAAAAAGAAGGGGAAGAAGTTGTAGTAGTAGTGTATAAGTAGTAGTAGAAGTAGTAGTAGTTGTGAAGTAGAAGAAGAAGAAGGAGGAGGAGAAGAAGAAGAAGAAGAAGAAGAAGAAGAAGAAGAAGAAGAAGAAGAAGAAGAAAATGATGATGATAATGAATACAAGGGGATTAAGTGTGCTAAATGAAATATAGGACAGAAGCTGACTCACTCCATTTAGAAGGAACATTCATCTGCAGTCACAAGCAGACAAACACGCAAACGCGCGTTCTTGTCTCGATTACCAACTCCGAATAAGGTTCCCTCCGATAAGAGGCTTCAACTTATTATTTAATTCAAAGTTTTACAAATTAGCAACAGTAATCAGTATCCCTTTCTCCTGAAAATTAACACTCACCACAAGCCCCCCAAGGCCATCAAAAATCCATTGAATACAGTCATACGCCGTCATAGCCAATTTGTATAGTCCCCAAGGGCTATTCCCTCACAGCCCCCAAGGCCATTAATTTTGTTCACCCACACAGGCTCACTTAAATCAAACAGATTGATTGTCCTAGCCGTTCCTAAGTCAGGTCACCAGCAAACGCTTTTAGAACGCCGTCTGTGCTTGAGTCTGTTTATCACACGTTGTCAATCTCAAAACGATACACTTCATCACTAAAACTGAAAATATATCAAGGTTCACTGACAAATGGTATGCCAGATAAAAAAAATGTCAGCCGTCAGTTGCACTCTCAGTGTAGGAATTAATTTTGATATCACAGTACTTCTACTGCGTAAATGATGATGCCTTAGCCTATACGTGACGTAATAATCAGATTTTGACTTGATATCTAGCCTTCATCATACTCAAGAGCAGGCGTCGAGTTGACTCAGTGTCAACTTAAAGATCCCTTTCATGGAGGTTTAATCATGTATAATAGTGCGCACATGATCATGAAGACGAAGCAGGAGATGAAGAAGAAGAAGCATGTGATACTCAGCTAAATCTTTGACTCTCTTTCAAACCTTAGTATCTTGTTCCGCCTCTTCGAACTGTGTCTCTGAAGTTAAACCGTGGATGTTGAATAAACGTCTAAAACCGACTCCTTCTTTCGTCTGAAGACTTCTGTGCGCCCTACCGTTCCTCTTAGACATGCCATCATCTTGTTCTCTGAGCATTTACGATTTTCCTAGATCAGTATCTTTAGATGAATCAACATATAAAAGCACATTGAAGTCAGATGCATTAGATCTGTCCTCGAATACCTAACACTAGACGCAACCAAGACTTAATTTAGTGCATGTATTCTATCTGGACTGGACTGCTTAATTCATTTCATGCTAACTTTTCACAAGAACTCCTCACCTCTCTCCAGCAAGTTTAAAATTGCGCCAGGTAGTTTACCTTCAACCTAAACTGCATTAATTTGTTTCCTCCTACACAAAGAATACTGGCTTCGCTAACATATTGTTTTTCGGAACTGCACCTTGATATCTCTTTGAGTTTCATACATATACGTTAATTCGTGGTCTCTCGGTTCTTCTGCTGATGGTAGGACTATTCATACCCCGAAACCCAGCAGACGCAAAACATGATGGGAAGGCATTCATTTCTGCTGTACGAACACTTTGCTTGTCTATGTCCGACAGGGTCACTTTCATGTCTTAAAATGAATGTAAATCACATCCTTACAAGCATTTTCTATCTTAACGCATTCCATCTTTCTTTTCTCTTAAACAAATCTTAATGTGTCTTTAATGTCAGTCGGTAGGTGCGCGCGCGCGCACACACACACACACACTCTCTCTCTCTCTCCCTCAAACACACACACACACACACACACACACACACGCATACACACACACACACGCACACACACACACACACACACACACACACACACATATATAGATACACACACACACACACACACACACACACACACACACACACACACACATAATGTGCACGCACGCGCGCGAGTGTGCGCGTGTGCTTTTGTGTGCGCGCGCGTGCATGTAGATGTTTGTGTTCCTCAGACTGGCGGGTATGGGGTGACGAGGGGTAGAAGGGCGGGGTAGGTGGATGGGGTGATGTCGGGAAAGCAGCGGGCGTGCAGATGTGTGTGCGTGCATGCATGCATGCGCGCATGTGCGCACACTGGTGTGCGTGTCTATGTGTACGCGCGCGCGTGCACGTGTGTGTGTATGTGTTTGTGCGACGTGTATGTACCTGATATTGTAATTTGATCTGAGGTGTTGGGAAGCGTTAAACAAATGCTCCATTATCAAAGCTATGAAGAGGATTATTTAAAAAAAAAAAAAA
>CM065714.1:91135046-91137546 GCA_033310375.1 Conus canariensis
ACGGGATCAGTTGGGAAGACTGGGACCATACAGTCGAATTCCACTAACTGCATACGTCTATGAGAATGTTGCTGCACAGTCGAATTGCACTAAATGCGTACGTCTATGCGAATGTTGCTCAAATTTCCTGACCAACACTGGCTGACGCCGGGATAGTATGAAAGTACGTAGCATCATCGTCATTATCCTCTCATCAGCATTAAAAAAAAAAAAAAAAAAAAAAGTCAGTCTGTGACCTCAGTTTCGATATCCTCTCTACCAGTATTGGCAAATTCGTGGGGTTGTCGTTGGATGGACGTGTTGGCGTAGTGGAGACGGTGTGTGTTGGATCAGAACAGGCACCACTTAACGCTACCGAAACCACTCGGCAGCAGTGCAAAATCTCCTCCGGTAGGTTGCCTCTCGACGACTTGCCGGCGCTGGGACTTGCCGGGGCTGAGGTGGGACGGACGGGCTGTGGCTGTGGACGGGTGCTCGTAATGAGCGGCTTGGGTGCAATGCCACTGAGGTGGCACAGAAGAAGGAACAGAAAAAAAAACGAAGTCGATGGTAGATAATCTGTTAATCTATTCAAAACACATTGTCTACACATGAATTAACTAAATCAATAAAATAAATAAATTACGGGGTGTTTCATAATTCTCTCCAGGTAAATGTTGAAAAACATTGGTGGCAGGATAGTAACAAACCTTGGCTGATGACATCGATGAACGGAAGAGCAGGAAACTAGCCAACCTTGCAGAGCGCCCTGACAATGTTATGCTGCATTCGGCATGGAAATTAGCGTCGAAAGACAAAAGTTACAACCACCAACAACACCACCAGCATCATCGCTATCGAGGGAGAAAAAATGGAGACAGTTCAGCGCTTCAAGTACAGTGGGGCAATGGTTTCAGACAAGGGATCAAAACCTGAAGTGCTCTCCACAGCTGCGCAAACGACAGCAGCGTTAGCCAGACTAAGACACATCTGGAATGACAGGAAAAAAAAAAACACAGCACAATCAGTTCCAAAATCAGCCTGGTCATTACTCCCATATCTCAATGCGTATGAGACGTGCACTCTGACAGCTGAACTTGAGAGAAGGAATAAAGCATTAGAGAAGATCCGCAAGATCCTTGGCATCTCATACGAGGACAATATTACAAACCATTGGACCTTACAAAGACCAGTTGTCCATAGTGAAAGAAGAAAAATGAGATGGTTGGTCATGCATCAAAATCAACAGGACGTGCCAAAAACCATCCTGCAAGGAACAGTACGAGGAGGAAAGAGATGGGAGGAACAGACTGGCCTCACTGTCCACAACTGCCTAAGTGCGCCTGAGCACCGGGAGGTGTGGAGGAAGCTGGTTACGAAGTCTTCTGTGAAGACCCCGACGGCCTTCAAGACTCGGGATTGATAGGTGATGGGGTGTTTGCCCACTTCGCAAGTTCAACAGGTAACAGCTGGTCGTTGTTCATCCCTAGTCTGTTCCGTCGTGTCCTTTCTCACTTAGCTAAACCTGAGTCTAGATCTAACCGTACAACTGTGTAGATCTTCGTTTCAACTTAAACTTCTGTGGCTCACTGACTGCATGGAATTATTGTTACTTTCCATCACCTCGAATTTCATGCTATTGTTTCTAGTATGTTATTTCGAGCACTCGCCCGTTCTTTTCTGTGCATTTCCATCTTTACGATTTGCAGATCAGACAAACTAGTACTGACAAAGATTTTCAGCCGCACGGCCAATTCCATGGTGAAAGGTTTCGACCAGATTTTCTCTCTCTTGCACCCGTTCATGAGGGGTAATGGCCTAATCATGATTAAAATCTCAATCTCTCTCTCTCTCTCCTCTCTCTCTCCTCTCTCTCTCTCTCTCTCTCTCAGCGTGAATTTTGTGTGTATTTTGTAAGCTCATGTCATGGTTGCACGCGGTTTTTGTCTACGCGCACATACGTGTGCGTTCATACGTGTGTGTTGTATATGCACGCACACGTGCCCCACTGAATGCATGTGTGCTTGCAAGCGTACTTGATTTCTTTTTCGTGTGTGTGTGTGTGTGTGTGTGTGTGTGTGTGTGTGTGTGTGTGGTGCGTGCGTGCGTGCGTGCGCGTGCGTGCGCGCGTGCTTGCGTGCGCGCGTGCGCGTGTGCGCGCGCGCGTGCGTGTGAGAGAGAGAGAGAGAGTGTGTGTGTGTGTGTGTGTGTGCGTGCGTGCGTGCGTGCGTGCGTGTGTGTGTGAGCGTGCGTGCGTGCGCACGCGTCTGCGTATGCGTGCGACGAGCCATGCATGTTGATGAACTTCCTTCTTCACTCTCTTACGTGTGCTCCAGGTTCGAGTGGGCGGGCGGTGTGTGCGTCTGGGCCGGGTCTTCCACAGGCGGCGGGGGCGTGGCAGGGCACGGGGAGCAGGACGAGGCCGCAGCTCCATGGCCTGGGGGTGTCAGTCCGGCATTCACCTGGACATCCGCACCCCCGACTGCAACATCCACGCCGCGCGTCAAGACTCTCAGCGCCA
>CM065714.1:91142546-91145046 GCA_033310375.1 Conus canariensis
GAGAGAGAGAGAGAGAGAGAGAGAGAGAGAGAGAGAGAGAGAGAGAGAGTCTTCTCTATCTGGAAGTTCATGGGGACGGTTTTTACATGGCAGTGGATGGCGATCCACGGAGCGGCACGCTCATCCACGCTGACTTCTTGACTATGCAATCGTTGTCGTCAGACAATGGCATTGTGAGGTGGTGTCCTGCATATATGCTGGTGGTTGGCTCATATCGATCTAGTACCGACAGTTCCTGTGTGGCTGTGGATGAGACGGACGGCGAGCGAGTAACACCTTTGTGAGAGCACAGAGATAATCGTATGAGACAAAACAGCAAACAAACAAATAAACAAACAAAAAAGTGAAATCTGTGTGTAAGTGCTTGGTTGTGATGGTGTTTGGGCATTTTTCTTTCCATTCGCCGCTTCACCTCCCCGTTCCTCCCACCTCTCCCCCTCCCCAACTCCAACTTCGCTTCTCGACGATTTGAGTGTTGATGGCATTAATACTGCTGCGCCCTCTGACTTAGGCGGACGTCAGCTTTACCAGCAAGGGAAGATGGTGAACGCTGAACGTAGGGCTGAGCGCGTGGATTGACCATGCAGTGGAAAAGTGTATCCCCAGTCCACCCCTTCCCTTCCACCTCCGTCATGTCCCCAGTATAACACACACACACACACACACACACACACACACACACACACGCACGCACGCACGTACACGCACACACACACACACACACACACACACACACACACACACACACACACACACACACACGCGCGCACGCACTCCCGCGAGAAACAGGGCCGACAACTTGCAGGTAGGTGCAGGTTTGGGAGCAGACGACAGCAGCGTTGAGAATGTGCAGGGGGACAGGAATGAGCGAGCAGACGATAGGACAGATTGTATTTTTATGTCGTGTGTGTAGGTCGGCGCGCCTGGCAACGGATGCAGTGTAGCAGTTCGTGATAAATGAGTGAGAAGTGATGATTCATTAACGGGGGGAAAAAGAGGATGTGGACTGTCCGGTTATCGGTTCTGCTTTGGGTGTGTCATTCTTCTTTGGTTGGTAAGTTGAAGCTCAAATTTAATTTGAAACCTCACCCATGCGTATTTCTAAACGTTGCTTTCCCCCATGTATTAATTCATCTTTTTTTTTTTTATTACTCGAAATGAGGGAAAGTGGCAAATATAGCTGCGACAGATCAGAATAACGAATTTAAACTTCAGCCTGGAGATGAATCTTCAAATTTTAGATACTGAAATTATGGAAATGAAGTTTTACCTCACTCGAGTGCAAGTGTTAGTGTTCTTTTCCGTGTAGCATTGAAAAAAAATCGTTACTCATAAACGGAGAGAGAGAGAGAGAGAGAGAGAGAGAGAGAGAGAGAGAGAGAGGAGGTTGGGATGGAGTGGGTGGGGATGGGGGTGGGTGAAGAGAGAGAGAGAGAGGGAGAGAGAGAGAGAGAGAGAGAGAGGAGAGAGAGAGAGAGAGAGAGAGAACCGTGGTGGGGGCGGGAGTGGGGCGGGAGGCGAGGGGGAAAGGGAGAGGAGGCAGGGTAATTTCATACAAATTTTTGAGTCCACGATGCACATGTAGCTGATCCTTGATAAAATCAGAAATTCCTTCACGTTAAGTACATCGTGGTCACTCTGTACTTTTCCTTTTAAAAAATCGTCAAAGGTTGTTGTGCGCCAAGAACAGCTGAGACTTAAAGCATGTGCCCGATTTGAATAATTGGTGCTAATCTGTGGCGTGTGCATATGATAGGCGAAGGGAGTATAAACGTTTATGGCACTTCCTTTGGTAGTTTCCACTGAAGTTTAACGTCCACAGTCACCTAAGGGGTTACAACCCCCCATGGGGATTACCATCCCTGGAGAGCGGGCAAAGGGGGCCTGTCAGCATGCAATCAAGATGCTGTGAACAGTTATTTATCCCTTTATGATGGGCTCTTCTTTCTTTCTTTCTTTGCTTATTGACAAGTAAATCAAGATGTATGACAGTGTTCAACTCCTATCTCCTTCACACAAACACGCTTACGATCACACACGCCCGTGCGCACATTCATAAACACACATAGATACACACGCACGCATATAAATCCCACCTCCCTCTCATACACATACATGCGTGCGCGTACACGCATGCATGCATGCGCGCGCGCGCGCGCACACACACACACACACACACATACACGTACGAACACACCCTTGTATGAATGCAGGCTTAAAAAAAATATCATCTACAGGCTTTCTTGCAGAGAAAACAACTGTCAGATCATGGCCATTGCACAAACAGCAAACAGAATTACACTGAAGATCATGGCTGTCTTGGTTGACACAGAGAATGACACTGAAGATTATGGTTGTCTTGGTTGACACATAGCTTATAGTACCTTCGTGATTCCATCCCACTTTAGCCGTATGGTTCCTTTTCAGAATAGCTCTTTGTCATCCTTGAACGATGATACCGCAGGACAAATGTATATCCAGCCGTTTCTTTACACACACA
>CM065714.1:91155046-91157546 GCA_033310375.1 Conus canariensis
CGTGGGCTAACCGGCCTAATCGTCACTCGGGACTGAAGGAACATTAATCTTCACTGCAGCACAAAGTCCAAGGTCCACCGCTCACTCACTCACTCCGCCAGCTAGAAAGAGATCAGACACGAACAGTTTGTTGGAAGATGAGACGCGGACCGGATGGGTGGGGCGGGGAAGGAATGAATGGCTCAGGCTGGCTGTGAACGAGTCGTGCAAGCTGTCATTCCAAGCTAACCGGATGGTCCACTGTTGCTGTTTGGTTTTCCAGGCCATTTGGTGTGGATGTAGGCGCGGGAGGTCTGTATTTGGCAAAGAGAGAGGGGGAGGCGGAGGGAAGAAGGGGAATTTCAGGGGGGCGAGGCAGAGAGGAAGGGCAGGTGCGGGGGGGGGGGGGGGGGGGGGGGAGGATGTCAGGTGTCTGAACTTTGAGAGAAGAGGATGACGGAGTGAAAGCTGAGAAGAAGAAAATGGTCGGACCATGCTAGTGTTGGCCCATTTGATCGATTGTTTGTTCTGTTCGTTGTTTTCCTTGCAAATAAATTTGATAACAGTTAAACATCTTGTTACTATTCAATGTGAATGGAAAACCCGACTGGCTGGTGTACACTCTGTCAAAACTGAAATGGGAAAATATGCCGGTCTTTCCACACGCACAGTTTGTAATCGTTTCTCGTTTTAAACATGAAATCTGCGAATCCCATAGACCTCCCTCTTTTCCTCCCTCCACCTTCTCTCTCTCTCTCTCTCTCTCTCTCTCTCTCTCTCTCTGATTTTGTCTGTTAGTTGTGGGTCGTAGTTTGAACTGCTGAACCGACTGAGTTCAGATTTGGTCTAAAAATTCCATGGGACGCCAATAATGTTTGTTTGTTTGGTTTGGTTTGGTTAGCAAAGGACAGACAATATTCACTTCACTAATAGCAATACTTAACAACTGTTCACTACACTAGAAAGACGCTCGGGATAGCGCAAACTCCACGAAAGATGAACGGATCCTGGATCCGCCATCTCATCAGGATGCACGCCACGGATCCGCGCCGAAGTATAAATGACTGTTACTGTTCTTGCGCTTATCTTGCTGACATATCCGAGATCCGCTCATCGTTCTGGATCTGCATTTCATCATCCCATGAAATTTCTTTCAAACCAGTTCAGTAGTTTTTGCGGTAGTTTGATGGCAGACAGACAAATAAACGGGCCGACAGATGCCCCTGAAAACTTAACCTCCTTGGCGCAGGTACTAAAGAAGTTCATAGACAAGCTCAAAGGAATTAGGTAACTTTGGAAAACAGGCAGCTGCTTCTCGGCTATCTAGAAAGATCACTGAACCCTCACTCGACATCAATGACTGAGGCGATAGTGGCATCACAGTCTTGGTTGACTCAGGGAGAGTGAGAATGTGAGCCATTTCATGCTCCAGTCAGATGACGTCATCATTCATGGTGCACGGAAACTCATAACGAAAGTACGTTATTAGGAAATATTCCCTTAAGGACCACAAGCCTTTAGAGAACACTTATGTTGTTTGCATCATAGACTATGTGGATTTTAGACGGAAGGAAGCGGAATCAGACAGTAGCTTGTTAATCATCGTCTTTGTTTGTTCGTTTGTTTGTTTGTTTTTTTTTAATCTGTCCCTTCCGTCTCAGTCATATACTAAGGCAACCATATTCAGAAATTTTTTTAACATGTATTTTTCATTTGCATCAACATCATACCAAAACGGCTTCGTAATAGATCTTCTGCACCCAGCCTTTTCGGACTTAAGCTTACCAAAAGCTAACATTCGCCAAATTAGAGTAATTACTTTTAGTTAATGAAAATTGAACTATGGGGCTACTTTGGATGATATCGGTAATAAGACTGGGCTGCTCTCGAGCTTAATATTATTTTCAGTTCATATAGAGTTTAAAACTCCTCCGCTCGCACTGCATAACGTCATGTTCGTCGCCAGTACTTAAAAGTATTGTAGTTGGCAGAGTTATTGTGTTACACATTATAGGCATGCACACCCACGATGTTACGGCACGACTCTGATGACAACGCTATAGAACATTTTCTTCGATCCAACATGTGTTATGTACACTACACATTTTGAGAAGTGTCTCCTTTCAGATGACCGGTCCCACCCCACCCCCTTTCCATTGTAATTTTCATTCAGTATGTAAGATTCAACACCAGTGAATTCCAGAGAGGGGAATGTTCACTATCTATCTATCTCTCTACAAACGAAACAAAGGCGAAAGTGAAAGAGTCTGAACAACCTATTCTTCGATTCAGCTTCTTTCTGCTCATAATACACATAAGACGTACTGCAAATCTTTACTCTAAGCCGCATAAATGTTTTCTTTATGGTTAAAGAGGACAGACAGGAAGTATTTCCTAATCGTGCGTCATTTTCCCCAACACACTATTAATAGTAACATCTTTCGATTGTCGAGGATTCTGTGCGTCGTGTTTACTCTCAGGAAACCATCTGCTAACCACTGTTTAAGAGCTTTTATCTGAG
>CM065714.1:91162546-91190046 GCA_033310375.1 Conus canariensis
TGTTACGCCTAATCCGTGTATGTGCCTATTTCATGAAATCGGCAAAGTTTTGCCGATTTCATGAAATAGGCAACCAAATTGCTTATTTCATGAACTCAGCAAATCACTTGCCGATTTCATGAAATAGGCAAAACGATTTTGCTCATTACATGTAATAGGCAAAGTACAAATTCCCAGTTCAACTGTCATTACGCATTTTGCCTATTTCATGAAACACACATACATCATAGTACACACATGCACGCACGCACACACAGTTTCCAAAACAATGATGAAGAAAATTCTAAATTTGAAGGAATTTGCAAAGGAAAAATCAAACTGTCAAAAATTCAAACTTTCAAACCGTTCTTCGTCTTAACAGTTTTTGCATGCTCGTCGTGGGTGGCATGCGCTATTGCACAGGAATCCGTTCTTTTAGACAGGAACACCTTTTTGTGAGGCAACTTGAAGTGCAGTTGCATCGCCTGTACCCCTGTCCATGACCAACTGACAGGGCCCTCACAGCCGATCTGACTGTGATGTCGTTGTCGGGGATCATTTCGGATGACATTCCTTTGAACTTGGTCAGTTCAATTTGATTCCTTGAAAACCTGCCGGCTAGAATACCCGCCTTTGTACCCACCCGAAAGCCAGAGTCCCCCTTTTCAAGTACAAGACCGATCAAGTTAGCAGGATCTCCCCTCCCACGGTCGAACTCAGAGACAGGTATAAGTACGTTGTCTCCAACTTCTATTGTCTTCAGTTTTGCCACTGATCTACTAACCATGCGCTTGGCTTGTTTTCTGAGGTTTTTAGCTGCTTCAGCTCGTAAACAGCTAGCCATGTCACTGGCGTCTGAGACTGCACCCTGGCTCTCTTCGTCGACACTCTGCCCCTCCTCGACACTGTCATATTGACTCACCTCACTCTGACCTTCTCCGAACTCACTCTGACTCAGCTCAATCACAAACTCATCATCTTCGACACTGTCACACTGAATCACCTCACTCACACACTGACTCATCTCACTCACACACTGATTTACCTCACTAACACTCTGGCTCATCTCAGTAGCACTCTGGCTCACCTCACTCTGACCTTCTCCGAACTCACTCTGACTCAGCTCAATCACAAACTCATCATCTTCGACACTGTCACACTGAATCACCTCACTCACACACTGACTCATCTCACTCACACACTGATTTACCTCACTAACACTCTGGCTCATCTCAGTAGCACTCTGGCTCACCTCACTCAAACTCATGCTTATGATGCTCTCCTCACCCTGACCCTCTTCACCAGTGCCCCCCTGACTCTCCTCACCAGTGCCGCCCTGACCCTCTTCACCCTGACCAACTATTTCTAAGAACTCTTCTTCGAGAATTCCGTTGCCAATTTTCTCCAGGAACTCCACGGGGATTTCTGTTGAGAGCCCCAAGGAGGGTTTTTTGCCAAACATGAGTGTGTACGGCTCCTTCTTCGTTGCTTCACTCACACAGACATTCATTTGCCATTGCACGAACCTGATTCCCGATGTCCAGTTTGGGCAACTGTTATCTCTCATCCACGCAGTGAGTTTGTCTTTCATCACCCCATTTGCCCGTTCCACAGATCCCTGTGACTGAGGGTGACGTGGTCTTCCGTTCACGAGGACAAGCTCGGGGAACATAGAAGCCAGTTCTGTGATGATTTTCGCCGTAAATTCTCTGCCATTGTCCGATTGCAGAATCTTTGGTGCCCCGAAATCAAGGAAAATCATTAACAGTTCTCTAGCAACTTCCACAGCGCATTTCGACGTCAGAGGACGGAGAATGTGAAATTTGGATAGGTGTTCCTGGTAATGAAGGATCCATTTAAACGCACCGTCCTTCATGCTCTGCATGTCAACGAGGTCTATCTGACCTCGTTGATTCAAATTCGACACAAGCACAGGACGAACCACAGTTCCCTTAGCAGTCTCTTTTCTTTTCCTTTTTTCCAGGCATCTCTCGCATTTCTCGATGTGCTTTTTTACAGCCGCCATGGGAATGTTATCATAAGTGTCCTTGATTCGTTGGAGAGTTTTCTTCTCACCGGCATGCCCTGAAAAAGAAGATAACTCCGTGTGAATAAAACACATAGGACATAGTAATGAAATGAGAGAGAAAGAGAGAGAGAGAGAGAGAGAGAGAGAGAGAGAGAGAGAGAGAGAGAGAAACAGACTGACAGACAGACAGTCAGACAGACAGACAGACAACAGACTCTGACATACAAAGACAGGTAAGATGATAACTCTGTGTAAAGAAAACAGAAAAACACGGACAGACAGACAGATAGAAAGACAGAGAGAGAGAGAGAGAGGGGGGGGGGGGGGGTAGAGTAGGGGGTGGAAGGGGGGGGGGGTGTCTGACATAGTGGCAATGAAAGATTGTACTTACCCAACGACAGGTGGACAGCGCCGATGATTTCTTTTGCTTTCTGCTCTGTCACCATGTACTTTCCGTTTTTTCTTCTGGTAACTTTCTCGACCTCAGCCAGAGTGGCTATTTGAAACGTGGAGAGAACATGGTATTCCTCTCTTGTCTTTGGTGTTTTAGAGTGGTCACTTTTCAAAATGTCTATCACTTTCCGTTCATATTGTTCCGTCCACAACGTAGACGCAGCCATTTCTGTCTTTGCAACAGCAAATCCCAAATGACAGGGAAGTGTCACAACTGAGCTAGCAGGTCTACGGCTACCTGAAGCAAACTCAGAGTGAGCAGTAAAATGAAGCAAACTCAGCAAAGGCTGTTCTCTCTATACCAGTAACGCAATAAACGGATCACACAGCCACAGTGACACAGTGAAGCAAATTCACCCCTTACAGTACAGGAAACACTTTGACCGGTAGTCAGGCAGTCAATGCTGTGTGTGTGTGTGTGTGTGTGTGTGTGTGTGTGTGTGTGTGTGCTTGCGTCACCACAGCGGACAACCACTAGTCTATACACTCTATACTTCCTTGGTGTCTTCCTTGCCTATTTCATGAAATCGGCAAAATGCATCATGAGAGTTTAACTGAGAATTTGCATTTTGCCGAGTTCATGTAATCGGCAGTTACGTTTTGCCTAGTTCATGAAATAGGCAGGTGTTTTGCCGATTTCATGAACTAGGCATTTTGCTTGCCTAGTTCATGAAATCGGCAAAACTTTGCCTATTACATGAAATCGGCAATTACACGATTTAGGCGTAACACATCTACTGACAATGGACACTTTGGCAAGAAGTGTCTACAGTTACATCTACCGATACAGAACGCTTGGACACGAAGTAACCAGAGATACATCTACTGACAATGGACACTTTGGCAAGAAGTGTCTACAGATACATCTACCGATACAGAACGCTTGGACACGAAGTGTCTGCGGATACATCTACCGACACAGAACAATGGGACACGAAAGTCCTCAGGTACATTTGCCGACGAAGAACACTCAGACACGAAATGTACCCAGTCACTGCTGCGGAAGGGAAATAGAAACTGAAATTACCACTTCCATCAGAGCATGGACATAGAACTGGAGACATATAACGATGACGATAATATTTCAGGAGCTCCAGTTTGCTTTGTATATAGAACTGTGATCATCTGTCTTGATATGTAGCAGGAAAAGGTAACACTAAAGCCAGAGAACTGCAATGAAAACAATATGTATTTACAATTTGTTGTCGTTTAATAAGGAGATTCATTTTCAGCGTATGCGGCACGTTGGCAAGCAAACGGTGGTAATGGACTGAATATGATCATAACCTATGTAATCGGTAAATAGTCATGAAGATAACAGCATTGATACGTGCGTACTCAGATTAATATCTTCATCAAACCGGTGCATGATTATGCGAAGATAATTATATCAGATATGAATGTGAACAGCATAAGAGTGTGATGTTACATTAAACATTTTTGTATCCCCTTTTCAACATATTCCGTTACAGAAGATGCCTTTCAAACTGCTTTAAAAATTGTGTCAGATTCTTACATGCCTTTTAAGAATTTCCATGGAAATTATGTAAAAGGTATTTTCCTTTGCAACACACATGATTTGTATCTTTCCAAAAGAGCATCGAAAACAAAGGCAGCCGGTGATTCATTATTACATTGACAACTTCTATTTGGTGACCAAATTGTAACTGCTGAACAAAATGATCTTCAGAGAGATCTGTCTCATTTTGTGATTGTTGAGAATGTAGAAGGGAGTGGTGAGGGGAGGAAGAGGCTGAAGTACGGATAGGATGGGAGAGGTGGGGTTTAAAATATTACGAAGATTAATGAGAATACGTTATCGTGTCTACAGTGCAAGTGTTTTATGAGGTAATACTTACAAGGTGCAGCAAGAAATTTCAGTCACGCACACGTTCAGAGTTTAACGAAGGACATGCAGATATATAATACTAAATGGTTTGGTTTACCAGGGTCCTGTCGGCCCCGTTGGTCCTGCTGGGAAAGATGGCTTGATGGTAAGTATCCACTCTATTTTACTGCTAGTGATGTGGTAGGTGTCTTTGTTTCTTTGCCTGTTTATTTATTTCCGATCACAAAGTCGTTCGTTCTTTCGTTGTTTGTCCTTTTCCCTCCTTTCCCGGCTTTCCCGTCTACCCCAGTCTTCACCTGACGCCCCCCTCCCCCGTGCCAGTCCCTTCCCTCCCCTTAGTTATGCCTTCTTAAGGATGGCTGCGGTTATCATCATCTGCGACTGAAGCACCTCAACAGGCAATATATTATGGGGACAAAGATATCTGTTTCAGAGCATGTTCTGCTATAAAGCAGTAAGGGAAAAGTGAAATTGTCTTGTCAATTCCTAAGTACTGTCGAAAGTGTAACATATATACCCGCTTTGGATACTATGTCACATGCACGAAAAAGTCCCAGTAGGCAAACAGAGAAGTTTATGCAGTGGATAAATAAAAGAAAAATAAACAGCAGCCATTTAATGTGTTAACAGAGCTCATGCCCTTTCGGAAGACAACTTGACTTCAGTTGATTGAGTCTTCTTTGTTTCCACGGGAACAAAGGATCTAATGATCTCCAGCGCGATCGATCCTGAGCCGTCCGGTTTGCCTCCCCCAAGTTATTCTGGCTGTTTTCCGTTTTTTTCCAGGGTTCTTCGCCATGCCTACCTCGTTTTCGTTTTCCCTGAGTATTCCAGTCCGCTGCATCTAGGAAGATGTTGTGTGGATTTCTGCGCAGCGTTTGTCCAGTCCATTCCCATTTACTGGTTTTGATGACGTTCCCAACTGGTTTCTCTTTGGTGGTGCGCCAGAGGTCTTCGCTTATGTTTCTTTTTCAAGTACGTAGATATGGAACATCTGTCGCAAGCAAGCGCTGACAAAGACCCACATATTGCGTTCCTTTGGTGAGTCTCAGAGTCTCCGAACCATACAACAGTACACGCTTAACATGGGTATTGAACACCGAGTTTGGTGAAAAGGTAGATGTTGGCATTCCTCCAGATGTGTTTTAGGACTACGAACACGTGTCTTGCCTTTGTGATCCTGGCCTTTATACGTTCATCTGTACCTCCAGTACCGCTGACGATGCTTCCAGGACAGGTGAACTTGCTAACCTCTTTCTAAAGCTTGTCCTCTGGGGCTTCTGGTGCCGTCTGAACCGTGCTGGTTCTCGTAGCCTTGGACTTCTCAAAGTTTGTTTCCAGACCTGTGTTGATTGCTGTTGATTGGAGGCTTTCTTCTCCTGCATGTGCTGAAGGGAGTGTGACAGCAGGTTAATATCATCTGCAAGGTCAACATCTTGCAGCTTCTGTCTTAGTGCCTATTGGATCCCACATGATTGGTTCATTGATGTCTTCATGATCCAGTCTATCACCAGAGAGAAAATCAGGTGTCGCAGCAAACATCTTTGTCGGATTCCTGTATTAACGCCGAAAGGCTGTGACACGTTGAAATTGTGAATAACATGACCGGTAGAATTTTCGTAGAATTGCCATATGATCTTAGCCAAACTCATAGGTATACTGTAATGCCTCAATATCTTCGAATGTAGTTGATATATAGGGAAAACTGAGATTCCAAGGATGGCTTGACGATGATACTCAGTGGCGATTTGATCTGGGCATGATCTCACAGCTCGAAATCCCGCTTGTTATTTCCTTAGCTTGCAGTGTGAAGTTGCCCTGATCCTCTCCATGATGATTCTTGTGAAATTCTTGCTGGATGCGGATAGCAGCTATATTCCTCTCCAGTTCTTGCAGTAGCTGAAGGCTTCTCTCTCGGGGTTCATTATCATATAGGTTTTTTCAAGTCTTACGGCACCTTCTCTTTCTCCCAGGCTTCTTGGAACAGATTTATAAATAAGCCTGCTGTAGATTTTTCGTATGCTTTCAGTGCTTCTGATGGAATGTTATATAGCCTTGCTGCTTTGCCATTCTTGGCTTTCTCTATTGCTCGGGTGATTTCTTCCTTGGCAAGTGGTTTCAGGATCACATCTAAATCTTCTCCTTCGTCGGTGGGTGGCGGACTGGTGAATAATTCTTAAAATGTTCTCTACATCTGTTCAGGTCTTCTACTGGTTTGCTAAGAACATTTCGATTTTTCGCTTTTACTCTTCGGTTGGTGTTGGCTTTCCTGCCGTACAGTGTTGTGATGTATAGGATATAATTTTGTCCCAGAAGACACCAGAACGCAAAAAATGTAGCACAGTTGTGTGTGTGTGTGTGTGTGTGTGTGTGTGTGTGTGTGTGTGTGTGTGTGTGTGTGAGAGAGAGAGAGAGAGAGAGAGAGAGAGAGAGAGAAACCAAGCGTGCGCGTGCGCGTGCGCATGTGCGAGCGTGTGTGTGTGTGTGTGTGTGTGTGTGTGTGTGTGTGTGTGTGTGTGTGTGTGTGTGTGTGTGTGTGTGTGTGTGTGTGTGTGTGTGTGTGAGTGACACTGATGACTGCACTATTGCAGGGACCAATGGGTCCCACTGGACCTTCTGGACCACGAGGGTTACCAGGATGCGATGGCCTCCCGGTGAGATTGATCCCCCCCCCCCACACACACACACGCCTTCTCTCTCTCTCTCTCTCTCCGTCTGTCTGTCTGTCTCTGTCTCTTTCTCTGTTATATGAGCATTAAAATATTATTTTTATTCAAAGACTGTCATGTGACATCAGGAAAATAAACATTCTTTATAACGTTTATGAGGAAACTACATTAAATCGGGACAAATATCATAACTAAATTACAATAAATCGGGACAAATATCATAACTAAATTACATGCGAAAAGCACAGAGAGAGCAGAAAGAGCATTTCTTTGCATCGAAATGCCAATTTATGGTAAAAGAGGCAAATATGAAAGTCAATTCAGATACATGTGTTAAAGATCGGCTGAAATGAGCAAGTATGGGTACTGACAAGTGGTCATTTTAATGCTTTCAGCGTGGTATGTAATCTGAATTTCAGTAATTGAAAAAACAAAACAAAACAAAACGTAAACAGAGCTACAAATTTTCACCACGGTTTAAATCCATATGGGGTTGTTTTGTGAAGAATAATTAGGGTGTTCAAATATTAAAGCCTTATTGAAATTCTTTTGTGTAGAATGTCAGAAATGCCTGTGATGTATAATGTCTGATGAGGAAGAATTACGAGGAAGTATATTAGCTTGCTATCCGGTATGAGTGATGTCAGAACGAAATTAATAAAACCAAAATATTAAATCGATCTATTCGATGTAGAACATGCCAACTTATATCCATAATGCACGAGCCTGTCTTGTTCAGATTTCTGTGTATATGCATTAGACACAAATGAATGGCACTGTGTCTTCGTAGGGAGTTTAATGAGCTCAGTATGATGTTAAGGGATATCTGGTAGATTCATTCGATTTGTATACATCATTGAATTGTTTTATTTTGAAAGTTACTTGCGCATTCCCTTTTCCCATAAGTAGTCTCTGTCTGCCTGTCTGTCCGTCTGTCTGTCTGTCTGACTGACTGTCTCTCTCTCTCTCTCTCTCTCTCTCTCTCTCTCTCTCTCTCTCTGTCCCTCTCCCCCACCATCTCACTTTGCTTCCTCCATCCTCTGTGCCCATTGCTCTCTCTCACTCTATCTAATATTCCAGTCAGCATTGTCTTCTTCCATTCTGGTCATTTTTCCTTGACTAACTTTGATTTCTCAAATTAAATGCATACAACAACAAACACATATTATTGTGTATTTTCATTTGTCTGTGATTCATCGCAATTGGTCATTGTCTTCATAGTCTCACTGTCACGTGACGCGTATTCCGTACAGGGAGAAAGAGGCAGACCAGGCGAACCCGGATTTCAAGGACTCCCGGTAAGTCACATGACTTCCTAGAAAAAGTTTGCTGGGATAGTTGTTTTCAAATTTCTTTCATGTGTGTCTGTATTTTCTTTAAGGAGAAGGAGGAAGAGGAACAGGAGGAAAAATAGAGGGAGGAGGAGGAGGAGGAGGAGGTGGAGGAGGAGGAGGAGGAAGAGGAAGAGGAGAGAGAGAGAGAGAGAGAGAGAGAGAGAGAGAGAGAGAGAGAGAGAGAGAGAACTCGAACGAATGGACGGACGCACGAATGAAAGGAAACTCAGAAAATCTTTATTCAATTAAGAAATGATATTTTAGGCACAGCTTCCTTCCAGTCCGCGCTTGCTAACCTGAATCATTCATAAAACCTTTTATGTTTGCTGGTTTGTTTTTGGTAAGCGCCTTGTACTCGACAGAGTGCACATACATTCTCAACGTTATGATTGCTATTATCATTAATGTTGTTGTTGTTGATATTATTAAAAATACTAGGAAGTAGAAAAAGAAACAAGCACACATGCTTATAAAAATACACAACACACTCATTGCGCATGTGTGTGCGTGCGTGCGTGCGAGTGTGCATGCGTGCGCGCGTGTGTGTGTATGGTGCTATGTGTGGTATGTGTGATGTGTGCGTGCTGCATGTGTGCGTATGCTGTGAATGTGTGTTTTGATGTGTGTGGTGGGTGGGAATGTGGTGGTGTGTGTGGGGGGGGGGGGGGGGGGGGGGGGAGGGGATTTACGCGTTTACAACACACGCAGGCTCTCTCTCTCTCTCTCTCTCTCTCTCTCTCTCAAACAAACAAATACACACAGACACACACATACACATACACACACACGCACACACACACGCACGCACGCACGCACGAACGCACGCACGCACGCATACACACACATACACACACACGCGCACACACACACACACACACACACACACACACACACACACACACACGTGGGTACGTGTACGTGCTTGTTTTTAAACAAATGTTGTTTTCGTCGCCATCTTTTCCTCTTTTACTAAGTTTATCATCTTGTTCTATTTGCAGGGACCTCGTGGCCTGCCAGGAATCGGGCGTTATGTAAGTTGAACTCTGTGTGTGTGTGTGTGTGTGTGTGTGTGTGTGTGTGTGTGTGTGTGTGTGTGTGTGTGTACGCGCTCGCGTACGTATGTGTTTGAGTGCATGCGCGTGCACATGCGCGTGTACATATATATATTCCCCCCCCCCCCCCCCCCCCTTCTGGTTTTTTTTTTTTTTTTTTTTTTTTAAGAGTGAATTGGAGATCAGGACCAGTATTGTTCATCGCCCATGTTTACTTTGCCTGTGTACACTTCTTCCTTTGGTGAAGAGTGCAGGCAACTGAAGAGAAAAGTGGATAATGTGAGTGTTTGTTTTCCTCATTCTTATTTTGGCTTTCTCTCTCTCTCTCTCTCTCTCTCTCTCTCTCTCTCTCTCTCTCTCGGTGGTTCTTTTCTGTTTCTCTCGCTCCTTTTCTCTCTTTCTCTTTCTTTCTTCCCCCCCCCCCCTCCCTCTTTTCTCTGTTGCTCACTCTCTGTCTGTCCCCCCTTTTCCTCTGTCTTGCTCCCACTCACTCTCTCATTGTCTCTTCTTCTTCTACCTTGTCCTCACTCCTATTTGCTTCACCTGTCCACTGTTGCATTCTTTCCGCATGTTGCATTTCCTTTTGAGCCCCTCGCTTCCCATGTATTTTAGGTTAGTAATGATGTTTTAGATATCATGTTTTAAATTAAGTGAAGTGGTATATGTGTGTATATGTGGGTACATATGTGTATGTATATGTGTGTGTATGTGTGTGTTTATATATGTATGTGTGTATATATGTATGTATATGTCCATGTGTGTGTGTGTGTGTGTGTGTGTGTGTGTGTGTGTGTGTTTGTGTGATATAGACATATGTAAACTGATTTTGTCTTTACTTTTGGGATTCTGATGGTGTTTCGTGTTTTTTCCAATAATGCAGATTCCTGATGAAGCCTTGAAAAAGGCGAAAATTTGAATGACAAATAAAAGAAGGGAGGCACTGAGTGGACGACTTCTTGATTTTATATATATATATATATATATATATATATATATATATATATATATATATATATATGTGTGTGTGTGTGTGTGTGTGTGTGTGTGTGCATATCATTCAAGCTCGAGAGCGTTTGAGTGAATAACAGCTTCGTGAACTGCTAAGGTGCTAAGCTTACAGTGCTGTTGATGGACATTGACCACGTGGCACAGGGTCCGCCAGGTCCCCCGGGTCCCCCGGACGTCTGGAGCTGGGGCAGCTGACTGCAAACACCACCGGCTACGACAACCTGCTGAGGAACATGAAGGGGCAGAAGGTATCAGGCTGTCTCTTAAGTCTCTCCTCACACTCACCAACCGTGTTGTCTAGAAGAGCTAACGTGATGCAGGTGTAGATGAGCAGATGAACAGGAAGCTGTAGTGTCCGTGGTGTTTAAGACGTCGTAAGATTCGAACCTCCGAACCCACAATCGAACGGCAAAAAACGAATCCGGCACACCAACAGACAGAAAAAGAAGAGGAGGGTGAGGGAATATGGGAGGGAGGCGGTGTGGTGCAGGATAGGGGAACGGAGAAGCGTACGTCCGAGGATACACACAGGTGTCCTCAAACGACGACCAGTGGGTGGTGTTCGGTGTGAGAGTGGCCAGATCGCCGTCATGGTTTCAGTGTCAGAAGTGCTCATGCGCACGTGCACACGCAAGTCGCACCTACACAGAACTATCCCCTTGTTGGGCTGTGCTCCCAAAGAAGCATAGACATGCGTTAATGAAGCACCGGAATTTAACTCTGACGGGTAAAAATGTCACCTCGTGCGTCATTGTGACGCACATCATTTTTCAAATCGATCGTGCCGACCCGTTAGTCAAAGCATAACTGTAATTAGCATTGCTGATGAAATTACAAGAGTTAGCTAGAGTTTTTTCCCTTCTCTGCTCAAGCGCACGCGCCAACCAACGTACTCTTTGGTCAGGATGTAGCACCCGCAGTGTTTAGCGAAAGACGGTCTTTGGAGCCTGCGGCGGACGGAAATAGTTTTTGAGGCCAGTCCACCTTAATCCTCAGTTGTATCAGCTTCAAACAATAAACCCTGTTCTGACGATGCTGACATGGCGACATCTGGATGGAACTTTTATGATATTTGAACCGAGAAACTCGCTGAGTAGCTCGACCCACTTGTTTTGATTGGCTTGAAGTTGTAATCTTGTAGTTCACAGGACTGACAATGTTTTCTTCGTCGAAAAGGATTCTCGTGTCATGATTTAAATGTACTCAGTATTCACGTCCACCTGCATCTGGATTGACTGAGGTT
The DNA here is from genome assembly GCA_033310375.1 of Conus canariensis. Classification (NCBI taxonomy): domain Eukaryota; kingdom Metazoa; phylum Mollusca; class Gastropoda; order Neogastropoda; family Conidae; genus Conus; species Conus canariensis. Next base: position 91,174,163 of record CM065714.1, read on the forward strand.
CGTCTTGTGGTGTTTGGTTTGTGCTGCCGAATCATTGTTCCTGTAACTTTCATGTATAAAGTTTTTGAAGATAAAAAATGATGAAGTTGTTTGTTTCCCATTTAGTCCACATTGCGTATACAGTGCGTGTTTGTGTTTATTCTGTTGATGCACTGAAAAAGAAAATAACTCCCAAATTTCTGTCAAAGGATCATAGTGACCCTTTCAATGTTATATTCTTTGGGAACATTAGCAGGGGAGTGGGATGGGCGTTTCGGATTCCCTTCGTCGTGGCCACGCCCTCTTCTCTCACTGTCTCTTTGTCTCTGTCCGTATGTCTGTGTCTGTCTATCTGCTGGTGTGTGTGTGTGTGTGTGTGTGTGTGTGTGTGTGTGTGTGTGGTGTGTGCGTGCGTGCGTGTGTGCGTGCGTGCGTGCGTGCGTGCGTGCGTGTGTGTGTGTGTGTGTGTGTGTGTGTGTCCCCTCTCTCTCCCTCCCCTCCCTATCTCTCCTTCCCAGAACGCTCTGACCCGCTTCGGTGAGTGAGAAAATTACTTGTTTTGCTGACAAACGAGAAGTACTTGACTGAGATTGTCGCAGTCATTGGAGATAAATGAAGTGGAATTTAGTGTCGCTTCCTGGTTGTTGAGAGTGTGTGTGACATTTTGTGGTTTCCACTGGAAACGTTTATTAGTGTTTATATTGGGGGTGGGGGGGGGGAGGGGGAGGGAGGGATGTACCCTGGAAGAATCAGCACGTGAGGGTGGGCGCGCTGGATGGGCATGGGAGTGGGGAGTGGAGCGTGACAGATGAGATTAAAAAGCAGAAGTCGAAAAAGGACACATGATAAATTATACGTTTTGTATTAAACTTTTAGTACTGCTACGACTAACACAGCTGTTGCTGCTGCTACAGCAACAACAGATACTATTGTGCTATTGCTCCTTTCCTCCTCCTCCTGCTACTGCTGCAACTACTACTACTACTGCTATTATACTACTACTACTACTACTACTACTACTACTACTACTACTACTACCAGCACCACCACCACACCACCACCGCTACTACCACTGCTATTACAATAACAACGACAGCAATTACTGCCACCACCACCACCCACTACTACTGCTACTACTACTGCTGCTGCTACTGCTGCTGTTGCTACTACTACTACTACTACTACTACTACTACTACTACTATTACAACTACTACTACTTCTGTTTTCATCCTTTTTAAGGGGAAAGGCACATTAGTTTGAATTTGTTACGTTTAGTAGTTTCATGTTTTTTTCTGTGCACCTCTTGTCTGCACGTGTGCAAGCTTACGCGAATGGGTACCAGAAGTTTAGAGCATGGTATTGTTTTCCCCAGAGGGCAAAACTTACCGTCCTCTTTCATCACTAAATGTTTACGTCCCCCCCCCCCCCACTTTCTCTGCACCCCCCCCCCCCCCCACTCTCGTTCTCCCTCTTAAGATTTTATTTTTCTGTGATGTTATCGGGGCTTGTTTGTAGTTTCGCTCTCACAATGATTGTTTCGTATTGTCACAGGGACAGAAAGGTGAGTCTGATCTCTGCGAAGAAACGTTATGGATGAAGAGGAAACTGTGAGTAATGCATTAGATAGGCCAGCTCCATAGGAATGCACGTCAAGTAGGTTATCGTACTGTTTCGTGTTTGTTGTATCGCATGGTATTGTGAAGTGTTGCGTGGTATGGTATCAGATGGTATGGTGTGGTATGGTATGGTATGGTATATGATATACTGCAGAACAGTAGTGTCCAGTTCTAGTTGCTTTCCCCACAGAGTACGGCACAACCCATCTCTCTGTTTCTGTCTGTCTGTTTGTCTGTCTCTCCTGTGTGTGTGTGTGTGTGTGTGTGTGTGTGTGTGTGTGTGTGTGTGTGTACTTTTCCCTGCTTCCGTGTGTAGTTTTCATTTCTGACACATCAGGTAGGCAATCAAAATGTTAACTTCATAAGCTATGCTTCGGATTTGGTCATTCCGCCATACGTTATTCTGAATGATTGAACCTAGGTGTCTGCGTGAGCTGACTGCCTGGTAAACTGTGATGCCAAATATTAATGGGTGATCACGAACAATATTCGCTGGTCCACTTGTTTCTTCTTTGAGTTTCACGTTCTATGTTTTAACCATTTAACTTCTTTTTCAGGATTTTCATAATTTAAAGCAGTGTTTAACGATTTTGAATGAACTTGAACCTGTGTTCATGCTTATAGATCAGTATCTTATGAAACATTATCATTTCTGTGCAATACACAAACAAGACACAGTGGAAAAGAAACTAAAACGATAAAGTTATCAATTGTGCCTTGTGAAGGGAGCTTGTAGCTTTGATCTCCATTGATTGTTTTGATACAAAGAATGTGTGTGTGTGTGTGTGTGTGTGTGTGTGTGTGTGTGTGTGTGTGTGTGTGTGTGTGTGCGTGCGTGTGTGTGACATCTCTGCATTTGCTCTGTGCAGGCGACTACGGGATGCCGGGGATGGGATTTCCAGGACGAAAAGGAGACAGAGTGGGTAGACCGAACTTGTGGACACACAAGATGTACAGTGACAGGCTCACATGGTCTGGCGATAATGGATGTAAACATCTAATCAAACTGATGCTTGTTTCAGGACGTTGGGCAAGAATTTTCACTGGATCGTTAATCGTTTTTATTTGGTTACTTGCTCCGTCATTGTGCATCGGTTGAGGAACAGCGGACCACCCAACAACGACAAAACACCATGCCAGCGTTAAGCCGCTTATAAGCAAGATGAGAAATGCGCGAACGCTTCTCCAAACAAAAATCAAACGATCATTGCCAATGGAAATCGTTCCGAAGTGCAGCGTTTCCGGTTCGGGTTTTTAATTTGCAGGGAGAAAATATCTTCTTTCTAAGCGTTTTCTTTCGAAACTGGTCAGTCACCTTTTAACACACATCAGTCGGCCATTTCTTCTTAGCCCCAACCTATAAACCGTCCCCCCCTTTTCCCTCCAATCCTCCCCACCGCCCTTCCATCGCTCTGTCTCTTCCTGACCACACACATACTCTCACTGCCTCAAGATTTTATTGACAATCTTTGATCTTGTTAACTACAATAATTGCATTCCAGACTATTGAGAATCATCGACGTAAATGAACAGACTAACGGTAAGGATGCAAGCAGCCTACAAATCGCTGGTATGTCGAACCAGTGGCAAACCGCCATTAGTATGACTAGCCTTCCCCTCCACCCCACCCACCTCTGCTTACGTGTTAGTACAACGATGACACGACTCCGACTGCCGTTCCAAGGGAGACAAGTGTGTTTGATGTTGGCTGCTCCGGACAGTTAGCAAGTCGGGCAGGCGCGGTATGCCCATGGCCGTTAACATGCTTGACAAAGTGATGGAGTTGCCCCGGGCAGTGTGGTAAGGGGTTCAGTCTTCCCTAGGGTTGTTGATGGCAACACACGCAGTGAACGAGTGAATTCACATAAATCTGTCTACCATGCCTGTCTGTCTGTCTGTCTGTCTACCCGTTTCCCTGCCTTTGGCTGCCTGTCAGTCTGTCTGTCTGTCTCTTTCTCACCACCCCCCCCATCTCTTTCTTTTTTGTGTGGCTGAATTCCAGTTTCTCTGTGTCATCGTCTTTGTTTACCCATCTGTTTTCTGTCCCACTTTCTCTCTGTCTCTGTCTGTCTCTCTCTCTGTTACACACACACACACACACACACACACACACACACACACACACTCACACACACACACACACACACGCGCGCGCGCGCGCGCGCGCACACACACACACATACGCGCGCGCGCGCACACACACACACACACACACACACGCACTCACATACACACACACATACATACGCGCGCGCAAGCGCACACTTAGACGCACGCACGCACGCATGCAAACACACAGACATACACCACACACACACACACACACACACACACACACACACACACACCTCTGCACGTTCACACACACAAGCCGCTCTTTCTTCGTTAGGGTTACTCAGGTATGAAAGGTGAGAAAGGCGAGGGAGGCTTACCTGGACTGCCAGGTGTGCCAGGTTCCCCCGGACGCCCCGGCCCAATGATGGAAGGGTTCCCGGGACTCAAGGGAGACAGAGGTCCCCGCGGTCCGCAGGGCCGTGACGGGCTGCCAGGTAGACCGGGGCCCAAAGGCGAGCATGGGGAAGGAATCCCAGGTGAGGCGTCACGTGCTCACGTGTTTGTTCTACCTTTGATGATAGGTATGTGAGGGCTGTCTTGTACTCGAACTTATTTAAAACGCTGTTAGTCTCCATGTAAAAAAAAACTGCATTAAAGGTAGGCTTGGCTTCTGTACTTAAACAGATTTCTTATTTGTTTCTTCATTTTCTTTGATATACAGGCAATTTTTTTTGCACTTGGAAAAGAACACAAAGAGAAAACGAACATAAAACCTCTTTGATCGCACACTCCAGCTATATCCTATGCACTGAAGAGAGCATTCAACAACATGACCAAACGCAGGCATTTACATAAAATCATATTGAATCTGTTTGTGGATTTTAGTTACTTTCATTCAGAAATATGTGATTAGCGTGTGTTTCAAACTGTTATAGATTGTAAATGTTCTAATTTTTCTGAAAGTAAACCTATGGTTGAATTTATGTAATATCAATGCTAAATACGCTAACTGACCATTTCACATACTGCGATTTTAATGGTTTCCGTGATCTTCGAAATTCATTATCACAAAAGTGCTAGTGATTTTACTGCCGTATCACAGTATCATGGACATAAAACTTGTTATCGCTTGCACCTGTCGAGCCTATCTACGCAGGCACGTGTAGCAGAACACAGACTTAGCTGTCAGACATTGCGGGTTCAATTCCCGCCGGCGCCACTGGCCCATCTTAACATGTTGTCGTTCTGGTGGTACATATATAGTGTTAGATAGCCCGCCTCCTTCCCCCACCTCCCCTGTTTTCAACACACACACACACACACACACACACACACACACACACACACACACACACACACACACGCTAAGACGAAACCGCACAATAAAACCACCTTTGTTGGTATCACAGGATTACCAGGTTCACCAGGCCTGCCGGGCGAGAAAGGAATGATAGGTCCACCCGGACGAGACGGCTGGAGGTTACCTGGTCTACCTGGGCCTCGAGGCCCCCAGGGTCGTCCTGGGCCTATGGGCCCCGCAGGTCGTGGTGCTAAGGGTGAACTCGGCGAGCGGGGGCAAAAAGGGCACCATGGGCAACCCGGCTACCCCGGGTTACGAGGCAAAAAGGGCAGGCGGGGGGTGAAGGGAGATGCAGGAGATCCCGGACCACCAGGTAGGAGGATTATGGTGCTGCGTATTATTTTTTCTTTCTTTGTTGTTATTGTTATGGTTGTCGTTGTCGTCGTCATCGTCGTTGTTGTTGTTGTTCTTCTTCTTCTGTGTGTTGCTTTTGTTGTTGTTGTTGTTGTTGTTGTTGTTGTTCTTCTTCTTCTTCTTCTTCTTCTTCTTCTTCTTCTTCTCCTCCTCCTCCTCCGCCTCCTCCCCCTCTCCTCTCTTCTTCTTCTTCTTCTTCTTTCTTTCTTCACTTCTGCTTCATTGCTTCCCCCTTCGGTATGTTGTTCGTTAACGCTTCCTAAACAAGAGTGCCGCGCTGTTGTTTTGTGATTTTTGTGTTTGGGGTAATGTTCCTAGCGTTGCAGTGTTGGACTTCGTATCATTGCTGTTGTTTGAAAGCAAAATTATGTGTTTTGGAGGGGGTATCATATCCGGCTTAGGCGAATTAAGATGCGTAATCATTGTACAGAATGTTGATAAGCCGGTCTACTCCACTTCTGTTGTTTGAGCGTGGCAAGTCTGACCCCGCTAGCTCTGAATGAGCGGTGTCATGTAAGCGAATGGAGTGTGTTGTCTGTCTGTGCTCGTGTCTGTGCCTGCTTGGTGTGTGGTGTGTGCTGTGTGTGTGTGTGTGTGAGTGTGTGTGTTCATATATTTATGTGGTGTGTGTGTGTACATATGCATATATGTGTGTTTGTGTGTGTATCTCTCTCTACATCTATCTGTCTATCTATCTGTGTGCGTGCGTTCGTGCGTGCGTACGTGCGTGCGTGCGTGCGTGTATGTGTGTTTGATGTAGGTCCACCTGGAGGTGTGGACAGGCCGTGGGGAAAAGTGCAGGGTCCACCAGGCCCCAAAGGGCAGAAAGGAGAACGCGGTCAGGGGGTAAAGGTAAGACAGGAGAATTCCATTCCTTGAAATCCATCCTTTCATGTTTCTTTTCCTTTAAAATAAATCATATCTTTTCTCCTTTCCATGTTTCGTGCTCTCCTAATGATACGACTCCCGTGCCGTTAACTACAGTTCTGCTTTACATAGCCACCTCAGGTGTCGTTCTGTCGCGGTCTCACCACCAGCAATCCGTTGTATGCAGTCGGAAGGTCACGAGGCAGCTCACCAGAGGAGACACTATGCTACAGCAGTGTCACTTCATGGTGTTAAATGATGTCTGTTCTGGTCCAACACAGGCCGAACATCGTCTACTGAGCACACATATTAGACCAACTGAATGCGATTTCAGTGGCGGAGCGAATGTGGAATAAGCGACCCCTTCCGGAGGGCAGCACCACATCCATCTAACCATGAACTTGACGGCACTTTCGGCTTTTGACAGTTCTCCACGGTTGAGGAAAAAGGTAGAAATCAAATCTGAGTGTCCACAAGAGAAGGGCATAACATGTCACATAAGTTCGTACTTAAAAATATTAATAAGGTTAATGAACAAGACTTCTTATTTCAAATCTTATTTTGTCTTGCTCTACCTGAGTTACTTATGGCGACTACGTCTTAATTAGTACATTCCTGTCTGCGCATAGAAAAGGAGATATTCAAAGGGTACGAAGCCAGAGCCTAGGCATTGGCCGTTCTACGTTCGCTTGTTCATTCGTTCTCATTAGTGCTGCGTGTATGTTTCATAAGCTTTGCTTTATCACTACTGATGTTCTTGTCATTACTGCTACATTCCTCACTATTTCACTGCCGACGGCGTGTGTAACGAGACAAGACCATTTTATTCACCAAGCGTAAAATTATACGAATTTAATATTCTGTTGTTCATTCACACTCATTCTGTCTCAAGAAGATAATTTGTATGCCCTAAGACGCATTAGGGCGTTGGGGGGTGGGGGGTGGGTGGGTGGGGAGGGAGGATATTTGGTGATTTCAGTTTTACTCTAGTCACTCTGTAATTAGTGAAGCGAGGGTACCCGGGGTGCGTGTATTAATGCCATGATTGTCGTCGTCATTGTGTGACAAGGGGAGAGAGGGTATCCGGAGTGCGTGCGTCAATACTATGTTTGTGGTTGTCATTGTTTGACAGGTGGAGCGAGGATACCTGGGGTGCGTGTATTAATGCCATGATTGTAGTCGTCACTGTGTTACAAGGGGAGAGAGGGTACCCGGGGTGCATCTATCAGTGCGATGATCGTGGTCGCCACGAGGTGACAGGGGGAGCGTGGGTACCCTGGATGCGTCCATCAATATTGTTCTTGTGGTCGTCACTGTGTAATAGGGGGAACGAGGGTACCCGGGTCTGTCCGGAGGCCCAGGTGAGCCAGGTACGGACGGGCTGCCGGGGAGGGACGGTCTGGACGGTCTGCCAGGTCTTCAGGGAGAGCCTGGAGAGGGCGTGCAGGGACCCAAAGGTGCGTGTCCGTTTCTTCGTGCCTTTGCTTTGCTTGTATATACTATGCATGTTTATTTGTGCGTTCTTCATGAAGGGTTCCGTACTGGAGGAACGTTTTGTGGGTATTATATTACTCTTGTGGAAAGGGAGTGGGAACCAGTCAGAGTCTAGTAATTATAAAGGAATAACAGTGTCGAGTGTGTGTGTGTGTGTGTGTGTGTGTGTGTGTGTGTGTGTGTGTTGTGTGCGCGCGCGTGCGTGCGCGTGCGTGCGTGGTGTAGAACTGACATTTAAGAAATAATTCGTAAAACTGACTTTCTGCGCATGTTTATAGCACAACTCGAACGTCATCAATAACAAAAGCAACAGTCCATGACTAGAGATTATAACCACTACCACACACATCTACACACATATATACACATACATGCACACACATAACACATGAAAGCACACACACACACACACACACACACACACACACACACACACACACACACACACACACACGCACACACAAGAGCGCTCGTGCGCGCTTGCACGCACACACACACGTACACATACACATAAGTGCGCACACATCTTACACCACACCTCATCTCACTGTACCGTACCACACCACACCACACCACCCAAACCACACCACACCACACCACGCCACGCCACACCAAACCACACCACACCACACCACGCCACGCCACACCACATCAAACCACACCACACCACACCACATCCCACCACATCCCACCACACCCCACAGTATGACATTGCACACCGTGCCACACAACATGTTATCGCACCACACTACTCCAGACCATACCACAACACGTCGCACCACACCATGCCACACTCTCCCCCACTCTCCCACACATACACTGCTTCTCTTTCTTCTGACAGATCAAAACTCTAACCAACCTCTCTGTTTCCTTTGTCCCAATCCCCCCCCCCCCCCAGGATCCCAAGGTCTGCCCGGCTTTCAAGGGCTACCCGGAGCAAGGGGACCACCAGGACCTCTCGGAGAACCTGGTCCCTCCGGCCAACCGGGACTGCCCGGCTTGAAAGGCATCCCGGGTGGCGCAGGTCGTCCTGGGTGGGTGGGTCCACCCGGAGAGAAGGGCGAACGAGGGCCAGAAGGCTTACCCGGGGTGCCGGGTCTAGATGGACCTGGAGGAGCACCCGGTTTGCCAGGAACTCCGGGTGCCAAGGGGGAACCGGGTACATCCGTTTTCGGCGTGAAGGTGAGAGGGAAGGTTGTGGAAGAAAGCAAGACAAGCGAATGCCGCTGGTTCAAAATGAGTTGGCGGGATGGTTAATGTTTTTCCTCTGTTTCAGAGACGTAAGCGTCAAACAGAATAAATCACGGGTTTAAAATCGACGTTATTGAATATCACCATCTATTACTGCATTGTTTATTTGTATAGCAGTTATCGCATTTTTGTCATTTACAGATCTGTGCACAGGCTGGTTGGATTGGAGACGAAAAGCACCAGTAGTCAAAATTTTATCTTCGCCGCAAACTTTTTTCTGCTTTTTAATAATTGGTCTTTTTGCTTGTCCGTCAGCCAGTCAGTCAGTCTCCCAGCTTGCTCTCTCTCTCTCTCTCTCTCTCTCTCTCTCTTGCCACCCCATGGTGATCATGATGTAATCCATATATACCAGACCTTTTTGCCCGAGAACAGTCAGAATATGTGATACTGTTTGTAACGCATAGATACTGCATCACACAATGATATCACACAAAAGTTCGTTTTAATGTAGCTCATCTACACCTCGTCTTGACTGGTAAGAACGCCTTTTCCCACGCATCTTCAATGAAACAACGTGTGACAATAAACGCTTTGGTGCGTGCATATATTGGGCGAAAAGAGACAAGGGATGATTTAGAATAACAAAAGGGGCCCTTGCCCCAACCCGTCCCAGAGTTCAAGGCAACAAAGACCCATGGATGCCTGTTGTCCCTACAGGGTGACCGTGGTGATCCTGGAGAGGGATACCCTGGAGCCCCGGGACCTGCAGGTCCCCAGGGGGAGAAGGGGGACAGGGGGGACCCTGGCTTACCTGGACTACCTGGAAGAGAGGGGCCGCGCGGATTACCTGGCGAGTTTTCCATTGGCCTGCCGGGGGTAAAAGGTGAGAAGATCTGTTGGTTTTTTTCTTTTTCTCTTCGTGTAATTGTGTTTCTATGTCTGTGTATTTCTCTCGGTTTCGCAGGAAAGGTAGTCATTTTAACGTTTTGTATTTGCGTTTGTCTATCACCATCTTTCCACTATTTTCTTTCTCTCTTCTCCCTTTCCCGACTTCTCTGCGTAACTGTGTGGATGTGTCTGTCAATAAAAGTGTATAAGAGAAAAATCTGGAACTTTAGCTAGTTCTTGATTTGACTCGAGCTGAGCATATATTTCATGAATTAAATCAGAGTGAATATGTATTTGAATGCACACAGCTAATCACTCTAGGACCTGCAGTTGGACATGTTTGAACATTTGTAATCCAGAAAGAGTATCTTAAATGAGGCAGGGAACAGTGAACGGTAAATAACGAACGAGTGGGGTAACTCGTGCTCCTGGGATGAAATGAGTATACACCAATTCCTCGAAACGAATACTGCTTACGACACCAGGAACGCCAAGACAGAGCACACAAAACGAACAAGGAGACGTCCCCTGAGCTATCTCCTTGTTTATTCTGTGTGCTCTGTGTGGGCATTACTGCCAGTGATTTGATGTCGTAAGCAGCGTTCGTTTGGAGTTGCAGGCGTGTAATTATTTCATCATGGGAGTAAGAGTTACTCTACTTGTTCGTTGTTCTTTTTTTGTGCTGTTTATCAATGGTTCATCCCAAACTTCGGCCATGTAATAAAATGTTATCATTGACAGCTGTATGATAATAATAATAATACCATCTAGTGCCATATTTGCAATGGATCTAGCAGGCTTGCTGTAGTTTTCTTATTTTTTCTTTGGACACCCCAAAACGCGAAATAATTGGTAACAACATAGATTTGATGTTTTTCATCAGCATTAGTATACTGTCAGTCACAAACAGATGAATCGAGGGTTGACTGCCGGAACCCAGCATCTCACATACATTTATATAAGAGAAATACTGGGTTCTGGCAGTCAGCCCTCGAAATATGGTGTTAAAGTTTTTCTTTATTCTTTTTTCGTCAATTTAATTTTTAGGAGGTGTGTCTCAGTGTTGGCATATTCATATTTAAGTATGGAATGAAAATGTTTTGTTTGGTGAGACATGCTCATTCTTGATGTCAGATACACACACATGGCACAGAAAGTGACTAGTTTTTATGGTTAGGGATATTACGTTTACGTGTAGTAGATTTGGATATGACAGAAAAAAGCGTACATATATAGCCAGAGATGGCTTGCAAAACCGTTTTGCTTTGTGCCTTCTTGTTTATCTGTTTGTATATTTGTGTCTTCTTCTTATTTATTCATTTGTATGTTTGTGTCTTCCTTTTTGTTCTTTTTCTGTCTGTTTATCTATCTCTATATCGATCTGTTTATCTATCAAAGTGTCTACCTATATCTCTGCATGATGTATGCTTCAGTCTGTCTCTCTGTCTGCATTTTTATTCTTTCAAACCCGTTTCGCCCATCTTTCAGTCTGTTTTCCCGTGTATTCATTAACATAACTACGTATCAAAGTATCAGTTGTAGTCTCTTCCCATATTTTACATTCTCCTTATCTCTCTGCCTCTCTCTCTCTCTCTCTCTCTCTCTCTCTCACAAACACACACACACACACACACACACACACACACACACACACACACACACACACACACATACACACACATGCGTGCGCGCGCGCGCACACCCACCCACACCCACACACACAAACACACACAAACACAAAAATCACATTTCCCTCCCATACCTTATCACCGGTTTCAAACAAATGAGTCTTGTACACGGCTGCACTGGTATTGTTCCAGGTGAACTGGGGCTGCCCGGTCTTGATGGCTACCCGGGTTCCCCCGGTGTAGCAGGGCCCTCGGGTCCTAAGGGAGATCCCGGTACTCCGGGTGTCAGGGGTCCCGGGGGTGGCAGAGGTCAGGACGGGATACCCGGCGAACCAGGTCCCCCTGGGCGGGATGGATACCCGGTGAACCAGGCAGGCAGGGGCTACCAGGCCAGAATGTGGGTACATGTAAGCTTAAATGGACTTAATACACAGACGTAGGCGGACAGTTAGAAGCACGCACAGAGACACATGGAGACAGACACACCGTTAGACACACACTCGCTGACAGACATACAGACAGAAACTTATGCACTCAGTGACAAGACTTAAGACACAGAAAAAGAGAAAGGCTCACACAGAGATATTTTAACACAACACAACACGACGCAACAAAACGTAACGCAAACTAGCGCAACGCAGTGCAATGCAACACAGCATAACAACACAACACGCCACGCTACGTCACACCACACCACACCGCACTACGCTACGCTACGCCATGCCACGCCACACCACACCACACCACCCCACACCACGCCACGCCACACCACACCACACCACACCACACCACGCCACGCCACGCCACGCCACGCCACGCCACACCACGCCACGCCACGCCACGCCACGCCACGCCACACCACACCACACCACGCCACACCACACCACACCACACCACACCACGCCACACCACACCACACCACACCACGCCACACCACACCACACCACACCACACCATGCTACGCCACACCACACCACACCACGCCACGCCACACCACACCACACCACACCACGCCACGCCACGCCACGCCACGCCACGCCACGCCACGCCACACCACACCACACCACACCACACCACGCCACGCCACACCACGCCACACCACACCACACCACACCACGCCACACCACACCACACTACACCACACCATGCTACGCCACACCACACCACACCACGCCACGCCACGCCACGCAACGCCACACCACACCACGCCACACCACACCACACCACACCACGCCACGCCACGCCACACCACGCCACACCACACCACACCACACCACACCACACCACGCCACGCCACGCCACGCCACACCACACCACACCACACCACACCACACCACACCACGCCACGCCACACCACACTACACCACACCACACCACTCCACACCACACCACATTGCGCCACACCACACCACGCCACGCCACACCACACCACACCACGCTGCGCCACACTACACCACGCCACGTCACGCCACACCACGCCACGTCACGCCACACCACACCACGTCACGCCACACCACGTCACGCCACACCATACCACGCCACGTCACGCCACACCATGCCACGTCACACCACGCCACGCCACGCCACGCCACGCCACGCCACGCCACGCCACGCCACACCACACCAACCACACACGCCACGCTACACCATACCACACTACGTTACGCCACGCACGCACGAACGCACTCTTCTAAGAACTGTGCCCAAGTTCCTGGTCATGTTATATTTGTTGGCATACAAAACAATTATTTCGACGGAAAAGATAAACAATTGATACAAGGTTTCGAACAGAGATGGATTGTAAGGTATTGTTTACCCTCTTGTGCTTTGACTCACGTAGTCACGGAAACCGTGCAGCTTGCATACATTGCATCTAGTGATCAGATAACACAAGATGATTGGCTTATCACCTGCAGGATTGTCTGTTATCTTGGAAGACATCCTAGTCGGCGGTGTCCTACGTGCAGGCGTTGTATGAGGGCGCACGCCTGAGAGAGAGAGAGAGAGAGAGAGAGAGAGAGAGAGAGAGAGAGAGAGAGAGAGGAGAGTGCGTGTTTTGAGGGGATGTTAGCTTGTTTGTTCGTTTTTTGAGAAATACGGGAGATGTGAGCGTTAAATATAAAGGCAACGAATGGCCTGTGATAGGCATAGAAAACCGAGAACGTTTTCTCCTGATAGATTAACGACACACGGCTTACGTTTGTTTGTTTGTTTGTTTTTGTTTGTTTGTTTGTTTGTTTGTTTTTTACTGAAATGGTGCTGGCACAATATACATTTTGTAATTCAACGTAAGGTCGCGCAGATTGTGAAGATTTTGTGGTTTTATTGAGGCCAAACCCAGGAATAAAAACTGCGTGCAGGTCGGTGAGGACAAGGGCGCTTCGTTTGCTAAGATTTTTCATAGCACTGTTTAAGTCCCGTTTGTAAAAGGAAAGAGTAGCTGTGAGTCCGTAAGGACTTGGTTAGTATTTTGTATTGAAACGTGTGTACATGTAAATAACCATGTTAAAGTATAATAAAAGGTATTTGTAAATACTGTAAAATTTAGTTTTGAAAGTGGGGGTAATGCAGGCTGAAACTGGAACAAAAACAAAAAGAGAATCATTGCGTCGCTGAACGAGGGAACAAAGAAAGTACAAAACAAACACATTACGTTTCGACATTTTGGGTCTTCTTTAGGCTGGACAAAAAAAACAAACAAAAACAGAAACAAAAAAAAAACAAAGCACAAACAGACAGCCACGTACTTATCTCTTCGATCTCGGTGCAGAATCTGGTCTTGGGTCAACAACTAAAACTATTGAATGGAACTGAGATCGAAGGGCAGAAGATACAGGTAATAATGATAATGATGATAATAATAATAATAATAATAATATAATAATAATAATTATGGTAGCAACAACAACAATAATAATAATAACAACAACACAACAACAATAATAATAACAACAACAATGATAGTACCACTGCTACTACTAGGACTACTACTACTACTTAGTAACTACTACTCTACTATAATAATAACAGCAACAAGAACAAGAATAACAATGATGATGATAATGATAATGATGATATTAATACTTATGATGATGATGATGATGACGATGATGATGATGATGATGATGATGATGATAATAATAATAATAATGACAATTTAACAATGATAATAATGATAGTAATGATGATGATAATGATGATAATAATAATAATGTTGATAATACGAAACGCGCACACCCCAGGGCAAAGACGGAGAACCAGGACTCCCCGGACAGCCCGGAATCGCAGGCCTCAAGGGAGAGCCTGGCTTTGGTCTGCCTGGAGGCAAAGGGAGCAAGGGAGACCCGGGGGACGCCCTGTTTGGCCTCAAGGGGGAGCCCGGAGGCAGGGGGCCGCCAGGGGAACCCGGCGTTCCTGGGCTGCCGGGGGAGACAGGGATCCTTGGCGAGAAAGGGGATTCTGGAGAACCTGGGCTTGGACTGCCAGGGCCAAAAGGTGAGTGTGGTTGATAGAGAACCGAAATGACACATGTAAAAGTGGCACAGACTGAAATTGTTCAGTCAAAAAGGTGCAGACGAAAATGGACGATCAAGAACAAAAAAAGGCACACTTTAAAATATGGATTATAAACTTTAAATTTGCTTTGGTTAAAAACCGAAAACAACTTGTGAATATCCTCTCATTCTTTCTCTTGAGAGAGCGCGCGCATGTGTTTGCATGTGTGTTTGCGTACTGAGCTAACCTATAAAATTGGTTTTTCAACCGAAAAACAAACAAACAAACAACAACAACAAAAAAAAAAAACGGAAAGCGCAATGTAAATCCACTTTTCCCCGTAAACTGGAGCCCAGTGCCTTTCTTATACATCTCATATATATATGTAGACAGCTCATACATGCATCACCATACAACACTATCTCGTACCAACCACATCACCCACATCATCTCCACAATATAACACACCAAACCCTACTACACCCATTTCCCACCCCTCCAACACACACACACACACACACACACACACACACACACACACACACACACACACACAACACACACACACAGAGTCACTTATGTGATTGTTCATCTGACAGAAAAAAGAAAAAAGTAGCTATCCGCTCTGTGTCCCAATCTCTCCCCCCCCCCCCCCCCAGGGTCCCGAGGTCATCCCGGCTTTCAAGGGCTACCTGGAGCAAGGGGACTACCAGGACCCCACGGAGAACCAGGTCCCGCCGGCCAACCGGGACTGCCTGGCTTGAAAGGCATTCCGGGTGACGCAGGTCGTCCTGGACCGATGGGCCCATCCGGAGGGAAGGGCGAACGAGGGCCAGAAGGCTTACCCGGGGTGCCGGGTCTGAACGGACCTGGAGGAGCACCCGGTTTGCCAGGAACTCCGGGTGCCAAGGGGGAACCGGGTACCTCTGTTTTCGGCGTGAAGGTGAGAGGGAAGG
>CM065714.1:91195046-91205046 GCA_033310375.1 Conus canariensis
GACACGGGGACCCGAGGGTATCGGGCGGAGGAGGGAAAAGGAGACACCAGGACGACCCGGAGGAGAAAGGGCAGACCGGAACAGAGGCCTACCGGGGGTCGCTGGTGATCCAGGTTCGTCGATATTGTTACATTTTATTTATTCATGCATTCATTTATTTATTCATTCGTTTATCTATTTATTAATTTATCTATTTATTCATTTTTAACTTTACTTGCTACATTTGTTTTGTCATCATATTTTTTGGTTTTTCTATTTGGAAGGGAGTAGAAGTGGGGGTTAAGACTGGGAACTGGGATATTGTTCCATCCACATTTTCGATCGTGAGAAAATTGGATTGGGGCAATATTGGAGTGAAAGGGCCTCTACTTTGTTACGTTGATTTTTGCTATTCAGACAGTCTTATTTTGAGTCAGAGGTACGTGATGGTACGTGATACAAGTACTATATCTAAGAATTTGTTCCAGTCAACAGACGTACCTATCCTCTATATCCATACACGTCTTATGGAGTGTAGGGGTTCCTATCTTATTAGCTGCTTTCCTCTGTTCAGCCAGTCTTAACAGGCGTACCTACCCTCAATATTCATTCATGTCATGTGTGCTGCCGAGGTTAGTCTTTCGATAGGGCAAGACGCAGTGCTACCTTGAAGCATCCGCAGTTTAGTCCTCTTACGTTTTACGCCATTGTACGGTGATTTCCAAGGACAGATGAAACGGCTGCTTCACATTTCTGCACCACATTTTGAAACTGCCCGCAAATCGACAGTGCTTGGTCGCTGTTGTTCCATTGCGGCTGCTCCGGGCAGAAATGCGACGCTAATCTGGAGAAGAAAAAATGAATATCGGCAGGTGATCATTATCTTAAAAAAAAAGTCAATGTATAAAGCATTTGCCATGTAGCAATAATAATGATAACAATACCAGATATTTGTTAAGCGACTTTGTAAAAATTGCTTTGTAAAAATTATTATCACTTAATAATAATAATGATGATAATGTCGCGTATTTGTTAAGCGCACTCTCTGGAGACCTACAGATGGCGCTTCACAAGATAACTCTGAGAGAATAATTGATTGCTCAGGGATGAAGTTAAAAAGTTGCCGAACAGGGAAAATCGGTGGCAACATTTACTCTTTGTCTAGATTTACCTCCGCCAAAAAGCTTCTTTAACAAACTTGCTTTTCTGAAATATTTTTTCTTTGTCCATAAGTTTTATCTCCCAACAAAGACTCTCTTTAACATGCTTTTTTGTCCGGGACTTTTTTTCTCTCTTTGTCCATCGTAACTTTGTCTCCTTAGAAAGACAAGACTCGCTTGTATGGGAGGTTTTTTTGTCCGTACTAGATTAGCATCTCAACAACGACTAATTCCCTCAAAAACTTGCTTGTTCGGAACTTTTTTGTTTCTCTTTGTTCAAACTGGTTTTATCTCCTAACAACGTCTTGCCACATTTCAGACTTGCCGGCCTGGATAATTTTTTTTCCTCTCTGTCCATACCACATTAACCTCCCAACAACAATTTTTTAAAACGATGTATGGAGGTGGTTATTGAGAAGCTCAGTTGTTGGTGGCCAGGTCTGCCGGGCCCGTCTGCCTACCTGTACGTTCGCCACAGCCAGACGACAGGTGTGCCCCAGTGCCCGGACAGGCACACGAGGCTGTGGTCAGGCTACAGCTTCCTGCACTCGGAGGACGAGGGGAGAGCCTTCAGTCAGGATCTGGGTAAGACCTCCCTTGGTGAGTTGCCTCTGGGGAAAGACTTCGTAGTGTCTCTTCCTTCGCATAAGACAAGCATCTTTCCTTTAGCTCTGGTCAGCAAGTCATGCTGTTTATGGCTCAGCTGGCCTCAAAAAGCTACACAAGGGCTATCAGTTATGGTAAGTGCTGTTTTAGTAAATTGAGCGTGTTTTGGAAACGCCAAGGAACATGTGGTTAGCTGCTTTTCCATAAACAGACGTTAACATTTGACGGAAATGAGCTGTCTTACTGAGCCGGGATGGGGAATGGGGGTGGGGGTGGGGGGTTGTGGGTAGTATATTCGGAAGTATATCCGTCTGTAGTTTTATGGATGTTCAAGAGATGATTGAATATGTGTTGGTTCATTCACCAGCAGTTTTCCTTTTATGATAAACAAAAACAAACAAACGGACAAAAATAAGCTATAATGAGACTTTTTCTTTCCTTTTATGCTTTTATTGTAAAATCCTTTTCATGGGGCTATTCTTCGCGTATTTATTTTAATTTTGATGTACTGGAAGTCTTGATTTCATTTGTTGAATACTTGTAGAATGTTGTTGGACTTGTATGTATGTACTGAATATGCGTCATGCGATGTTGTAATGCTGCTATGACAGTTACTTAACTCTTAATTGGTTGATTTGTGACAGCACATTTTTCACATCAGTGCAGTAATGATGATCATTCAGAAGGCGGCTGTTCTGTTTTCTCCATCCTCTCTCTTCTTGTCATCGTTGTCGTCGTAGTTGTTTTCTTCGTTGTTGTCCTTAGGGAAATCAAGTTTTGTCGACTTTGCCTTGTTCACAGTCATTATCATAACAATACCTATTTATCATTATCATCAACAGGAACACGATGTCGGCAACAACAGCAAAACGATCACGATCACGACCACGAAAATCATCATTAATATCATCATCATCATTATCATCATCATCATCGTCGTCGTCGTTGTCGTCGTCATCGTCATCATCATCATGATCATTATCCTCCTGCTCCTTGTTCTCTTCCTCCTCTTCGTCTTCTTCGCATCATCATCATCATCATCATCATCATCATCATCATCATCATCATCACCATCATCATCATCATCATCATCATCATCATCGTCGTCAACATCATCATCATCATCATCCACCTATACGCAAAACAGCAAACGACATTGTTTCCCTCTTTGCGGTCACCAGGTCAGACGGGGTCGTGCCTGCAGAAGTTCAACCCCATGCCGCTGCTGTTCTGCAACATCCACGACGTGTGCAACTACGCCAGCCGCACCCTCACCTCCTACTGGCTGGCCACCACCGAGGCCGTGCCCATGATGCCCGCGCGGGGCAAGTCCATGCTCAGGTGGGCTGAAGCAAGGTGCTTTTCTCGATGGGAATGATGCGGATCATGCCTGGGACAGTGTCATAATTCTTTCGTTGACCAACTGATTAAACACACGGAACGGGTCAGATTCCACTTTGAAAGAATAGCGCAGCAGTGTTTCATCTGCATCTTGGGTTATATTTTGTTAGCATGTTGGGCTTTGTTTTGTTGCAAGGTTATATTTTTATTAAACTGTCATATTAACACATTAGGTAGCGCTTTATCAATATTCTAGGTTGTGTTTTTTATTATTGATATCTAAGACAGTGTTCACGTACGTTGTATGCTTTTGTTACATTATAGGTACTTTTTATGAACATTTTTAGTTGTGTTTTCATTAATGTCCAACTTTGCGCTTTATTGATATATTAAGGCGTATTTGATAAATATATTGATTTTGTATTTATAGGTGATGGTTGCAAAGTTTTTAATCCACGGTGGTTTGACATACCCAGGTTCATCTCTCGGTGCTCGGTGTGCATTGCGCCGGCCCCCATCCTGACGTTGCACGGGCAGAGTACAATTCCTCCGACCTGCCCATCCGGCTGGAAGGAGCTGTGGACAGGATTCAGTTTTCTTATGGTACGTTCGCATATCTGTCCGTCTCAGTCTCTGTCTGTCTGTTTGTCCATCTGGCTGTCTGGCTGTGTGTCCGTCTGTCTGTCAGTCTGTTTGACTGTCTGTCACTCTCTCTTTCTGTCACTCTCTCTCTCTCTCTCTCTCTCCTCTCTCTCTCTCTCTCTCTCTCTCTGTGTCTGTCTGTCTGCCTCTTTCTGTTTCTGTCTCTGTCTCTCTGTTTTCTTGTTTTCCCAGTTTTGTTGAACCCAGTGTTTTCTGTCTTCACTCGTCTGTCTGTCTCTCTCTGTTTCTATATGTCTCTGTCTCACTGTCTCTGTATCTCTCTGTCTCTCTGTCTCTTTCTCACTTCCCTACCTCTCTCTCTCCTTGCCTCTTGTTCTCCCTTTCTCTCGCTTCCTTTCTTCCACTCTTTCTCTCTTAGTCTATCGTGTTTCTCTCGTCAGTTATACACACTTTCCAGTTGTCAGACTGGAAATAGTTTGAAGCTAAACAGAAATCGAATTTTCTCTATGGAAACGTTTTGGGTCATCGTCAAACTGGGAATAGTTTGAAGGTAAAAAAAAAAATGTCTCCATGAAAACGTTGCGGGTCTTTCCTTTTTGATAATTTCTACAAAATACATCGGACTTTCAGTCATCATAATCCAGTTACTACAGATCCAAAAGGCGCTGTGACAGAGGCCCAAATAGTCAGGGGTCTCCTTAGCTCCCTGTCCTCAGTCCTGCGCAACCAGTCAGAGGTGTTACAACCAGTCAGTCCCTTATGCTGTCTGTCCACGACTTGTTCGGTGTGCAGAGTGATCACAAGTAGTCATAGCAGGATAAGCACCAGTGCCAGGTAAGGTCTTTGGATTTGACGACCGGGAGGTGATGTTCTCACCTGAAAGTTGTAGTTTTGATTCACTGTCTTACATATTCGTCTTGTCTTATGTTCCCTGTCTGATATGTGGAGAAGGTGTTTGAAACTTCATTCACAGGCCTGGGTTCTTTTACTCACATTTCCCTGTCAGTATTCAATACAAAAGATTGTAACAATGGTAAAAACGAGAACTTCGAATTCCTTTACATAAAATCGGGGGAAGAGAAGTCACAATATGCCATGAAATATATAGCTTACGAAAGTGGAAATACTTAGAATAATACTGCAGGCCAGACAGTTGATCAGTTTTTATAGTAAATGCACTTTTTCGTTGGCTTTCCCAGTAAAATATTAGGCTTACGGGAATCAAAGAAGTTCTGGTGTGACAAGAGAGGCTCAGCACAAGTTTTTTTTTTAAATTGATGCTTTGAAACAACATCAACAGAACAAACCTTTTGATACATAACTAAAGAATAAAGACATTTTATGACACCAAATCGTCTTGTTTTATTTCAACGCAGCTTACATAAACTAAACATGTTGCTGACGATTGTAATTCTCGGCGTGTTTTTTGTTATTTCTCCTTAAGCGTAAATGTTATGACTTGACATCAGCATACAGTGGGTCATATGAAGGGGTCAGCCTCCGTCTTTTGACACAGTTAAACCAACATAAATACAGTCTGGAGCATATCAATGACACAACTAAAGTAACCTAGATTATTTCCTCAGTACCTCACTGACAAATGTCATTCGATGAACCAAACCACCTAAATATGACTCAATATCTCACCATTACATTAACCGTAACAAACCCCTCAGTATCAACGCCCATTTTGCACCAAATATAAGAAGATAAGCGATTGCTCATTCTTCACGTTCATTGTCCCGGGTGTTGTTTATCTTGCCTGCAGAAGACCTAAGAGGTCGAAACGCGTCATGTTTTGTCTTGTAATTCGTTTTTTCCGTGTAAACTGGCAGAGTTATTTTAAATACCTTTTAAAACTTGCCTCAGTATCTCAATGACAGTTGATTGTACCTCATTATTTTTGTGTATATCTATGTATGTGTGTTTCTCAGCACGCTGTGGGCAGTATGAGCGGCGGCCAGCCCCTCTCTTCACCGGGCAGCTGCCTGGAGCTGTTCTACACCAACCCCTTCATCGAGTGCAGCAGCAAAGGCCAGTGCCACTTCTTCTCGGACAAGTTCAGCTACTGGCTGACGGCGCAGCGAGAGCTGGAGGACCTGGACCCTCAGCAGCAGACCCTCAAGGCCGGTGCCCACCGATTCCGTGTCAGCCGTTGCCGTGTGTGCGTGCTGCGAACACCCCTGCCTTTGTCCCGAGGCTGAGTCCTGACGGGTTGTTAAGATGGCCGGGTTTGGATTTGCGTGCGTGCGTTCGTGTGGCAGGGCTTGGATTCGAGTGTGTGCGTGTGTGTGTGTGTGTGTGTGTGTGTGTGTGTGTGTGTGTGTGTGAAATGAAGAGCTTACAAAAGAACTTCATTATTTAGTGTTAGACCTTTACAGATAGATGGGTGAACTGGTAGTGTGTCTCGCATAGAACTGATATACATACCGAAACAGAAACATTTTACGATGAGATGGATTAAAAAAAAACAACAAAAACTGATGATAGTGCTTACTAAGTGGAGGCAAAAGTCGAATATGTGAAAATCACGTTTAGGGAAAAAAATAAATGAAGTCAATCTTGGCTCGAAAAGGCTTAATTGAACAATTATAAAAGAAAATGCGAAGGGAAGCCATATTTGACGCATATCCAGCATACTGGGCTTGGTACTTTCAGAACACACGATCCATTTTTTCCCCTCAAATTTTGTGCCATTATGCACAGAATACCATAATGATTTCTTGCACTCCTTTTGGGGGGTTTGCAAGTCCGGTCATTGGAAAGAAAACCACCGTGAGATGGAATTCAAAAAGGATATCAACGGAATACGCTTCCTGAAGAAATTTTGAAACAAAACTAATTTCCCAAAGTAAATCTACACTTCGATTCTTTTTCCAGAGGAACGTGAGTATGGCAAGCTGAGATTAAAAATAACTGAGTCTGAAATGTGAATAACTTCTTACGAAAGGTTTACGTCGATCGAAATGATCACAAAAGATAAGGCGAAAAAAGCGAGGTGTAATGTAGTCTTGCAGCCTTTTTATAGTTGTATTTGAGGGTGAGAGAGGGTTGAGAGAGAGAAACGTAGATAGAAAGAAAGTAGATGGAAAAAGAGAGAGAGAGAGAGAGAGAGAGAGAGAGAGAGAGAGAGAGAGAGAGAGAGAGAGAGAGAGTTATATTATTAAGTGAATGAGTTTTGTTACTTTATGATACATTTTCCAACATTTCGTCCCTTTCAACATTGTTCGGATAGTAACGTTGGTTACGTTTGGCAGTGTGATAAACAGGGTCACTGTTTTGCATAATTAGTCTTCCAAGACCCCAAAATAATTGGTGAAAATCACAATTCGTGCTGTTCGCCCGGTGGTGATACGGAAAGATTATGTTAGCATCACCAGTGGAGTTCATTTTACCTTTCACCATCACATCCAATGACGTGTGTCATCCATTTTGCCTCCATTTCTTGCCAGCTGCTCCCACCTTTTTTGTGGAATCTTTGGTGCTACGTGTATTACTGCTACCTCAGATATATGTATGCCACTCGTATGTTCCTGCACGAATTCTCACCAACGTGTAAACGCCGCTCTCCAGAACTCTTGGAACTGCAGGTTTTCCTTCAGTGTTGATTCCTCAGAGACAGACTGCTGTATGTCAACACCAAAAGCAACAGCCATATACATATACAGCTTAATGTTGCGGTGATATGGATTCCAAATATAGGCGTTGTATGGTGGAATCAGTCTGCCGATGAGTTTCATACTGAATTTGTGACGATAGGTTAGTGTATATGTATGTGTGTGTGAATGTGTGTGTGTGTGTGTGTGTGTGTGTGTGTGTGTGTGTGTGTGTGTGTGGTGTGCGCGCGTGCGTGCGTGCGTGTGTGTGTGTTGTGTGTGTGTGTGTGTGTGTGAGAGAGAGAGAGAGAGATTGAGAGAGAGAGAGTTGGACACGCACCGGGTTTTTGACTGTATTGGTGTGTGTATGTACTTGAGTACACATGTACACTATTTTCTTGTTTTCATACGTGGTCTCTTTCTCTCTCGATGTGAATCAAAATGTACGCCCATTTGTTCGAACACTACACTGGAATTCTTCGAATTGTATGAAACAGTAATTGTTATACAAGCATTTAATATCAATCAGTTGCACAGCAGTAACAAACGCACTGAAAAACCAGTACGGGGTGTTTTTCATCAGTTCATGCTAGTGACCGTTTTCAGTCAAGACTTGAGAAAAATATCATGAGGAACATCCAGAGAGAATTCTTTCTCTGAATTGTTGCATTTAAAGTGCCTTAAACAGGTTCCCCGAATTAAAAAAAAATGCATGAATTATGTACATTTTCTTGTGTATGCTAAACGATGACGTTTTCTTTATGTGTACCTGTGTCTTCTTTTTGATCTGCATGCAAATGTAAAATGTAAGAGAATATGAACGTATTACAGTTGAATGTTTGAAGAAAATTGTTATCATTTTGTGAAATGTAACGGTTATGTTTACGTTCGGTTTTATTTGATCTTCGTGGTCGCACCTTTCTGTGTTTGTGTGTGTGTGTGTGTGTGTGTGTGTGTGTGTGTGTGTGTGTGTGTGTGTGTGTGTGAGTGAGTGAGAAGAGAGAGAGAGAGAGAGAGAGAGAGAGAGAGAGAGACATACAGGCAGACAGACAGAGACAGAGAGTATACATGAATGCAAGTGATTTATTATATCAACTTATGAATTTACTTGAAACTGAGATTTGTGCTAAAATCAGACATGCTTACTAAACCTTTAAGTGTTCCTACAGGAATTCCCAAGTATTCAACAAAAAAAAAACAACAAAAAAAAACAAAAGGGCGTTTCAAAGTGTGTTTACGTTGTGTATGAATGAAAAATCAGCATGTCTACTCTTTTATTTATTATTTCTATTCATTTCTTAACTGCCGGTAGTCGTTGAATGAGAAAAACAGCACACATACATCTCATGCAAGGAATGTACGTTATTTGTAATTACAGTGACAAGTATGATTAAAATCAAATATTGTCTGCCCTTTGCAGTATGGTCTGCATAATTGCTGATATTCATTGGGACGAATTTCTGTTTGATCAGAAATGACAGGCTATCCAATGTCATCTCTTCACATAGACATGTACGGAGTTTACAAATGTAAAAGTTTACAAATCATAGGATAGTGATACTTATTACAATTATTTGCATGAAAGGTTCAGCCTCCCCGTCAGCCATCCATCAGCTTGCTCGTTCACTTAACCACAAACAGGGAGAAAGGAATCAATCATTCATTCGTTCATTTGTTTTTTCATGTAATTACTTCTGTATTATTTGCGGGTTGTTTGTAATGCGATTTCCATTAAAAGAATACCTTTTATGTTCAAAGATTCTGTTGTGGCCTACTTTAAAGACCAGTCGATCTTGTTCGAGTCGACATATCGGGCTGATTTCACCGACGGTTGTTAAAGGGAACTCACTATGTAATAACCCCTTCGCTGGCAATTGATGCAATGTCTCCCCTGGAAAGGGTGGCGAGGCATTTGGAGTGCAGATTTAAATGAAAATGCCAAGTGCTTCACAGCAATAGAATTCTATTCATTTGCGTGTTTGAACTTCAAAATACTGATTTCCTGTCTCTCTCCTGCGACCTTTCTGCCGTTATCTGTGTACCTTGTTGGTCCGGTTGGTTACGGCTCGGACTTCTCAGTTCGTTGCAAGGTCGAATCCGTCATAACATAAACGTTGGCAATCTCGTTGTCTGCGACTTTGAAGCTATAGCTCATCTATAAGACCCGTTCTTTTCAGTGGTGTTCAGACGCGGAGAATTTAAAGTCAGCATCACGCGTAAACAACTGAGCAGATCGGCGTAGAACTGTATACTCGTGATCTTTGCGACCCAGCTAAGGTCAGTCTTGAACTTTCCAAGCGTAAACACTTTTCAGCATAGAGTCACTTGCTTTAATGAACTGGCCGAAACATAGCGCCTTCGTGCTGAATATAGAAGTACCAAGTCTCAGCCGACATACTGGCCGTTAGGGTTACTTGCAGTTTTCATAAGTCACAGCTGCAAGACACAAACTTACCAACAAGATAGGAACTTGCCTAATTTGGAGCGTTGTGCTGCTCAGCTTTGTCACATTGCCTGTAACGGCTTCTTTCGTCGCCGTCTTCTTGCACCAAACGTACGCGAAGTTTGAAATGATGTCTTTTCTGACGATTTCTGGTCAATACTACACATTCGGAAATAAAAACAAATGGCATCAGACGCCGCTGTGTTTGATGTTTTTTGCAGTTTGTGCTAAAATTTCAGTCTTTGAACAATCTTGACAAATGATGGCGCCAG
>CM065714.1:91212546-91230046 GCA_033310375.1 Conus canariensis
GCTGTCGTGGTTGCCTTGACAATAATCGGGCAGGTTCCAGAGAAAAAAAGATTTGGTTCCCTCAATTTTTCCCGATAACCTTTTCAGGAGATAATGACAGGGTCAGGACAGGTTGGGCCGTTATCATGGCTTCCCCGTCACGTCATGCTGGTCTATACATAGGACGTGTAGCCTTATCAGTGACGCGACTCGCCAGCATAACATTTTTTGGAATCCATGGCCACACACCACAAAAATAATACGCCAAGGCTGTGGGTAATGTTTCGTGTATATGGAAAGAGACACGACTGGATTGTTTTCATAATTTGTTTTTGTTGTGTTTTAAAATTTATCCCCCTTTCCCATCGTTTTGAAATTTGCGTTATGTATTTAGAAAAAAAATGAATGAACAACACACCTGAGTTGTTTTGAAGCCCCAATGGAGACCCGGGGGATCTTTCAGTGTAAATAGCTCCTCCATCCTGTAGACACCTTGTAGTAACAAACTTCATCTTCTCTGTCACTCTTTTTGACTCTACTTTTTTCTTTAAATAAATTTGTAATTCTTTATTGTAGTCTACTGTTTACTGCCTTTCTGGACCGTTTTCCCGTGTTTGTTCTGTAAATTCTACACACTCGTTTTTTTGTTTTTTTTCAACTTCTTTAGCACTTTATAACACGTTTGCTTTTTTTTCTTGTTGTAATAATGACAGTTAGGTTCTGAAAACTGTACACACTGTAGGCTTGCCGTCCGCAGTGGATATTAAGTACCCATTCTGCAATATCTATTTGCCTATATATTCATTTTCATGTATTTCGCTTGGTGTTTAAATGTTTTTCGTGATTTTTTTTTAAAATGTGGGAACAGAGAGAAAGGGAGATGCCAGGCACTCTCGGCTCAGATCAATTTCAAATACCGTAAGGTGTCAATACTTTAGCTGCTATGTCATAGGCTGATTGTATTGTTTATTTCATTTTCTGGGTTTAATTTTTTCCCGATAGTCTGACTTGTTCGTGATGTGATTTTTCTGTTTCCTGTGTGAGTTTGACCGCCATTAAAAGGCTTGAGTGGTCAGTTGGGCTACAGTGATTCACACTTGAACTCAAAGGGAGGAATGAGGGCACGTTTCAGCGTGACAAACAAAAACCGAAACCGGTTATGCCAGACATCATTTTGTCCGTCACAAAGAGTGTACAGTCAAAGACAGTATACGTACGTACAGCAAGAAAGTGTGTTGAGATGAAATAGTAACAGGAGTACTGTGAGTGGTATGAAATTATACCAGTGGTCCTGGAGCACCAAGTTAAATCCTGATAGCATTACAGAGCATCAGAATAAATTAGTCATGGTCATATTCCGACATTTCTGATAAGTACAGTAGTTCCAGTCACACTCAGATGAGAGATGATTATTTGTTATGGTTTTGAATAGGATACTTGAACTGCGTCTAATCACGTCTTCAATGTGATTGAGAAAGTACCTCGAGATGTAATCTTCCCCATGCATACATACTGGATTTAGCCATAGGCCCAATCCAGCCCCAAATAGCAAAAGAACCTCAGTGTTATGTCAGATCAAAGTTATCTCATCACTTACAGTCGGGAAGATCAAAGTGGTCCGAATCCTTGAAGCTGGTGAAATCAAATTGTTTCCCTCAGATGTTGAATGCATTGAGCAACGTCGCGTCACAAGTTATAATAATTCCACCACGTCAAAGATGTAAAGCAGTCCTTGTCCTCTTCTGGTTGATCCGGGGAGGTAAAGGAGTCCTCATCCTCCCCCATTGGACCTGGGAAGGTAAAGTAGACATCCTCCTCTCCCAGTTGACTTGGACAGGCGAAGGAGTCATCTCCCAGCAGACCTGAAGAGGTGAAACAATACTAGATCTCTACCAGTTGAGCAGAAGAGATAAAGTAGTCCTTCTCCCCTCCCAGCTGCCCAGGACAGTTGACCTCGAGAGATACAGTAGTTCTCATTCTCTCCATATTGGTCTAGAGAGGTAAACAATACTCGTCCCGACCGAATTGATCTGGAGAGGTAAACAGCCTCTCTCCTCTCTCTATTGAGTCTTTTATTTGACCTTGAGGGTAAAGTAATCCTTGTCCTGTCCAAGCTGACTTAGAGAACGAAAAATGTCCCTTCCCGCCCCTTCCCTGCTCTGCCAACCCCTCCCCCTCCCACATACACCATCCACTTGACCAGGAGAGGTATAATAGTACTCGTCCTCTCGAGCTGACCTCATAGTCTCTAGCTTTGAATGCAGGCTAATGAACACATGCATCGCATATGATGCGTTTCGCCGCCCCTCGGCTGCTGAATTTGCTTCTGCTGATCAAAAGGACACACACAGCACACACACACACATGCACATCGACGCTGCCTCGTCGATATTCTGATGAGCATGAGTATCGATGGGGTTCCGGCATGGTTGTGTCCTAGGTAAACATGTTTATCTGGATGGTAGACATCATGTAGATTATGCACATCTTTGATTATGGAAATCACATATATGAATGTCCCATCATTTTGTGAGATAGGTTACTGCCATGACAGCCAGTTAATAAAAAGAAACACTACTTCCGATCATCTTCAAGTGATAGATGAAGCATAACTTATTCCTGATGATCTCGAAACTATAGGTGAAGCATAACTGTGCATTCAGACGAAAAGAAAAATAGGGAGTCTGAACACAGCTGCTAGGACAGTATATGAATCTCCAAAATACAGAATAATTCGGAATATGGTTTGCCATATACAATTCGTTATAAAGGGACAAAACCAACAACAATAGAATTTATTTTATGACACATTTCTAAAACCGCCTCTGGTCTGGACCTCAGTTGTCTCCCACACTCGCCCACTCCAATTCCAACTTCCACCTCCTTCCCATTAAACCATTTTTTCCCCTGTTCCCATTTCTCCCATACCCCCTTCACCCCCCACCTTTGGGCTTCACATTGATTTTCATGTCGGCGGTGTCTTTTGCTTCTTTGGAGTCGGTTCGTTCTATCAAACGTGCACCGTCCTCCTCCTTCAGAGTTCTCAGCGGATTCAGACGTCTGTGGAGTGGTCCTAATAATGTTGCAGCAAAAGGATTGTACGCATGAATCCCCCGCTGCTCCTGTAAGAAGACCCACAAGCGTGAGAGACAGAAATACATTGTCGGCGCTCAGCGTTGCCGGCCAGAAGCACAGTTTTTTTTTTAAACCGCACAAAATATAAGGAATAAAAAGAGGAAACATAAAAACATATGCGAAAGAAATGGGGGAAAAGCACGACAAAAAGTGCACATAGGAAATCTTCAGAGAATGCGGAAAACACATGTGGATATCTTATGATTTTAGCTATCTGTATTTCCTCTCTTCCCAAGGTCTTCAACATGCACCCACGAGAGATGGTGATGATAATGATGATGGTGGTGATGATAATAATAACAGTAATGATGATGACGATGACGACAACAACAACTATGATATTGATAATAATAATAGCAATATGAATAATGGTGGTGATGATGATGATGATAATAATAATAACAATAACTGAACTGGCTGCATCCTAACTAACATTGACACTGATACCACCAGAACGACCACACAGTAGGATGGGCAGCAACAATGGCCGATATTTTTTTTCTCCCTTGCAAAAACAGTTCTTTTCTTTTCAAGAAATGTTTTACAAAATCTGGAAGTTCAAATCAGTCACAAACTAGATGCAGCAACCTCACTTCCATATAATGTACATACATACTAATAACATTTAGACACATTTACACACATATGAATATATACACCTACACAGATCAATAAACAGATGTCCATCCGACATGTATAAACATGTGTGCCTATACACATGCATGAATTTATATGCAGATACGTCTGTACACACTTACATCCAAGTGAATTACTGATTGACAATACGTACTGTGTTTTAGTGAGACAGAAAAGAAACATAAAAAATAAAGATAATGACCATCTTAAAAAATAATGACAAAGATAGAGTAAATCTAAAAAAGCGAAAAAAAAATTATTAAAGATTTTTTTAAAGGAAAAAAAGAGTAATTCTTGTTGAAAAAAAGGAAGTCATTTTCTTTGTTTAAAACATATGAGGGGCAGCACACATCACTTGTGATTTGAAATTGTTCATACTCGTTAAATACTAATTCATAGATTCATAAGCTTCTTGACTCTGGACAATTTACCTTGTTTTCTGTGCCACTGTCTTTGTGCAATGAGATGATTACAGCCGAAGAGTCTCCTTTTATTAGATCTCATATCTATCTATTTATCTATCTGTCTGTCTGTCTGTCTATCTATATATCTATGAGACATGTCACAAACATTTGTTATGCAATACTTCAATATCATCGACTTCATTACCACCTTCATACTGCAGTATTATTGTCATTGTTAGTAATTTACTCAACACCTCTGTGTAGGTATCTAGCAAACTTGCATAAGGATATATATCTTTTCAAAATCACATATTTCATCTCAAAGTGACGCGAACATTCTTCAGTTTCATATTCATAACCTCTACTTTCTTTTTCCAAAATGCTAGTATTTTTGTGCACGTGTTTGTTTGTTTGTTTGTTTTTTTTTTACTTTTATAGGAATAATGTACTAGTAGGGTTACTAGGCCAATTATTTCGTCAGTTTTAGTGTCATCTGTCACACCGAAGAGAATTAACTCGATATGTAGTTATAGACATTAGTAGTTACAAGCATTTTTCTTTCATAAACCGTTCTAATTCCACCCTGAATGTTCCGAATGTTGAAGAACACTGGCACCTATTTAGAATGGCCTGTATTCTTGTTGGCGTCAGCTCGAACTCGCCGCCACTGACTGTACATTGAGTGCTGTTCCACTGAATAACAAGACACCCGAAGTGTCTAATTGTGCACTACTTCCCTCCCTCTTTTCCCCCATTAGTCACCTGACGTTTACATTGGGAGTACATTGCGTCAGTCAACCCCTCATTCTGTTGATTATGTTAATGAAATGTACTCCTCTTCTTCTGTTGACGTTAGGAATATGACACATAAACCCATCCATTACGTTCGGATTATTGTAACATTTGTCCGGTTTTCCACAGTCATCCTTAATGCTTGGAGTGTGTCAAATGAATCACCCCCACCCTCTCCAAACAAACAAACAAAAATCGGAATGAAAACGTGCTTAATTTGTCCTCTCTTTGGTGCCAAGAGTGGGTTGCTTAAAGCACTACCCGCAATTGAAAACGGCGTTTCTTTGAAGTTGAAATTACGCTGTCGGGACCATGTCTTATCTTTATTCAGTCTCATCCTCCGTGTTCTCAAAGCGGCACTGATCTCATGCTGTTCATTCCATCTTCCCCGAACAAAGCCACACCCAGTTTGTCCTGTCGCACCATCACCACAGGCAGTTTACAGGGAGCAATCAATATCAGGTCGTCATAGGGACATCCGACAGAGGAGAAGGCTGCATTGCTGCCAGTCACTTCAATAGTGATCAATAGTGTCTCATCCGATGCTCCAACATGCACAGGAAACGACACACTTAGCCTTCTTCTGACGACAATAACTACTGGGCTGCGAAACCACTGTGTGTATCCCTATGTGGAAGCGCCAACCCGTCCATCAAACGAGAGTCCCAATGACGAAAAACGAACATAGGACGGGCATTGACATAGAGAGTATATCGAAATTGAGCTGGGCATAAAAAGGACGCAGAAATTGAGACTTTTTTTTTTTGCTGTCCCAACCTCTGCGCCACCTCAGAGGCAGTGCACCCACGCCGCTCATTCCGACACCCCGTCCACAGCCACAGCCCGGTCAGCCCCGCCGCAGCCCCGGCACCGGCAATCCACCAGGAGCAGTCAATGTCAAGTCGTCAAGAGGCAACCCACCGGAGGAGACACTGCGCTGCTGCTGAGTCACTTCGGTGGTGTTCAGTGGCGCCTGTTCTGATCTAACATACGCAGGACACCACCTACTAATCCCCCCTACTGACGACAATAATTGCTTAGTCGCGGAGCCGGCGTGAGTGAACTCTCCCTCCGGAGGGCGCCACCAAGTCCGTCCAACGACAGCCCCCATGGACTCGCCGATACCGGTGACCCCGACGGAACCAAACCAAGGCCACAGACGTGGAGAGGACATCAGAATTGAGGTCACCATGAGAGCAGGGCATGAAGGGCCACAGAATTTGAGACATTTTTTTTTAATGCTGATCGATGACAACGAAGATGATTAAGATGATGCTACGGATTTCCATTTCGATCTGAGACTCCATGACAGGGCTGTACTCTACGCTTCCTTTCATAATATATCCCGGCGTCAACCAGGCCCGAGAGATACAGGCACCTGCAGTGTTGGTCAGGAAATTTGAACAACATTCTCAGAAACGCACCCATTAGGTGGATGAAACTCGACTGTGTGGTCCCAGTCTTCCCAACTGAGTCCGCAGCAAACTCAACTCTGGGTAGGAGCCGGTCGGGGCAGAAAAACCCACATGACTCTGATGGGATTCGAACCCACGACCTCCCAGCCGGGAGTCCGCAACGCTAACCACTTCGCCATGGCGGCTGGTCAGAAATTGAGACTTTCTTGTAACCAGCGAGATATAGATGATGGAGATGAAGTCATGGATTTCCATTCTGTTCTAAGACTAGAAGACAGGTCTGTCCTTTCAGAGAATATCCTAATGTCAGCCAGATCTGAGAGTCATGGACACCTGAAGTGTTAGGAATTTTGAGCATCACCCGAAGATGTGTCAAGTAAGTGTGTGAACTCGACTATGTGGTTCCAGTCTTCCCATCTGAGCCCACAGGTTACTCAAGAACGAGTAGAACCCCAGTTGGGCCTGAAAAGTCCCATTAATGAATAGCCTACCTCTGATGAAACTCGAGCCAACGACCTCTCAGCCAATGATGCTAACCTCTGCACCACTATGGTTACTTACCTTTTATTTGTTATCACTACTGTGGAATTTTAGAACCGTTATCCGGTTTGTTAAAACTACACAGGATGTTATGTCACACCACTCTGGTATCCCATTTGGATATGGTTCTAAATTGATATCATGATAATGAAGCTGACTGATGTTGTTCATGTCTATAGTCTGTTGTAGAATTTAATGGAATATCCGTCAAAAATCAACCATGTTGTTCCACTGGAGCACATTAGCAGGGTTCCTGCTACATACCTGACATGTAGCCCTTTATCCACTCCCCTTCTTCTCTCTGGTCTGCAGGTCAGACAATTACAAGAGGCCGGGTGAAGGCGGATACTTGGACATTTTAACGAGCTTTCTGGAGGGGAAAACTCACAATTTGTCCGCAGCTTTGTCCAGCACGCGCACAGGCTACACGACCTCTCCCTTTCCTTAAAGTCTTTCTTATTAACGTTGTTCCTTCACCCATCCCCCTCCATCCGCCTTATCGTAACCACCTCGTCCTTTCTCTTCCCCACCTCTCCACTCGGTCTCCGCCGTCCCACCCCTCCCCCACCGTTTCACACAAACATACATTCGCCCCTTTCCCCTTCCTTTCCCTGTCTATCGACCTCCTTCTCCTCTCTTCTCACGCCTCAACCCCCACACCCACCCTCTGCCTGTAAACTCCCGTCCCAGCCCACTCGATCATCAACCTCCCTCTCCCAGCCTTCATTCAGCCTCGTCTACTGGTTACATTCTTCGGTTGACCCTTCTGGGTATCGACCCCTGCTTAACAAGCAGCGTTATGCTGTAATGTCACAGACGAAGCATCGATGGACTGGCTTGAATTTTGGTTTCTTTGGATACAGGCTGCTGACTGCAAGATACTTGTTCTCATGTTGTCTTCACTGATGGCAAGCACGATGCTGGGATTTTTATGAGTGAGGTATACCATAACGTTTCTATTTGCCTAAGAAAAGATTATTTTTCCACGGAAGAATATACTGAGTAATTATTTCGTCATCACGTGATTCTGAGACAAACACTGCAAGAAAGCAACCAGATTATTGAACATTAGCTGATGAGGTAAGGTAAGGTAAGGTAAGGTAAGGTAAGGTAAGGTAAGGTAAGGTAAGGCAAGGCAAGGTAAGGTAAGGTAAGGTAAGGTAATGTTACTTATAGCCCAGCCGACCTCATGGGGACAATTAAAGGTTGTCACCGTGTTGAAGTCAACTCACAAGTGAATTAAAAAAAAACTCATTCAATACACCTTTTAAACGCAAAAATTATCTGAATCTAATTCAGATTATCTGAATAACTGTTATGCAAAAAAGTTTCAGGTAACTGGCTGTTTTCATGTTATGCTGATTTTAGTTTCTTTTCTTTCTATCTTTGTTTTCTTTTCTTTCTTCCTTTTTCCATTGAAAAAAAAAGACATTTAAAGCATGCTCAGTTTATAGTCATCCACAACTGGATACACGAAAGTAAGGAACAGGCACGAATTTGTATGCTGAGGTAGGCAATGTCGAAAATAAATATCCACATTTTACCCACTAAGACTGTCGGGAACTGAGCCGTCTTCCCTCGTCTGGTGATCTTACACACCGACCACCTGGCTATTGAGTACATTTTAAATTTGTTCTTTCGTTGCTTGCTCATTTAATTGGTCAGCTGCCATCTTTGGTGATTTGACTAACGGAAAAATTGAATTTTTTGTTGTTTAGACTCAAACGGTCTTCCTGTATTAGACTGACATCACCCCCCCCTCCCCCCTCTCAATCCCGGCCTTTGCCCCCTCTTCCCTCTTAAAAAAAGTTTCTTTTTCGACGAAAGTGCGGGAGTGTACAACGGCAATTAAGTGATTGCAGTTCAGAATGTCCTGACCTTGCCTGCTTAGAAAGCTTACAATGCAAAGAAAGAAATCCTGCGCATTTGTATCTTGTTCTTGACAACGATTCAAAATTTACTCTAGTGTGTGCGAACATGATTATTTTTTTGTGTGTGGAAAGGAGCAAATATAAATATAAGCTGGCTGTTGTAAGGAAAAATACTGTCAAAACTTTCGATTCTATGTTTCAATAGTCCAATCGTTTGCCTTCTAAACAACACCCGCAAACATATACACCCTCATTCTCTTCCCCTCATTCACACATGTGCGCACATAAAACATACTGAAATATGACGCATGCACACACACACACACACACTCATTACACGTCCACGCAAGCACGCACTCATACACGCACGCACACACATGCACACATTCTCTCTCTCTCTCTCTCTCTCTCTCTCTCTCTCTCTCTCTCTCTCTCTCTCAGCTTGACAATTCAGTTGATAGCCACTAATAAGAAAATGATATTCTAATTTTTAAAAGATCTAAAATCACTCGCCTCCTAAACACACACACACACACACACACACACACACACACACACACACACACACACACACACACACACGCACGCACGCACGCACGCACACACACACACACACACACACACACACACACACACACGTTCTCTCTGTTTTTAATTTTCCAGCTCGACTGACTTCTTTCTAGTTATTTATATCATGTCAAAGGAATAACATTCTGGCATAATTGTAATCTAAAATGTTTAATATGTGTGAAATTTGAGTACGTCAAAAGTCATGAAAAGAGTATGGATAGAATAAGATTTTAAACTCGTCTATCTGTATGAGAAGACTATAGGTCAAACCAGCCAACAACACCGGCCACCAACAAGCCACTAGATCCAAAAGCATTTAGACACAAAACAGCAGGGAGGCAATTCTGTATGTTGCATGCTCAAGAACTGAACTCACAAACATTCACATTCAAGTCTGAGCCTCATTTAGCTAAACGATTTAGGCAAGTCCATTGGTTTTTGCGCATTTCCAGACACTATATACTGAAAGGAATTGGAAAGAACCAGAGTGAATGCTCGAATAGGAAACTGAGAATATTTTAAAGATGCGTTGACTCAGCACAGACAGTTCAGAATGAATGACAGGAAGTGTGACGATTTTTTTTTTACCACAAACATTAAGAGAAAAAAAAAAAAGAGTGAAGAATCTAGCCAGTCCGTCAATATGTAGCATATGAAGTGATAAAAAAATTGAACCCCCTCCCCCCCTCAAAGTAATACGTATAAGTAAATGAAAAACAAATAAAAAGAAACTTTTGTAAAGAGGTAAGCCATGTAATTGCATAGTTAAGTCTTCTTAGTGTCCCTTGACAAGTACATATACACACCGACACACACACACCGACACACACACACACACACACACACACACACACACACACACATGACTAGAAACCTTCCTGAACTGGCAGATCATGTAGACTTCCAATGCCACTTTATGAACAGTCGATGAAAACGGCAGACACATTCATACACAACGAAAACATATAACTGTGCTCGTCCTTTTTTTAAATCAAACCAATTCTTTGCTTCACCATTTATCAGGTACTCTCCGAAAACAAAATAAAAGTGCTGTTCCGCTAACAAATCAACTGACCAATAAATTAAGTAACTAAAGTAACCTACAAACCTAAGCAACATCAAACTGTTCTACCGACCAGCTAACAGGTAGTATAGGATGGGATTTAGCCTATGGTGAGCCAGATGTTGATGTAGAGCCTGACAATCTGGCAAGAAAACAGATGGTCACACTATGGGCATATATATATATATATATATATATATATATATATATTATATATATATATAATCTCTTAATGCCAAGCTGTGAGGTGCTAAGTCTGCTACTGGCTAACTGGCTAACAGGGATCAGATGAATAACTCTAGTAAAAACTTTCATCGAAAATTCGTTTAATGACAAGAAGAAGGAAATAAAGTTGGTCGGGGATTGATCGTGTCGGAAGTGTATACATGTCGATTGTTGGAAGCAACGACCGACAGTATTGATCTGCCCTTACCAAGTCCTTTCCCCTCAAACTTCCTGCACAGAACGAACAGAATTCCGATAATTTGCCGTGAATGACAGGGGACTAAAGCGATCTAGACCCTCCAATCACCCTCAAGCCCGCAGCCTGCCTCCCCATCGCCACCCCCTCGTCAGCTCTTCACCCTCATCCCCACCCACCTTCCCCACTCTCTTTGATTCTGACCGGGAGACAGAGATCAGGA
This sequence comes from Conus canariensis, assembly GCA_033310375.1. Lineage (NCBI taxonomy): Eukaryota > Metazoa > Mollusca > Gastropoda > Neogastropoda > Conidae > Conus > Conus canariensis. The sequence goes on from CM065714.1 coordinate 91,223,596, forward strand.
AGCGACTAGCTTGCAGTCTTAGAGGTGTCGAGTCCCAGCGGCAGTGGATACTGATTACCCGTGAACGGCATTAATTCAACTATGCACAGGTTTTCATGGATACATGGTGATTCACATGACGTGTGCATTTATTTTTTTCAAAATGACTCTCCAAGCCCCCCTCTCCTGTCGAATGTCAACATTGATTCTGAATTAATGATTCTGTCATACAGCTGACAGAAAAAGCGGGAATTAATGGTTTCGGGATAACATTAGCGTAAGAGTCGCAGAAGGGCACCGAAGTTGGCAAGACAAACAGGTCCTGCCGATGAAAGACTACGTCACGTGATAAATGTGTACAGTGAACCTAAAGCTTAACGACCTGGCCTTTGTCAGGCATGGGTCAGGATGGGAGTTTGGAGTAAAGAGAGGGGGTGGAGGGGAGAGGGGGTGGAGGGGAGCTGGAAGCGGGGGATGGGAAGCCGTGTTTAGTCTCACAGAAACATTCTGTTAGATCACAATGTCTGCTTTTCTCAATATCATACTCCAAACGATTCGTATGTGTGCAGCTGCATACTACTTCATTGTCAAATCACAACTGAAACTAAGCAACTGACATGTAACTAACACATTCGTCAGACAGCTAACTAATCATTTAACTAGATGATTTTCTGACAACGAACCAATCAAAGCAAAATCATTTACAAACTGTAAACATACTTAGACAGGGCTAAGCAACGGAATTATCACTCAGTTAATCAGTCAGTTAACAAAATCATTTACAGAATAAACAAGCAACTAACAAATTAACCCAGCAACTAGTATGAACAGGCTAAGTTTTTGATGCTAGAATAGCCACGCCATAATGGTAAAATATATGAAAGTGTATTTATCACTTTAGAATGAAGCATTATTTATCATACACTAATCTGTATCATTATATCCAAGATGAACAGAAACCATGGCATTTTCCAGAGAAAAGAATGAGGTGTATCTTGTTTGCGGCAACATAAATACAGGCACGTACTTTATATTTATGAATAGTCCCTTGAGGAACACCTTACACGGTCGATATCGTGGGAAATTGTTTACGTGGCTGTTGTTTGTTCCTTTGTTTGAATGCTTATATTATATATGTATCTTCCAGTCCCCTTCTCCCTCCTCAGTGACATCAGTCCTCAGTGACATTAGTCCTCAGTGACATTAGTCCTCAGTGACATTAGTACCCAGTGACATTAGTCCCACACCGCTCATTCCGGATCCACAACACGCAGCCACACCCAGGATAATTCTGTACCAGGACGGCAATTTTTAAGGTGCAATCAGTATCAAGTAGTCCTGAGGCAACTCATCAAAGGAGACACTCCACTGCTGCTGCTTCACTTTAGTTTTTATTCATGGTGTCTGTGCTGATCAAACATACGCAGAACACTACCTACTAACCCCTACTACTGCCCCCCCCTCCCCCCTTTTCACCCTCAGCACCCCTACTGATGACGAAATTGCTTAGTTGCGGAGCCAGTGTGATGTATTATATTAACACATGCATATCGCTGCTTTCAAGACTCATTTCGATATCAATGTGGAAATGCCAAGGAAGCAATCGTTAAGGCAGACATCAATTTACTTGTTCAGATTTCGTGTACTTGCCAGAGCGTGACAGGTTCAATAGCCTGCTCTGAGACTCGATGCCGGCAATTTCGCCAGACGGCGTGTAGATGTGAGACTTTCACTGCCATTCCTGTCAAATCAGTTTCTCTAGAGTTTCCGTCAGCGCGGCCACCCTCGTCCCCTTCCCATCATTCCCTCTTCCCCTGCCCCCCCTCACCAATCCTCTTCTCCTTCCTCCATTTCTTCCCCTTAATGTATTGAATCCAAGTCCTTTCCTATTCCCTTCCGCAGCGTCCCCACTCCTCCTCCTTCCCCCCTCTCACTCTTCATCTCTTTCATTTTCTCTTCTTTAATCTCTCCAGTGTTTGTTCTTGTCCTCACACATCTCCACGTTTTCAGAAGTTTGTCAGCTCCGTTCTGTTCATCTGCCAGTTTGGGACATTTTATGCAGATCCTTCTGTGCACAGTGTTCAGATGAAAAGCAGCGTCTAGCAATCACACATCGTTAATAATGACAGAGAAGCACTTACACATCGTCAAGTTTGACAGTGAAGCGATTATCTATTTTCATTTATGACACTGCAGAACTCATCCACCTTCAGTTTTGATAGTGAGGCAGTCACATATCCTCAATCATGACAATAAAGCACTCATACGTAGTAAGTTTGGCATTGAAGAAGTCACATAACCTCATTTAAGACAGTGAGGCAGCTGCAGCCTCAGTTATGAAAATGAATTAGGCACAGTCTGTATAATGATGACGAAGCAGGCACAGCCTCAGTGATGATGATGAAACAGTCAGAGCCTCAATATTGATGATGAAGCAGGCAGTCTCAGTAATGACAATGAAACAATTGCAGCCTAAATAATGATGATGATCAGTAAAAAAAATCAGTAAGAATGATGATAATGAAATGTCAAAGTCTCTGTACCGATGATGACATTGTCTCAGCCTCAAGAGTGATGGAAAAGCAGTCACAGCTCAGTTGTGACGATGAAGCAGTTACAGCCCCAGCAATAATGAAGATGAAGTAGACACAGCCTCAGTAATGATGATGAACCAGCAGTTGAGGCAAGGGCTAAGAGAGGGGAGAGATGATTGAGGTACCACATGAATTAGTAGTGTAGAGCGAAAGTAATCATTAAGAGAAGTGAGTCTGCTAATTCAATATTATGCTGGCAACTGCACATTCTTTGCAGATGAGGTGAACTTTGTTGGAAAACTGTATAGCTAAGAGCACTCTGTAAAGGAGAAAATAAGCATGTGAAATGATACGGTAGACTAAAATTTGTCAACAGGTGGAAATAAAGAAAAAATATACTGCCGACGGGATTGATCCAAGGAGGGAGAGATCTTGTCCTCTTCCAGCTGGTCCAAGAAGGTAAAGTAGTCCTCCTCCTCCCCCAGTTCATCCACGGAGGTAAAGTATTCCTCGCCCTCTCCCACTTAGTCCGAGGAAGTAAAGTAGTCCTCGCCCTCTCCCACTTGGTCCGAGGAGGTAAAGTAGTCCTCGCCCTCTCCCACTTGGTCCAGGGAGGTAAAGTATTCCTTGCCCTCTGCCACTTGATCCGAGGAGGTAAAGTAGTCCTCGTCCTCTCCAACTTGATCCGAGGAGGTAAAGTAGTCCTCGCCCTCTCCCACTTGGTCCAAGGAGGTAAGGAAGTCCTCGTCCTTTCCCACTTGGTCCAAGGAGGTAAAGTAGTCCTCGTCCTCTGCCACTTGATCCGAGGAGGTAAAGTAGTCCTCGCCCTCTCCCACTTGGTCCAAGGAGGTAAAGTAGTCCTCGTCCTCTCCCACTTGGTCCAAGGAGGTAAAGTAGTCCTCGCCCTCTCCCACTTGGTCCAAGGAGGTAAAGTAGTCCTCGCCCTCTCCCACTTGATCCGAGGAGGTAAAGTAGTCCTCGTCCTCTCCCACCTGTCCAAGGAGGTAAAGTAGTCCTCGTCCTCTCCCACTTGGTCCGAGGAGGTAAGGAAGTCCTCGTCCTCTGCCACTTGATCCGAGGAGGTAAAGTAGTCCTCGTCCTCTCCCACTTGGTCCAAGGAGATAAAGTAGTCCTCGTCCTCTCCAACTTGGTCCAAGGAGGTAAAGTAGTCCTCGTCCTCTCCCACTTGGTCCAAGGGGGTAAAGTAGTCCTCGTCCTCTCCCACTTGGTCCAAGGAGATAAAGTAGTCCTCGTCCTCTCCAACTTGGTCCAAGGAGGTAAAGTAGTCCTCGTCCTCTCCAACTTGGTCCAAGGGGGTAAAGTAGACCTCGTCCTCTCCCACTTGGTCCAAGGAGATAAAGTAGTCCTCGTCCTCTGCCACTTAGTTTGAGGAGGCAAAGTAGTTCTCGTCCTCTCCTTGTTGGTTCAGGAGGCAAAGTAGCTCTCATTCTCTCATAGGTGATCCAGTTGGGTAAATAATTTTCGTCCTCTCCTGGTTGATCCAAAGAGGTAAAGTAGTCCTCATCTTCTCATAGATGATCCAAAAAGTAAAGCAGTCCTCGTCCTTCTCCAGTTGACTTGGGAAGGTAAAATTGTATCAGTTGTCTCCCAGGTAACATGGAGAGGTAAAATATATCAATCCTGTACCAGTTTAAATTGAGGAGTAAAGATGTGGAGAGGTAAAGTAGTTATCCTGGTCTCCCAGATGACCTAGAGGGGCAAAACATTTCCACTCCTCTCCTAGCTCAACTAGAGAGTTAAGTATTTCTAATTATCTCTCAGCTGATCTAGAAAGGTGAAGTATTACTTAAACTCTCCCAGCTGATCTACGGAGGTGAAGTATTACCAGTTTCCTCACGGTTGGCCTGGAGAGACGCAAAAGTACTAATGCTCTTCCAGATGAGCTGAAGAGGTAAAGTAATAGTTATCCCCTCCCAATTGATCTAGACAGATAAAGTAGTCGACCTTCCCCCCTATTGTCTTGGAAAGAAAATTTAGCCATTATTCTCTCCCATCTGACCTTGAGAGGCTCACCCTCCCTCTGTTGACGTGGAGATGTAATGTAGACCTCAATCTCTGCCAGTAGCCCCAGAGAGGGGAAGTAGTCCCTGTCCTCTCCCTGTTGTCCAAGAAAGATATGCTAGTCTTCGTCTCCCAGTTGACCTTGAATGACACATGGTCGTCATCCTCTCAATGTTGACCCAAAGAGATACAATAGTCAACGTCCTCTCCCAGCTGACAATGAGAGACAAAGAAGTCATCAGCCTCTTCCCTATAACCTAAGGGGATAAAATAATCCTCATCGCTTCCCACTTGACCTGCCCGGAGAGGTGAAATAGTCCTTGTCCTCTCCAAGCTGACCTGGAGAGGTAAAATGTTACCACCCCCCACTTGACGTATAGAAGTAAAGTAATCCTCATCCCCTCTGAGCTGACTTGGAGAGGTAATGCGGTCTTGTTTGTCTCCTGCTTTACCCAGAAAGGTAAAGCGGTCTTCTTTGTCTCCTTCTTTACCCAGAGAGGTAAAGCAGTCTTCTTTGTCTTCTACTTTACCCAGAGAGGTAAAGCGGTCTTCTTTGTCTGCTCCTTTACCCAGAGGGTAAAGCAGTCTTCTTTGTCTTCTGCTTTACCCAGAGAGGTAAAGCGGTCTTCTTTGTCTCTTGCTTTACCCAGAGAGGTAAACCTGTCTCCTTTGTCTCCTGCTTTACCCAGAGAGGTAAAGCTGTCTTCTTTTTCTCCTGCTTTAGCCAGAGAGGTAAAGCGGTCGTTGTCCTCCCCCAGCTGACCCTATAGTTTGTAGCCATGCAGGCTAATGAACAGTCGTGTTATGCATGATGCTTTTCGCTGCCCTTCTACTGATAAGTTTGCCTCTGCAGATGATAGCAACATGGATATACATGTATGTTTTCTCGTCGATGTTCTAATCAACTGTGGAGTCAGGTTTATGAAGACTTGTGTACAGTATTGTCTTTAGTGCACTTATCTGTCTGACAAAAAATACACAGATCTTTGATTTTGAAAACCACACGTCATATCCCCTTGTGTGACACTGTTTACTGACATAACAGCCATACTTGAGAACAAACGACGCATTTATTCTCGATCATCTTAAAGTTACAGGTTAAGCATAACTTATTCCCTATCATCTTGAATGTTATAACTGAAGCATTATTGTGCATTACAAAAATTAGGAGTTTGAACACAGCTGCTGGGACAGTATATCAAACTCCAACACAGAGAATGATCAGAATCTGGTTTGCCAAATACAATTATTTGGAACAAAAATGAACACATAAATAAGAAAAAAGATATAAAATTCAATAACAACAACAACAGAATTCATTTTATCCAACAGCTCTAAAACTGCCTCTGTTGACACCTTGGCTGTCTCCCCTGTTCGTCCACCCCACCTCCACCTTTCACCTCCATCCCATTAAACCATTTTCTCTTCGCTTCGCTCTCTCCTTCCACACTCCCTTCAACCTTCCACCTCTGGGCTTCACATTGATTTTCATGTCGGCGATGTCTTTTGCTTCTTTAGATAGGTGGTTCGTTCCATCAAAGGTGCGCCGTCCTTCTCCTTCAGAGTTCTCAGCGGATTCAGACGTCTGTGGAGTGGTCCTAATAATGTTGCAGCAAAAGGATTGTACGCATGAATCCCCCGCTGCTCCTGTAAGAAGACCCACAAGCGTGAGAGACAGAAATACATTGTCGGCGCTCAGCGCTGCCAGTCAGAAACACCGTTTCGTGCCGCACAAAATAAAAGAAAGAAAAAAAGGAAACGCCAGATGTATGTGAAGGCGAAAAAACCCACAAAACTCAACAGGACAAAAGTGCACACTGCAAAGCTTAAAAAAAATGTGGCATAAAAAAGCGCATATCTTGTGGTTTTACATATCCACATTTCCTTTATTCTCAAGGTCTTCGATATGCACCCAT
>CM065714.1:91235046-91237546 GCA_033310375.1 Conus canariensis
ACTGAGAAACCAGTGTAAACTGAATTCCCTATCACTGAGAAACCAGTGTAAACTGAATTCCCTATCACTGAGAAACCAGCATCCATAGAGTGACACTGTGAGCTTCTTCCACCACGTCATTTCTATGTTGGAAGTGCACTACATTGGCCACCACGTCATTTCTATGTTGGAAGTGCACTACATTGGCCACCACGTCATTTCTATGTTGGAAGTGCACTACATTGGCCACCACGTCATTTCTATGTTGGAAGTGCACTACATTGGCCACCACGTCATTTCTATGTTGGAAGTGCACTACATTGGCCACCACGTCATTTCGTTGAATATATTCATGAAATGTTCAACTGTTCTCCTTTTAATGTCAGGAATATGCTAAACAAACCCACCCATTACATTGTTGTTTCATTTGTCAGGTTTTTAACAGTCAACTTTAATGCTGGAAAAGCGCCAAATAAATCAAACTGTCTTAACACCAGAGAAAAGAAATAAACAGAAAAGTTTTTTATTTGTCCTCCCTTTGATGCCTGGGGTGGGCTGTTTAAAGCACTGCTGCATTTTAAAATGGCGTTTCTTTGAAGCTGGAATTAGGCTGTAGGGACCACATCTCATCTTTTTTGCGGTCTCATCCTTCATGCCCTCACAGCGACATTACTGATCTCACGCTGCTCATTCCGCCCCCCCCCCCCTCCCCCAAACACAACCACAGCCAGATTTGTCCTGTTGCACTATCACCATGGACAGTCCAGGTCATGACGGGGAATTCAACACAGGAGATACTGCTTTCTTGCGAGTTACTTCAGTGGTGGTCAGTGGTACCTATTCTGTCCAGCATGCACGGGACACTCCTGACCAAGCTTCCTTCTGACAATAACTGCTTAGTTGTGGGGCCAGTGTGAATGTGTATCCCACAGTGAAAGGCATCAGTCTGTACATCCAACGACAGTACCAAGGAACTTGCCCAAATTTGCGAAAAACGAACTTACGATGAGCAAGGACGCAGGGGGAAATCGGAACTGAGCAAGGCATGAAAAGATACAGAAACTGAAACTTTTATCCATTCTACTCTAGATGACAGGGCTGTCTTTTTGTAATATATTCTGGCGTTAGCCAGATCTGAGAGACATAAACACCTGAAATGTTAAGAAGTTTGAGCAGCACTCAAAGACACGTCAGAAAAGTGGATGAAAATCGGCTATGTGATCCCAGTCTTCCCATGTGAGCCGCAAAACACTCATCTGTGGACAGAACCCAGTCAGGCCTGAAACATCCCAGCGATAAGTAGTCTAGACACCCACAACCTCTCAGCCAGTGATGCTAGTCACTGCACCACTATGGATACCCACATCTTTTATTTACTTTCTTTTTGTTATTATTACTGTAGACTTTTCTGATTTGTTGGAACTGTGCTGCATATCATGTCTCACATTGCGTTGCTATTCCTGCTACATTCCTGACATGTAACCTCTTCCCCACTCCCCCTGTCCTCTCCATTCTACAGTTCAAACAAGTACAAGAGGCAGATCCTTGGACATTTTAACGAGCTTTCTGGAGGGGAAAAACTTGCAATTTGTCCGCAGCTTTCATGTCCAGCGCGCGCACAGGCAACTCGACCCCTCTCTCTCCATAAAGTCTTTCTTAATAACGTGTTCCTCCGCCCATCCCACCCCTTCACCCGCCTTCGCCTATGCTCCCTTTCCTCCCCCCTCCCTGTCAGCTGCCCCCTCTTCCCTCCCACGACGCCCCCCCCTCCCCCACACACCCTCACCACACAAACATACACTTGCTCCTTTCCCAGTCTATCGACTTGCTTCTCCTTTCCTTTCTTCTCACGCCTCAACCCCCACCACTCCCCTATCCCTACAAACTCCCGTCCCTGCCCATTCGATCATCAGACTCGCTCTCTCACGTCCACCCTTCCCCTCAGCCTCGTCTACTGGTTACATTCTTCGGTTGACCCTTCTGGGTATCGACCCCTGCTCAACAAGCAGCATTATGCTGCAATGTCACAGACGAGGCATCGATGGACTGGCTTGGTTTTTGGTTGCTTTGGATACAGACTGCTGACTGCAAGATATGTTGTTCTCATGTTGTCTTCATTTATAACAAACAAGATGCTTGTATTTTTGTGAGTGATGTATACTATAACATTTTCATCTGCCTACAGTAATGGTCGATTTTCCACAGAAGAGTGCACTTAGCATCTCAGCATCACAAGATTCTGAGCAACACTCGGCCTGAAAAGAACCAGTAGCTGATGAAGATTTACCTGACTCTAATTTAGGTAGTTTGAATCAGGGTTTTGCAAAAATAAGTTCTCATTTAACTAGCTGTCTTCTCTAATTATGCCAATTTTGGTTTCTCATCTTTCCTTCCTTTTTTCTTTCTTTCCTTTCTCTCCTTGTTTTTTTTGTCTAACTGTCTGTCTTTCTTTCTTTTCTTTTCTCTCTTTCGTTTCTTTCTTTGCTTGGTTCTTTTGCATTTTCCTTTTTCCATTTGAAAC
>CM065714.1:91242546-91262546 GCA_033310375.1 Conus canariensis
TGTGTGTGTGTGTGCACGCATGCTCTTGTGTCGTTGTTGTGAGACAGTGTGTGTGTGTGTGTGTGTGTGTGTGTGTGTGTGTGTGTGTGTGTGTGTGTGTGTGCGTGTGTGTGTGTGTGTGCGCGCGCGCGCGCATGCGTGTGTGTGTGTGTGTGTGTGTGTGTGTGTGTGTTGTGTGTGGTGTGTGTGGTGTGTGTGTGAATATGCACCCTTGTTTGTGGGTGCATGATACTTATCAAATATTCATCTTCTTATTGGTTTCATTTATGTTTTATTTAAACTTTTTCTGTATTTGTAAGCGCTTAAGGCCTATGATGTAAGATTAAGCACCATAAATAATCATTATCATTATTATGTAAGGTTGAGTCGACCTCGTACAGAATGAATCGGCAGAATCAGACTATGGCATCATTTCTTCATCGGAAAATGAAGAGGAAAAAAGAAAGAAAGCAAGCAAGCAAGAAAGTAAGAAGACATCACCCACAGGAACCTTACATAATGCATACTCAAGGCAATTTTTACTATTTTCATTTTGATTAGTGAGCTTCAGTAAAGCCTTTACTGATTTATAAATCAAAATGTTGACCCTGCTATCATTTCAGTTCAGATCCTAAACCAACCATCAGAAAAGTGCTGTCAGCAATCTTTGCATCTGAAATATGACGAATTGAACAGATGCGTGTTGAACGGAAAAACAAAATCCATTGCTTTTGTAACAAACAACTGTCAACTTATATTGCCTTTACAAGCACCTTCTCGGTCAGTCCTGGGAACCAGCCTGCCCTCCCTCCCTCCCTCCCGCCTCTTTTTCTGCCCATTCCCCGTCTGCAGAAATCTTAAAATTAGCCAGGGTCCAGGAGAAAAAGACTTTCATTTCGCTCAGGTTTTCCTGATAACCGTTTTTAAGAAACAATGACAGTATCAAGACAGCTCCGATCATTATCACAACTCTCCAGTCATGTTGTCTCTAAAAGTATGAGAGACGTTGGGTTATCAGTGACGTGACTTGTCAGCATCACGTTAATTCAACAATCTGTTCCAGGCCCATTAGGCCAAGTTCAGGTGCTGACACAGTTTGACTATGACATTATTCATTCAACAAAAACAAAAACAAAAAACAAGTAGATAAAGAAGAGTAGTGGTTGCCCACATGACTCACATGTGTGACTAAAGTGTGGGGTGGGACAAATGTGGATGGCTGGACCATGTAGACTTTGCTTGCACTTGTACAAATGGATAATGGATACATCCTTGAACTCCTGGGGAACCGTCTCCTACTGCCACATCAGAAGAAAAAAATTCATTAAGCTCTTCAGTCAGAGCTGTGCCACATTCTTTGTAGACCTCAGCTGGTATGGGGTCTGAGCCAGGAGCTTTGTCAAGGGACAGCAAACATATTACTTTCTGGAAGTGTTCTGCCCAGCGTTCCAAGATCTTTTTCATATCGGTGATCAATGTGTTTCTATCAGCGTTGAGCAGAAGAAATGATCCTGATGATGTAGGTCCTTAATGTTCTTTTAAGCCATCATAAAAGTGCTTCAAATCATGCTTGTCAGTATATCCGTAGATTTCGTTAGCTTTGTTGTTCAGCCTTGCATCTTTCTTAGTTTCACTTGAACTGTTCTGCGTATGTTGTTGAACGCATCTTTTTTTGGATACAGACTCGGAGTCAGTGAGGTAAGCTTTCTGCAGATGCTTCTCCTCCTGTGACTGCTGGATGTCTTCACTGTTCTCATCACATCAGTCCTTGTGTTTCTTGGCTGCTAGCCCCAGGATCTCTGAAGCAGTGTTGTAAACCAGTTCTCTGAAGGTCGATCGATCAATTGGCTTCCGCATTCTGGTTGTCTAGAGAGGCAGATTCCAGGCGTTCTTCCAGAGTGTGTAGAAACGACTGTTTGACTCTGGTGTTTTTCAGTTCGCTGACATTAAGCCATCTTGGTGCCATCTTGCCTTGCATGTGTCTCTGGTTGAATCCGGAATCTCACACTTGACCAGGAGAGGTAAAGTAGTTCTTGTCCCCTCCTAGCTGACCCCAAAGTTTGTAGGCACGAATGCAGGCTGACGAACTGGCGTATCACATTAATGCTTTTCACGCCCTATGCTGATGAGTTTGTCTCTGCCAATGAAAGCAACGCACGTGTCACAAATGTACGTTTTCTCGCCAATGTTCTAATGAAATATGATGTTAGCTGTAATGAGAATTTGTGTACAGTGTGTCTTTAGTAGACATGCTAATCTGTCTGACACACATTCAAAATACATTCATCGTTCATCTTGGAAATAACACTTTGTAGCCCTTAGTGTGATTTACTGACATAATAAACAGAACTTGAGAACAAAAGACGCACTTGTTCTCAATTGCTTCGAAGTTATGGGTGAAGCATGACTCATTCCTGATTATCTCGAACATATAAGAGAAGATAACTGTGCATGAAAAAAACTGGAATATGAACACAGAATTTAGAACGTTAAATCATACCACAACATACAGAATTCTTTGAATCTGGTGTGCCGTTTACAATTTTGTGAGAAAAAAGAGAGAAAAAAAACCCCAATAACAACTACAACATAATTCATTCTATTATTTAGTTCCAAAACCACCTCTGGCTGACACATCAGTTGTCTCCCCTATTCGTTCACCCCATCTCCATCCTTCATCTCCTTCCCACTAAACCATTTTCTCTCCCCTTCCCATTCCCTCCAACACCTCCTTTGCGCTCCCACCTCTGGGCTTCACATTGATTTTCATGTCGGCGATGTCTTTCGCTTCTTTAGAGGCGGTTTGTTCCATCAAATGTGCGCCGTCCTTCTCCTTCAAAGTTCTCAGCGGATTCAGACGTCTGTGGAGTGGTCCTAATAATGTTGCAGCAAAAGGATTGTACGCATGAATCCCCCGCTGCTCCTGTAAGAAGACCCACAAGCGTGAGAGACAGAAATACATTGTCGGCGCTCAGCGCTGCCAGCCAGAATCGCCATTTTTAGCCGCACAAAATAAAAGGAATTAAAAAAAGGGAACATCAGAATGTGTGAGAAGGGTGAAAAATTCCCCACACCCAAATCTTCACAAAATGTGGAAAAAGATCGGATATCTTGTGATTTTAAATATCCATATTTCCTTTCTTCTCAAGGTCTTCAGTAAGCATCCGTGAAATATGATGATGATGATGATAACGATGTTGTTGATGATGGTGATGGCAATAATAACATCAATAATGATAATAATGATCATAATGATAATTATGGGGATAGTTAGAGTGTTCTATCTTGAATGAGCTCAGAACGCTTGGAAAACTAAAACCTTTCGACAGATTAGAAAAAGGTAGTACACTCACTGACCATTGTTCTAAGAAATAATGACAGTATCAAGACAGTTCCGGTCACTATCACAACTCTCCTGTCATGTTGTCTCTAAACAGCATTAGTGACGTTGAGTTATCAGTGACGTGACTTGTTAACATCACGTTAATTTAACAATCTGTTCCAGGCCCACTAGGCCAGGTTCAAGTGTTGACACAGTTTGACTATGACATTATTCATTCACCAAAAACCAAGAAGATAAAGAAGAGTAGTAAAAAAAAAAACAACATCCATCCATACATGTACACAAGAGGGACTGCGCACACACACACACACACACACACACACACACACACACACACACACACACACACACACACACACACACACACACACACACACACACACACACACACACACACACACACACACACACATACACACACACACACACACACACACACACGTACTCGCTGGCGGGAGAAAAAAAAACAGAAGTATAGCAGTAAGAAAAAAAGGTAGTTTTAAAATGTAGCCTTGAATGATGACAGACTGAACATGGACGACAGAAAAAAGGGAGTTGGTTTAAAATGATAGGACCAGCACAAGAAAGGCACGCTGTGCATCGATTCCTGTTAGAGTTCTTAGGGGAGCAAACGACATGGGTATCACCACAGGAATGGAGGAATCGAGAAAGAAAACAGAGCCGAAGATGTTCAAGAAGAGAGGCAGGCAAAGAGCCGGAACTAATGTCATAAGTAGCTGTGACAGACTTGTCCTCCACTGTTAGAGGTCCAGGCAGCCAGTGCAGTTCAGTCAGGAAGGGGGTGATATTGTCCCCTTTTTGACCGATGAAGACGAGGCATGCAGTGTAATCTATCACTTTTTGAATTTTGCCAATCTCTTTTACAGCAATACCAGATGAAAGAAAATTACAATAGTCAATTCATCCACTTAAAACAAAATATCCAACCTGGACTGACCGATTCAAAATTGATAAAACAGCAAGTGACTCGTTATGTCAAAAATATTATCACTGTCCTTCTTAGTCGTCGTCGTCGTTGTCATCATCACCAACATTACCTTGCCATCGTGATGATAGAAGTGGCAGGTGTCATCATCATTACAGCTATCAAGGTGATTCCCCCTTCCCATCAACATGTTCGTTATCACATATCACCATAGCCATCATAAACATCATATTTCACCGTCCTCATCATTATCATATAAAAAGGCATTCGTCATATGAGCGCTGATGCGAAAGCAGCTGGTTACGATGGTAACAGGGAAATAAATGGAAGAATCTGACAATCCTCTTTCTGCCGGTAGCTTTGGCAGTAATGTTTTTTTATGCAGGCTTTATGATGCAGATGAATGGCTGTCATGGAGACCACTGATACTAGGGAGGGAGAGAGTGAGGAGAAGATGGAGGAGGGTGGAAAAAGGACGGCGGGTGGAGAAGGGGGAGGTGGCGATGGAGGTCCTCTTTTGCCGTGTCAGTTAGAATAGTATCTTCCAGAGATGTCCTGGAAAGCAGTGAAACCATGACTGATACTGTAATGTTCTTGTTGTAACGTTGTAAAAGTATGGCAGACGAACAGTCTGCCTGTCACCTGTTGCACTGCCTCTTCGTAAACTGTACAAGAGTATGTCCATTCTGATAGGCAACGTTTTCGTCATTAGTAATGACCTCTCTCTCTCTCTCTCTCTCTCTCTCTCTCTCTCTCTCTCTCTCTCTCTCTCTCTCTCTCTCTCTCCTCCCACACACCCACTGACATTGAGACAAATAGAAGGACATACAAACAAATAGGCAGGCAGGCAGGCAGGCAGACAGACAGACAGACAGACAGATTTGCACACACACACACACACACACACACACACACACACACACACACACACACACACACACACACACACACACACATCACATCACATCACATCAGCATATGCACACGCATCCATGCAACAACAACAGAGATTAAAGGGGCTGGAATACTGACTTGGAATTGGGTACTGGACATATAGTGAAAGCGATTCATTTGATGTCAAATCTCCCATCATCTCTCATCATCATTATTTTCATGTCATCATCATCATCATATTTATTTTACTATTATCTTTTTGCTTAGTGTCATTAGCACTTTTATCTATTCATCATCATCCTTTGTATTGTAAACATCAGGATTGTCTTAATTCGTTTTTGATAATAAGGAAATAATTCAAAGACAAAAATAAACATCCGCAGCAGAATTGGGTTTCCCAGGGATTTTCCCTTGAGTTCCCTCATACCTCCCCACCTGATCTTTGTGTCCCTCCTACCTCCGCACCTGATCTTTGTGTCCCTCCTACCTCCCCACCTGATCTTTGTGTCCCTCCTACCTCCGCACCTGATCTTTGTGTCCCTCCTACCTCCCCACCTGATCTTTGTATCCCTCCTACCTCCCCACCTGATCTTTGTATCCCTCCTACCTCCCCACCTGATCTTTGTGTCCCTCCAAAGTTTTTGTCTGTTATGAAGGCAATGGATTCTCTTGGGAACCGCAGAATGGGTGGAATGCAAGATTGTATTTGCTTTCGTGTATGGATTTATGCTGCAGACATGATATCTACCTCTATATACTGATGTGTATCCCGTAAGTTTGTCATGATGATGACAATGCTAATGATGGCTGTGACGTGTATAGAGACTGAAAGCAATGTAGTGAAAAAAACTCCCAAAGGAATGAAGTGTTTATGATTTTTTCCGCTATCATCACCGTCACCATCGTTCTTCTAATTATCATCACGAGACAAAACCATCCACTCACTTTTAAAAAATAAAATATGTGACAGTTCTCTCTTAATGTTTGAAATCAGCAATATAATCAAACCTTCGCTGAGTTCTTTATGAAGTTGTAGAGATGAATGCTCAGATTTGAGAGACACAGACACCTGCAGTGTTAGGCACTTTAAGTAGCAGTCAAAGACAGGTAACTGCATGAAACTCACACGTGTGGTTCCAGTCCTCCCATATGGGCCCATAGTGTGGGCAAAGGCCCTGGCCTTAAAAATTCCGCTAATAAGTAGCCTATCTGTCATGAGGCTCGAACCTACGACCTCTCAGCCAGTGATTCTGACCTCTGCACCACTGTAGCCAGTTATCACCTTTTAGTTATTTGTTATTTGCCATTATTAATGTAGACTTTTCAACTCTTGTCTGGTTTGTTGGAACTGCACTGTATGTTATGTGTCACATGGCCCTGTTATCCATCTTGGATATGATATTAAACTGATATCATAATAGTAAACCTGACTGATATTGTTCATGTCTATAATCTGTGTAGCATTTGATGAAATATCCGTCAAAATCAACCATGGAGCACTTTTAGCAGGGTTCCTGCTACATCCATGACATGTAACTCCATCCCTACTCCCTCTCTCCGCTCCACTCAGCAGTTGAGACAAGTACAAGAGGCCAGACGAAGACGGCTTGGACATTTTAACGAGCTTTCTGGAGAGGAAAAATCGCAATTTGTTCGCAGCTTTCATGTCCAGCATGCACACAGGCAACTCGACCTCTCCGTTTCCTTAAAGTCTTCCTTATTAACATGTTCCTCCACTCACCCCCTCCATCCACATTCGCTTAACTATCCCCTCCCCCCCCCTCCCCATCTGTCCACTCCATCTCAGCTGTCCCACCCTCTACTCCACTGCTTCACACAAACATACATTCGTTCCTTTCCCCTTCGTTTCCCAGTCTGTCGACTTCCTTCTCCGCTCCTCTCGTCTCCCACCTAAACCCCCACTCCCACCCTTTCCCTGGAAACTCCCCGTCCCTACCCATTCGATCATCAGCCTCGCTCTCTCACGTCCACCCTTCCCCTCAGCCTCGTCTACTGGTTACATTCTTCGGTTGACCCTTCTGGGTATCGACCCCTGCTCAACAAGCAGCGTTATGCTGTAATGTCACAGACGAGGAATCGATGGACTGGCTTGGTTTTTGGTTTCTTTGGATACAGGCTGCCGACTGGAAGATATTTTGTTCTCATTTTGTCTTCATTAATGACTTGGGTTTTTATGGGTGAGGTATAGATAACATTTTTATGTGTCTACTGCAAGATTATTTTTCCACTGAAGAGTACACTGAGCATCTCGTCATCATGTGATTCTGAGCGACGCACTGCAAGAATATGGACCCGTACGTGATGAAGACTTACCTGACTCTAATTCAAACCATTTGAATAATTGTTCTTCACAAAGGCTTCATGAAGTTCCCCAGTCTTCCCCAGTTGCGCGCATTTTAGTTTCTTTCTTTCTAATTGTCTCTTTTTTTGTGCCAGATTTAAAGCATGCTTAATTAAAGGTCCTCCACATCTGCATACTCTAAAGTAAGGAACAAGCACGGGTTTCTTTGCAGATCAAGGAAATGTGAACAATGAAAATCCACATTTGGCCTACTGTGACTATGTCAGGGGCTGAGCTGTCTTTCCTCGGATGGTGATTGGAGACACTGACCACCTGGCTATCAGGCACATTTGGAATTTGTTCTTTTATTGTTTGTTTGTATGTTGGCTGTCGTATTTGATGATTGACCAGATTGGACATTTTGGTACATCAGATGCAAATGGTTTCCTTACATTATTAAACTGTCATTATTCCTACTCTTCCTCCCCTACCCATCCACCACCCCCTACGCCTCTGCATCCCTCCACCCTCTCTAAGAAAGTTTCTTTTTCAACAAAAATGCAGAAGTGTAGTAAGGCCCTTATAAGTAAATGCGGTTCAGATAATCATGACCTTGTGTAGAAAGCTAGTGATAAAAAGAAATATAGAGCATTTGTACCTTGCCCTTGACAGCGGTATATAATTTACTTCAATGTGTGTGCATGAGAGTTTTTTCGATTGGAAATCAGTAAATATGTGCTGGCTGTTTAAAACAAAAATCTGTAAAATTTTTGAGTCACAGATTTTCATATTCCACTTGTACGACTTCTACACACACACACACACACACACACACACACACACACACACACACACACACACACACACACACACACGCACACACACACATGTACACATACACTATACGCACCAACCACACACCACACACACACACACACACACACACACACACACACATACATGTGCGCGCGCGCTCGCGCACACACGCACACGAAGGTACATATATTCACATCTAGTGCACAAAACATACGAATATATGACACATGCACACACTCTCACCGTACATGCACGCATGCTCGCTCCACACACACACACACACACCACACACACACACACACACACACACACACACACACACACACACACACACACACACACACACACACATTCTTTCTATCACACACACACACACACACACACACACACACACACACACACACACACACACACACACACACACACACACACACACACGCGCGGTCCCCTCCCCCCCTACACACACACGTTTTTGAATTTCCCATCTTGATTGTTCTATTCATTATTATTCACATAATTGACTAAATGACAAAAGTAACATTGTAATAAGATTTTAGACCAAAATCGTCACTTTTCATACACACATACACACAGAGACATACACACACACACACAAAAAAAAAACCCAAAGCGGAGAGAACTGCTCGAACGGGGAGTTGAAGGCAGTGTAATATGACGGTTACCAAACCACAAAAACTTAAGAATGAATGACAGATGGTCTGAAGATTTTAGTTTACAAACTGTGGGAGAAAAGAAGTGTGAAGAATTTAGCCAGTCTGCCCATATTTGATATCTTAATTGTTCAAACACACACACACACACAAATTGTAAAAAGAAAAACTCAGGGAACAAACAGAAAAAAAGAAAGAAAGGAAGAAAGACGTACGAACCTTTCTCAATAGTTAGACCTAAAGATTGCATGGCTTCATGGCGCCACATGATGGATAGTCGATGATTTTTTTTCTAATTAAAAGAACCAGAATCGTTCATAAAAGGCGAAAACATAAACCAGTAAGGTGCTGTGTACGCTATCGCTTCATCCTGAATCAGATAAAGAAATACATAAATAAAGTTGCACACCATATCGTTATCATACCACAGTTAAAACAATCAATTGTATAGTGACTAAGTAACGCGCCAGATGGCTGAATAATAACTAAACTAGATTATTTCTAACCAGCCAGACAGAACTAAAGTAAGTACTGAAAGCAAATCATTAACTTACTATTTACAATACAATAGATAATTGAATTTTTATCTAACCAAGCAATCGTTAAATAAAATGATTAACTAATCATCAAACCTACTATTTTTCCAAGCAACTAATTAAGATAGGCTAAGTTTATGAAACGAGAACAGTCACGCCATAGTGCTTAAATACATTCAAGTGCTTTCATTGCTCTAGGATTAAACACCCTTCCCATCTCCCTCCTTTCTCCCCCTCCCCCATTCCACCTCCCTACAGACGATAGTAATTTTCTTATTCGTGGAGCTTGTGTGATGTATTATATTAATTAACGCATGTCGTACTCTCGAGCTGGAAAATGCCAAGGACGCAATCGTTAATGCAAACGTTGACTTACTCGCACAAAATTCACGAACTTGCCAGAGCGTGACAGGTTCAATAGCCTGCTATGAGACTCAATGCCAGCAATTCTGCCAGATGACACGTAGATGTGAGACTTTCACTGCCATTCCTGTCAAAACCATTCCTGTGAGCTTGGGACGTTTTTCCTGGATTCACCATTTTGGCTTCACAAGGGGAGTATTGTGCATGTTTATGTCTGTATTTTTTTGTCGCTGAGGAAGGCATATTGCCGAAAATTCTTGGCCTGTTTTGTGTCGTGCATTAAAACTGCGTTACTTCACACTTTGTTTTGTGTGCTCTTCTGCTTTTTTGTCGTGTTCCAGTAACGCTGCAGTTTGTTTCTTTTGCCGTTTTTCCTGGAGTTTCTGCTAAGTGCGGCCATATCCCAGCGCCTTCCCACCCTTCCCTCCTCTGCTGCCTCCCTTTTCCCTCCTCTTCTTCTTCTTCTTCTGCCATCTCTTACCCTTACTGCGTTGAATCCGGGTCCTTTCTTACCCCCCTACCACTCTTTCTCTTCTTTTCTTCCACTCCACCCCCCCCCCCCTCTCCCTTTCCCTTTCTTTACTCTCTCCAGTGTTTGGTCTTATCTTAACATGTTTTCACTTCTTAAGAAGTTTGTCTGCTCGGTTCCCTTCAGTCGTCATTTCGTTACCATTGTATGCAAGTCCCACTGCACACACTGAACAGACGCAGAGAATCAATTAGCAGACACGTATAGTTCGTTATGACGGTGAAGCACCATACATCGTCCATTATGACAGTGAAGCAGTTACAGATCCTCAGTTATGATAGCTAGGCAGCCACACATTCTGGACGTGATGGTGAAGCATTTATGTAGTAACAGGTTTGACAGCGCAGTAGTCACATATCTTCAGTTACGGTGGTTAGGCAGCCATGTATCCCCACGTCTGGCAGCGAAGAGTCTCATATCCTCCATTATGAAAGTAAAGCAGTCGCACACTCTCAATTATGAAAGGGGAGCACTCAACCATTGACAGGTTTGACAGTGAACTATTTACACATCGTCAGTGTTGACAGTGAAACAGTTGTGTATCCTTAAATTTTGAGAGTGAACAGTTCATACTTCATCACGTTTGATAGTGAGGCACTCACACATCCCCAAATATGAATTAAGCAGCCACCTATCCCCAGTTGTGACAGTGAAGACGTCACACGTCCTTCATTATAATATTGAAACAAACACACATTCTCATTCATGACCGTGCACCGTTCACACATCGTCAATTTTGAGTGTGAAGCAGTCGTACATCCTCAGGTATGTCAGTGAAATAGTTCCACGTCCTTCAATGTAAAAGCAAGGTAGGTTTGCATCCTCGTCTATGACAATGGAGCAGCCATATAATCTCAATCGAAGGCAAAGCAGTCATAGATCCTCAGTATGAAAGCAAATCAGTCAAACATCATCGGATATGACAGTAAAGCACGTACATGGCTATGTAAGTGAAACAATCATACATCTTCATTTAGGATGATAAAGCAGCCAGACATTCTTAAAGATAACACTTCTTCCATCATGACAACAGAGCAGTCACACATTCACAATCAAGACACGTGAAGCAGTCACACATTTCAATCATGACAGTGAAGCAGTCACACACTTCAATCATGACAGTGAAGCGGTCACACATTTCAATCATGACAGTAAAGCAGTCACACATTTCAATCATGACAATGAAGCAGTCACACATTTCAATTATGCCAGTGAAGCAGTCACACATTTCAATCATGACAGTAGTAAAGTGGTCACACATTTGAATTATGACAGTGAAGCACTCACACATTTCAGTCATGACAGTGAAGCAGTCACACACTTCAATCATGATTTGAATCATGACAATGAAGCGGTCACACATTTCAATCATGACAGTGAAGCAGTCACACACACTTCAATCACGACAGTGAAGCAGTCACACATTTCAATCATGACAGTGAAGCAGTCATACGTTTCAATCATGACAGTGAAGCAGTCACACATTTCAATCATGACAGTGAAGCAGTCATACGTTTCAATCATGACAGTGAAGCAGTCACACATCCTCATTTAGGTTGGTGAAGCCAGTACACATTTTCAATCATGACAGTGAAGCAGTCACAATTGCAAGTTAGGATAGTGAAGCAGTTACAGTTTCAATGACAACCTTGTAGCATCTCCTGATAGACTGCCTAATGAAAACAATATGGATTACATCCCATATACTGTCAGTGCAATGGGAAATCCTAGTGTGGCTGAGGTTAGGGTTGTCAGGTGTGAGTATCATTACATTAAAGGAGACACGGAAAATGGATCCAAGAAAAGACAGTGACAATAAAGCTGTCTTGAGCCTATGTATTAACGATGAAACGGTCACAGTTTCGGTAGTGACAATCTTAGCAACGACCGCAAAGCAGTCATTAATGATGAGGAAGAAGTCACAGCTTAGTATTGATGGCGAAACCATCATGGCATCAGTAGTGATTAAGAAGAGGTCATACCTCAGAAATGATGATGGAGCAGTCGCAGCTCAGATAAGATGACGGAGCAGTATGGCTTCAGTAATGATGACGAACCAGTCGCATCCACAGTGATGATGACGAAGCAGACAGCCTCAGTACTGATGACGAAGCAGACAGCCTCAGCAATGATGACGAAGCATTCACGGCCTCAATAACGATGATAAGGCCATTGCAGCCTTGATTATGATTATGAAGCAGGCACAGCCTCAGCAATAATACTGCCTAAAAATTATGAAAAACAAAACAAAACAGTACCGTCTTAGTTATCTTTATACAGCACTTACAAATCCCTGCAATATTGATGAAGCACTAACAATATCAATAACGACGATAAAGCAGTTAGAGTCCCAGTTATGACGACAAAGTAGTCACAGCATCAGTAATGATTATGAAAAAGTCACAGCCTTGATAATAATGACGAAGTCAAAGTCTCAATAATGACGATGAAGCCGTCACACCTCAGCAATGATGATGAGCAATCACAGACACAGTAATGAAGATGAAGAGAGTAGGACACCTATCGAAAAAAGGCAACTCTCTGAGACGACCACCCATCCGGAAATTGTTGGTTTGAATCCAGGCAGCGCCAGCAAAAAAAAAAAAAAAAAAAAAAAAAAAAAAAAAAAAAAAAGATCCGACGGCAGAGGAGTATCTAGGAGTCATGACCTGGATGCGACCCTGCCCCCTTAGAGTGTCAGAAGTTCAAGGTCGAAACACTTGCCTGAGAGGTTTTTCTTTTTCGAAGATTCTGCTTTCAAACTCTCCCTAAAATTTCTTCCTGCTGACTCACAACCGGTGGCAATCAGTGAAAACTTAAGGGTTTGACCTCGCAGTTTGGTGTTTCACTGCACACATAAGTCATTCTTTTGTTATGAAAATAAGGAGAAAGAATTATAATTTCCCTGTTCATGGAAAAATGTGTTCATGAAGAGATTGAAAATCATGTCCTTCTGAAGCTAGCCAAAATTCACACTTCTTTGTTTTTCCGAAGCCAGGCAATCTTTGCCACTGTAGTTCCAAAGGAAAAGTAGCAGAAAATGGCGGAGGGTGGGGGAAAGGAGAGGGTGGAAAGGGATGAAGAAAAGAGCGAAGAAGGGCGGGGGGATGGAGGCAAGTTGCGTGTAACACGAGGCGAAGGATAAAGGAAACTGCGCAAAGAGGGGAGAATGGCAGCAGTATCGAGGTCTTAGGGAATCATTTACCAGTGCATCCGCAAAGCTAGACGAATCCATGTCGCTTCACCCTGGAGCTCTCTCATTAACCACGTCAAAAGATCCCTTCTTGCTGTCTCTGTCTTCCCTCGGACTGGAGGGAGCCTTGCGGAGGGAAGGGAGTGGTGAGGTGAGATAGTGAGGGGAAGCGAGTTGTGGAGTAAGATGGTGAGGGGAAGAGAGTTGCGGGTGAGATGGGGAGGGGGAGGGAGCTGTGAGGTGGGATGGTGAGGGGGAGGGAGCTGTGAGGTGGGATGGTGAGGGGGAGGGAGCTGTGAGGTGGGATGGTGAAGGGAAGGAAGTCGTGAGGTTGGATGGTGAAAGGAAGAGAGTTGTGAGATAAGATGTAAGTCCGAGCCCACGGGTAGCACGGGTAGGAATGCCGCTCTTTTCCTCTGGATGTGAAAGTTATACCTACCTACCTGTCTACCTACCTACCTACCTACCTACCTACCTATATACGTTCATTCATACATACATGCACACATACATACATACATACACGCAAACATATGAACATGCATACATATATGCATACATACATACATGCAGACATACATATATGCACATATACATACATGCTCACATGCTCGCATACATAAAAACCAATACGCGTTCATGCAAGCATACATAAATACGTACATACAGACTTACATACATACTGTCATGCGCCCCGGACGAAAAAATACAATTTTCCGCTTTCGTGCACTTTAAACCGGCAAACCTGCTCTGCAGTTACTTGATATGTTTTTAGAAGAACTGTAACTGGAGTGACTGAAAACTCACCTTTATAGGGTGCTTGGTCCTCAGTGATCAGATTAAAAAAAAAGGTGATTTGCACTCTTAGGAAAAAAAATAGACTAGGCCCACCTGTCACTTTGGCGGAAGCAGTGGACTAGCTGAGAGGAGAGAGAGACAGTCAAGAACAAGATGCAAAGCATATAAACGTACTCCCAGTTTATCCTGAATACGCGTGAGATTTTCCATAAAGAGAAAAAACCGTCTTGGGCTGGTGTAACCGTTAGTGATGGCTATTCTGATAAACATCGGCCATCATCTGTGACCAAAAATGAACATACTTACAAATTTTCAGAAAGATCGGCCAAATACTTTCTGAGATTTTCCATAAAGAAGAATATTATTATGGGCTGTTAGTAACGGCTATAACGGTAAACTTAAACATCGGGCATCATCCGTGACCCATAATGAACATACCTACGAATTTTCAGAAAGATCGGCCAAGCACTTTCTAAGATATTCCATAAAAAAGAAGAATCGTTATGGGGCGTTATAGCCGTTAGTAACTGCTATAATAATCAACTAAAACATCGGGCATCATCCGTGACCTATAATGAACATACCTACAAATTTTCAGAAAGATCAGCCAAGTACTTTCTGAGATATTCCATAAAGAAGAAAAACCGTTAGGGGCCGTTATAGCCGTTAGTAACGGCTATAACGGTAAAGTAAAACATCGGGCATCATCCGTGACCCATAATGAACATACCTACATATTTTCAGAAAGATCGGCCATATACTTTCTGAGATATTCTATAAAAAAAGAAAAATCGTTAGGGGCCGTTATAGCCGTTAGTAACGGCCATAACGGTAAACTAAAACGTCGGGTATCATCCGTCGCCCATAATGAACATACCTACGAATTTTCAGAAAGATCGGCCCAGTAGTTTTGTCTGGAGCGAGTAGAACACATTTTGACCACGGACGGACAAACAGACAGACAGACAGACAGACAGACAGACAGACAGACAGACACACACACACACACACACACACACACACACACACACACACACACACACACACACACACACACACAGCATTTCTTCGTTCCCATTGTAAAGTACTCCCTGTTCTATAAGAACTGAGAGTACAAAAAGCAGAGAGATCAAGATCAGCTAAGAGGAGAAGACGAAGAAGTATGACTTAGGTATAGAGCTGAACTCTCAAACATTTGTAGGCTTGTATATCATTGATTCAAGGGTGAGTATGGGATGTGCGAACATATTTGATAATTATCAATACAAGCTTTTTATGGCGACATGGCGATCTCGAATTGCAATCGGTTATTTTCGTTTTGATCGTGATCGGAATTATTTGCAAATTCTACCCGTTCAAACATCTGATAGATAAGATGTGGATCCTATGATCGATCGTAACAAGTATATTCCAAGTAAGTCATTAATTTTAGATTAATTACTAGCCTTGTATCTCTTGTACGTTGGAGGTATCACTTGGACGTAGTCCCTCGGAGCCCTTGAGATGCTTCAGGAGCTTCGGGCTTTGGATTGTCAGTAGATACGAGTGTCGCGGGAAAGAATGTCTGCTGCCAAGAGAAATTTTGATTTGCAAATTTGATGAGATGATTGTGCCCACGGACAGAATGTATCATTTTTAGTGACTGGAAAGACAGGGGACTTTTTTCCCATTGGAAAATTTAAAGTGAATTGTGGGTCTGTGAACCCAGAATGGATTGTTGTTTATGCGAGGCAAACTGGTCAACTGTATGACCCGAAAAAAGAAGTTTGTGGAAGGACCGAATGAATTAAGGTCAGTGTGACCTTGATGTATATTCTGCGAGAACAGTGTTAACACTTTGTATAAAAGGGACGTCTTGCTGAATAACAAAATGAAAACAAACAAACAAACAAACAAAAACAAACAAACAAAAAGGGAATACCCCCCCCCCCACCCCTTGACGCCAAAAGAAGTGAGGCGTGAAGAGAAAGTAGAAAAAATATTTACTTGAGGAGAAATTCAAATTTGTATTCTAGTCTGTTATATTGAAAGAAATGAGTCAAATGTGTTGTTGCGTGCGAGGATCATGATTGTCTCTGTGTGCATGGGGACCGTCGTGTGACGCATACATACATACACACACACACACATATATACATACGTACATACATGCATACACACATACATACATGGATACAAACATACATACACACATACATACATAGGTAAATACATACATACATGCATGCATACATGCGTCTACGCATACATACACCAACACACACACACACACACACACACACACACACACACACACACACACACACACACACAACACACACACATACACACACACACACACACACACACAGAAGGAGGAGTGTTTGCGTGCTTGTGCTGACGTGCGTGCGTTCTATCTGTATGTCTCTCTGTCTGTATAAATGTACAGGATTCGGCTGCAGGCTAATATACACCTGACGAAAGCTCAAACAGTAGCAGCATTACCGTCGGATAATGTTTTAGGGATCGGTTGCTATGGCGACTATTGGTTTTTGGAGACTATGCTAGTGTGCAGAGTGTGATTAGTAGAGGCAGGAAAGTGTGAGCTATGCATGGTGGTCGTGTGTGTGTGTGTGTGTGTGTGTGTGTGTGTGTGTGTGTGTGTGTGTGTGTGTGTGTGTGTGTGTGTGCGTGTGTGTGTGCCAGTCCGCGAGTGCATATGTGTGTGTGTGTATGACGCGCGCGCGCATATGTGTGTGTGTGTGTGTGTGTGTGTGTGTGTGTGTGTGTGTGTGTGTGTGTGTGTGTGTGTGTGTCACGTAAATGCCAGTGTGTGCTCACACGCAAAACCATCTAAAGGGTATATATCGTTTATTCGTTTTTTTGTAGACAGTAACGGATTAGAAACGGGGCCCAGTGTCCACTTATGCGACGAGAACATATGGTTCAATTCTTCACGCACGCACACACACACACACACACACACACACACACACACACACACACACACACACACACACACACACACACACACACACACACACACACACACACACGCACGCACGCACTCACACACACACACGCACACACACACACACATGCACACACACATACACACACACGCGCACACACACGCAGACGCACACGCGCACGCGCGCGCGCGCGCGCGCGCGCACACACACACACACACGCACGCACGCACGCACATTCCCATTCCCTTCTTTCCTCTACTCGACAACCTGAACAATCATTTCGATGTTACCTGTGAGCTTAGATAAATTAGAATCACGAAAAGAAAGAAAGAACAATGCCAACAGTTATGAAGAACAGAAAGAACAGAAAATGACAATAACGGAATGGAAAAAGTGGGGAAAAAAAACCCCTTCTCATTCGATTTTTTTTAGCACCGTTATATTTTTGATCTGAGGGCTACCATCGACTGATTCTGAGAAGTGCAAAGTGGAGAAAGAAAGGAAATAAAAGAAAACAAGTAAGAAATGAAATTATAATAAAGAGGGAGACAGAAGATGAAGGACACCTAATTCGATTTTGATCCCCGTCGTATCTCAGATCATAATGATCGAACGCTCTGCAGTCGATTCGGGCATGAAAGAAGGTTTCAAAAACAAAAGGAAACGCTAAAAAGAAAATGAAGGAGAAGAAAAAGGAAAGGAAAGGAAAAAAAGAAACAAAGCAAAAGGGGAAAAAAACCTCAGGCTGTGCCTTACAAATTCTGCTTTCAAAATAACCCTTGGCAAACATGAGCTGTCACTGACAGAACTTTTTAGAGACCAGGAAAAAAACTCAATTTTGAGCGGCAGGAAGGATGGGAGGGGCGGGACGGAGGGGGGGGGGGGGGGGGGGGCGAGCAGCAGACGCAGAGCATCACAACAGAAGAAGGAATAGAAGCGAAGGATGACAAAAAAAGAAAAAAGAACGAGAGCGAGAACAAAGACAAGGACAAGGACGAGCAGAACAGGAGGAGGCGTGGAATTTTGGAGGAGATGGAGGCAGACGAGGAGGCGGAGAGGGAGGGGAGAAGAAGAAGAAGAAAGAAGAAGAAGAAGAAGAAGAAGAAGAAGAAGAAGAAGAAGAAGAAGAAGAAGAAGCAGGAGGAGAAGAAAGAGGAGGAGGAGGAGGAACAACGACGACGACAACGAAGAAGAAGAAGAAGAAGAAGAAGAAGAAGAAGAAGAAGAAGAAGAAGAAGAGGAGGAGGAGAGGAGGAGGAGGAGGAGGAGGAGGAGGAGGAGAAGAAGAAAATGAAAGAGGAGGAGGAGGACGAGGAGGAGGACGACGACGACAACGAAGAAGGAAAAGGAGGAGGAGAAGAAGAAGAAGAAGAGGAGGAGGAGGACGAGGAGGAGAGAAAGGAGGGGAAGGAGGAGGAGCTGGAGGAAGATGAGGAGGAGAATCAAAACAACAACAATAACAATAACAACAAAAACAAGAAGGAAAAGAGGAGGATGAGGACAGGGTGCAGAAGTCTGATCAGAAAATATGAGGACGAGGAGGAGGAGGATACAGAGGAGGAGGAGGAGGAGGAAGAAATGGAGGGGGAGAAGGGGAAGGAGAACTTGAAGGAACGAAGAAAAAGGAAAAGGCGGCGTTCTTTTGATGACATTTGATCGTGATCTGTCCCGGTAGTCAGTAAAATATTACGAGGTGCGACACTCTGACTATGTCTGTCTGTCTGTCTGTCTGTCTGTCTTTGTCTCTGTCTGTCTGTCTCTTTCTCTCTCCCCCCCCCCCCCTCTCTTTCTGTATGCCTGCACGTGTGTGTGAGTACACCGAACCCATTTTAAAAATAAATTTTTTTTTTTTTTTTTTTTTACATCAGATACTCAATTACGACATTCGATTTTAGCTTGCGTATGTGTGCGTGCGTGCGTGTGTGCGTGTGTGCGTGAGTTTGTGTGTGTGTGTGTGTGTGTGTGAGAGAGAGAGAGAGAGAGAGAGAGAGAGAGAGAGAAAGAGAGTTGCACGTGTGTGTGTGTGTGTGTGTGTGTGTGTGTGTGTGTGTGGAGAGAGAGAGAGAGAGAGAGAGAGAGAGAGAGAGAGAGGGTACACAGACAGATAAACAGATACAGACAGACCGACAAAGAACAGACCGACCGACCGACACAGACTGAGACACACACACACAGAGAAACAGGAACAGAGTCTGGCCTCGGTTGATGAACATCAATCTCTGTCGTTTCTTTGAAAGATTGCTTGGAAGTTCTCGTCCCCCCCCCCACCCACCCTCCCCCACCGCTACCAACATCCTTCACCCCCCAACCCCCGACCCCCTCCAAAAAAAAATAAATAAATAAAAAAGGAAAGACACAACGATCGAAAGAAATAGAGAATGAAAAAGAAAGAAGGAAGGAAAGGAAGAAAGAAAGAAGGGAAAGAAGAAAGAAAGAAGGGAAGAGAAAAATAAAGGGAGAAAGGAAGGGAGGAAGGCAAGCAGGCCCTCAGACAGCCACGTCCAGCCCATCCCATCTGCGCCACACAGGACTGGCCCACCCCCCTGTGCCCCCTCAAGGGGTAGATAGCTAGGAGTCTAGAACCTGCTGGGAGGCCCCCTCCCCGTGCTAGAAAAGGAACCGTTGAAAGGAACTGCCTGGGACCTCTCTCGCTCTGTGTGTGTGTGAGAGTGTCTGTGA
>CM065714.1:91267546-91277546 GCA_033310375.1 Conus canariensis
GAAAACAGATGAGGAAAGAATAGAAAGATCAAGTACGATCAGGGAAAAAATCACAGAGAAAAAAAATTAACAGTAAAATAGGTGCATGCTTGGAAAGAAAACGGACGTTGAAAAGCAAACTTTAAAAAGAAACCAGAAGATGATAATGAGGTCGAAGGAGAAACCAACATTCAAATGGAAGCAACAACAGCAACGGCAGCAGCAGCAGGAGCAGCAGGAGCAGCAGCAGCAGCAGCAGCAGTAGTAGCAGTAGAAGTAGTAGTAGCAGCAGTGATAGAGTAGTGGTTGTAGTTGTAGTAGTAACATCAGCTGTAGCAGCAACAATAGAAGCAGCAGCAGCTGCAACAGTAGCAGCAGTATCATTATTAGAAGAATTAATAGAATTAATATTTGTACAAAAGAAGCGGCAGCAGCAGCAGCAGCAGCAGAAGTGCAGCAGCAGCAGCAGCAGCAGCAGCAGCAGCAGCAGGCAGCAGCAGCAGCACACAGTAGCAGCACAGCAGTAGTAGTCGTATAACAGTGTAACTTGTTGATGTTGTTCTCGCTGCGGTTGTTGTGTTGTTAATAATGTTGTGAAAAGTCGTAGTAGTGGCAAAAGAATAAGCGTCAAGAGGTGGAGGAACCAATACATTGCCTGACAGAAAGCAGCGTGCTATACGGACAAAGGGGTAGTTTACACTGAAATATACAACGTCTACCAATTGAATAGTCGCCCTGTGCATTTTGATCAGTACTAAAGTATATATTTCACAAATCGAAAATGAAATCATTTAAAAAACGGAATGTATTAACCAAATGCATTCCTTGAATTACCTTGCCCGTTTCCTTTTAAATGTTTTTCGGGGGGGAGTGGGGTGGGGGGGGGGGGGGCGGCAAGTTTGTCTCCAGAATTTTCACAAATGTAGCTCAAACAAGAGCAAACATATAGAGAAGGAAAGGAAAGATAGAAAGAAAGAAGACATCTGTCACATTAACCGTTTTTTAACATCTTGACTTGTATTGCACTTGTCTGTCTGCACCTGGTAACGTGAGCAGATTTTAGGTGAACGTTGAACATAAATACAAGAACTATTGTTCGGCTATTTTACCATCAAGCATCAAATAAGGACTTGCAAAACCAATATTTGTAAATAAAGATATTAGACAAGAAGGCAGACTTTATAATAGAAGAAATGACTAGAAACGTGTGTGGAATTTTGCGCCTTCTTAATAGAAACGGAAAATCGCCTTAACTCTGAATAGAAAAACCGAACTGTACCACATTTTATGAATTATTTAATTCTGCATTAACTGATGAGGACGTCTATAAAAAGCTTGAACATGAAATATTGAAAACCATAACATTTCACAAAACAGAAATCTGCAAAATTGATTTTTTGTTTTACAAAAGGAGACAACACCATGTTTTCATACTTTGGTTAAAACACTGACATTCCTACATGCTCGTTAAGTGGCAAAATGTTTTGCGAAGAAATTTTTAAACAGAAATGGACATTTACGGGAAAGAATGAGAAGGTGCATAGGTGATGTAAACTGGAACTGGTTGGGTTGAGAATAGTCCACAAAATTATGGCTGTTGCTGAAACAAATGATCATCTTAAGTTTCTACCAAATGAAGAATAGGTTTCATTTGTATCACCAACGTGTTCGTTCTGCTCACTATCCTCGATTTTGTTATCATACATGCCACGCGTCACTGGTGAAACAACAACAACAACAACAAATACAAAAACAATAACAAGAAATGATAACAATAATAGTAATAATAATGATAAGAATGATGATGATGATAATAATAATAATCATTATAATATAATGATAGAGACAACAACAACAACAACAAAATAATAATAATAATAATAAAAACAATAATAATAATAATTACAATACTAGTAATAATGATAAGAATACTTATAAAGGGCAAACATTCAGAATGGGTTTATGCGCTTTACAGGAATATGACACACCCTTTTACTTATTCCGCATCGGATCCCCCACAACACACACACACACACACACACACACACACACACACACACACACACACACACACCACACAACACACACACACACACACACACACACACACACACACACACACACACACACACACACACCACACACACATACACACACACACACACACACGCGCGCCCATACCACCCAACCCCCATCCTTTCTGCCTCCAAACAAATAGAGAACCACACACACACACAGACAGACACAGACACACACAGACACACAGACACACACACACACACACACAGAACACACACACACACGCACGCACGCACGCACGCACGCACGCACGCACGCACGCACGCACACACACACACACACACACACACACACACACACACACACACACACACACACACACACGATCGCGCACACATGCGCGTAAGCGCATTTACACACATTTACTTTTCTAAGTAACACGGACTTCAAAAGTCAGAGAGAGCTGAGGTTGAGCGTAACCAGGGGCCAAGAGTCAGCGAAAGAGGGAAGTGGTCTAGCGGACTGTAGGGACGCACTAGATCTGAGAGACAGGCTGACATGTTAAGTTTCACTGCACTGAAACAGGCATTCTATCTTAAATGAAATCCTAGCTTAGACTGCCAGCCAATGAAATCTAAGTGAACATGAGTGTGTTTTCTGAAGGGAAGTTTGAAAATATGTCTTTCTGCAGTTTCGGTCGTGCTGAAGTATCTGAATGGGATAGTCGGAAAGTCCGTTTGACAGATAAGTGCAGTAATGAAGACGCGAGAACACGAGCGAAGTGACAAGGCTTTTGATTGCATCAGCCATTGGGGAGATGTGGGATGGCACCGACATGTGGAAGGACTAGACATGCTCTACAGCTATAGTTCACCCATGCTCTTTTACGCAGATTACGGTCCATAGGGACATCAAGGTTTTTCAGCATTTCTGAGAAAGGAAAACCTTTATCACACATCAGAAGAGAAGCAGTAGCAGGAAGAGGTAGTGCTTTGGTCCCTGACAGACCAACAAGAAAAAGTTCGGTTTTTATCATAGTTGAGATGCAGCTTGTTTTCAACCGTCCAGTCTCTAATAACAGACATACACTTAGACAATTCGCACTTAATTCGCTCCAAGTCAGAGACATTTCTAAAGCGTCTACGATAAGTCCCATCGGCAGATACCTAATGAGGACAAGAAAGAGTTTCAAGAACCTGAGAAAGAAGATGGGTGTACATCACAAAGAGTGCTGGTCGGTGGACAGAGCCCTGTGGAACCCCAGCTTCAAGCTCAACTGCACGAACTCTGACGGTGTTCACGACCACCTGGAATCTTTGTGTCACATGGGTCTCAACCGTTGAAGAGCCATTCCTATGACACCAAAGTAGTGCTAAAATGTTCCACTAGAGCAGTGCGGTCAGTTGTGTCAAAAGCCGTAAATAAATCAAGTACAGTAAACAAAGGTATGTTTCATTCATTAGACATGGTAAGGAAACCATTCACGTAGCGAACAAGAGCTTTTCTGGTGCTGTGAACAGTGCGACAGGCAGCTTGAAAAATGAACTAAACAAGCATCCACCACAATTCAGTGTGTTTTGAATACAATTCAGTTTTAGGTATATCATTGACGATGTGCCTTACGGGACTACTCAAATGGATTAAACCACTTAAAAATGGCTCCGCTGCATGTCTATGATAGGATTCACTGCCTCGTCGTCTTGTATTCTTTTGAATCAATATTAGCACTGCTCATGTATGATTTGATTACTGTGGAAAATACCCGCTGCCATATGCTACCACAAATTTTAGCGAATCATTGATGATCATAATGAGTCTGTAATACGTATGCTTGTCGCGTACGTGCGCTTGCGCGCGTGCGTACGTGCGTGCGTGCGTGTGTGTGTGTGTGCGTGCGTGCGGGCGTGCGTGCGCGCGCGCGCGCGTGTGTGTGTGTGTGTATGTGTGTGTGTGGAGAGGGGTGGTGGTGGTGTTGTGTGTGTCCGCGTGCGTGCGTGCTTTTGTGTGTGTGTGTGTGTGTGTGTGTGTGTGTGTGTGTGTGTGTGTGTGTGTGTGTGTGTGTGTTCGCTTTTTCTCCTTTACAAGACGTTAATTGTTTTTCTTCCCAAAAGCTACAAGATTTTCAGCTTGTCCAGGAAATATACTTTATGTACAAAGTTATTGTTGGCTGTTGTTTCTTGCATTCGTATTAACATTTGCAGAATTAGAAATCACCTGAAACAAACAAATGAGCAAACAATCAAAAAACGATAAAGAATACTGGAGTTTGGATGGTTAGCGATTCCATATTATACCGCCTCTCTCTCTCTCTCTCTCTCTCTCTCTCTCTCTCTCTCTCTCTCTTCTCTGTCTGTCTCTTAACGTCTCTCTAAGTCTCTCGCGATCACTCTCTTTCTCCTCCCTCCCCATTTTGATACTCTTTTCTTCATCTCCGTCTCTGTTTCTTTCTCTCTTTCTTCCTCCCGCTCTTTCTATGTCTCCCTGTCTGTCTACCTGTATGTCGGTCCCTCTGTGTCTGTCTGTCCGACTGCCTCTGCCCCCCCCTCCTCCCCGTCTCTCTATCTTCCCCTGTCTGTCTCTTGTTGTGTGCTGTGTTGTAGTGTGGTATGGTATGGTATAGTGTGGTGTGGGTGGGATGGAGTGAGTGTGTGTGTATGTGTGTGTGTGTGTGTGTGTGTGTGTGTGTTGTGTGTGTGTGCGTGTGTGGTGTGTGTGTGCGTGTGTGTGTGTGTGTGTGTGTGTGTGTTGTGTGTGTGTGTGTGTGTGTGTGTGTGTGTGTGTGTGATGTGTGTGTGTGGTGTGGGTGTGTGTAGAGCAAAGAGCGAGAGAAAGACGGGGAGAGAGAGAGAGAGAGAGAGAGAGAGAGAGAGGGGGGGGGTAAGTATAGATTTCTTCGCAGTTCCTGGGATTTTATTTTCCATCCAAATATTGATCATAGACCAGGCTTATTAAGGAATCACGAAAGCACGAGTGGCAATGGGCTTTTCTCCCTTCCCCCTCCCCCCCCCATTCCTCTTGTCCCTCTCCTCTTCTCTCCCCACCTCCTCCACTCCCTACCCACTCCATCCCCTGCTCCTTCACCCCTGACTCCATCCTCAGCCCGGCCCATCATACACTTCTAGAATTCGTCTGATTCACCAGCACCCTGCTCTTTATTTTCTTCTTCTCTTTTTTCCTCTTTTTCTGCCTTCTCTTCCTCTTTTCTCATCTCTTTTCATTTCATTGCTCTCTGCCTGACGCCTTATATTGTCTCCCATCATGCCTGAAGAAGAAGAAGAAGAAGAAGAAGAAGAAGAGAAGAAGAAGAAGAAGAAGAAGAAGAGAAGATGATGATGGATGATGATTATGGTGATGATGTTGATGACGACAAGGACAATGATCATTTTGGTGGCGGGTGAAAGAGGTAGAGATATATACAGGATGGTGGGTGTAGTGCAAATGTAGAGTAACAATTAATGTATAGCTCAAAATGTGTTTGAGTTTACGCATAATATGTGCTTTAGACAGTCGGCGCCGCTCACGTGAAATTCGGACTAATGAAACTTTTGTGAAAGTGACACTTTCTGATGAGTGAATTTTTTTAGTAAACGAATTTCTAGGGTAAATTAAACTTTTGGATTGGTGAAATTTTCGGAGATGTTAAACAAACTTTGGGGCAAACGAAGCATTCGGATAAGCGAAAACGTTTTCCTAATATGAACGGCACTTGATAAGAGAAATTAATAAAATTCGGACAAGTAAAACTTTTGGAAAAATGAAGTTTATGAATAAGTGATAATCCAGGTTTGAGACATTTTCCAGAAAAAGTAAAGCAGTCTGATAAGTAATACTTCTGGGTAGGCGAAACTTTGGAATAAGTGACACATTCGGATAAGTAGATGTTGTGGATAAGTAAACTTTTAGACGCGCGAAATATTTATATGAGTGAAACTTTGATAAAGGAAACTTTCAGATGGGTTATAAGTTTGTGTCATTGGAGTTTGGAGGGAGGGAGGGGGTATTTTTTTGTGCATAGTATAATTGTCGCTGAAAAAGTGATACTGTCAAAACTGGTATGTTAGAAAAATGCAACTCCACGACGTAAAGGCAAGTAATATTGATACTGCAAGCATTGTCTCCTTTTTAATGCGTAGAACATCACACCGTTTTTTTCGTTAGTCCGCTATTTCCGTACAGACAATTTGTTGTGCATAGATTCCGGCATATTTTTACTATTGAAACCATTTTAAAAACAATCCAAAGTTTCTAACTGGTTGATTGTATGTGTGTATGTTGTATGTATGTATGTATGTATGTATGTATGTATGTATGTATGTATGTATGTATGTATGTATGTAGTATGTATGTATTGTGTGATGTATGTGTTGATTTGCGTGCGTGCGTGCGTGCGTGCGTGCGTGAGAGAGAGAGAGAGAGAGAGAGAGAGAGAGACAGACAGACAGACAGAGACAGAGAGACAGAGAGAGAACAGAGAGAGAGAGAGACAGACAGACAGACAGACAGACAGACAGACAGACAGAGACAGAGAGACAGAAACGGTGCATGGTTTTATCTGTTTATGCGTGTGTGCTTGTGTGTGTATACGTATATGTATACGTGCTTTTGGTCTGCGATATAACTTCAATTTTTTTTTTAAAATTTAGATTAAATATTTATGTCTGATCATGTACTATGCCTCCAAATATTCCTTGTGACTCATGCACACTTGGTAATAAAGACGTGACGCAAATAACTGTTTATTGTTCCCCGCCCCATGTAAGATTTCCCTTCATACCGATCAAACCGATTTACCTGCATTTGTTATTGTTCGTCCGTATCTTTCTTTGACTATATTCCAGATCGAACAGGCTGCACCAGTCTGGAATAAATGGTAATTTGTGTTTGTTCATTTCTCCAGTTGTTGTTGCTGTGCAGATGTGTCAGGTACTTGGTGTATGGGCAGGATTGGAACATCCTTTTTGTTTTTGTTTTTAGGGATGTCTCGTTGTTTGTTCTGTGTGCTCTGTGTTTCATTTCTGTTAGACGAGTCGGTGTCGTAGGCAGCATTCGTTTGGAGTTATGGGCGTGTATTTGTTTCATCATCGGAGCAAGAGTTACCCTACTTTTTCATTATTCTTGATGAAGTTCAGCGTGTATTTGGTGCTGGTTTCCAGATACTGTCAGCTGGCTCAGTTAGGGCCATAACACACGTTCACTGTGTCTATGTTTAATGTTGAAAAGGGCGTACATACTCCAGTTCTTTCTTCTTTATTTTCTTTCTTTCACTTTCTAGCAAGAACTGTCATGTTCATTATTTGTCTATCCCCATTGTTTTCTCATCTGAGAATAGCCTAAACTCACGAACCGTTATTTTCTGATCTCCACGTAGCTTCGACAAGTATTGAAGATTTATAGCGCCCTTCTCCCCCTCACTCAGTTCCATCTTTCAACCCCTCCCTCTCTTTCCCACCCCCTCTGTTTTTTCTTTCACATGTTCTATTCCCAGCACCACAGCTTGGGCATAATGCCCTTGTCTCATCAAAGAAGCAAGAAAGTTACTACGAATTAATCAAGTTGTAACAACTCGCCGGCCTAATTCAAACAGCTTTTAAAGAAAATATAAAGGAAACAAACAAAACGAAATAAAGGTGTTGAAAAGGAGAGGTCCGATAGAACAAAAACAAAAATCAACAAGCTACAGGAATAGAAAACAGAATGAGGAAGCGGACAGCGAAGGAGTAGAAAATGAAGGAATGCGGGAAACAAATCAATGAGATGGAAACAAAAAA
Organism: Conus canariensis; assembly: GCA_033310375.1. NCBI lineage: Eukaryota > Metazoa > Mollusca > Gastropoda > Neogastropoda > Conidae > Conus > Conus canariensis. Next base: position 91,275,313 of record CM065714.1, read on the forward strand.
AATGAAGAACATGTAGAGGAGTATGGATAATGAAGTTCACATACCCCGACGCACTAGGCACACACACACACACCACACACACACACACACACACACACACACACACACACACACACACCACACGCACACCACACACACACACACTCACATACACACACACACACACACACACACACACACACACACACACACACACACACACACACACACACAGAGTAAATATATAGAGAAATGTTTATATACACTACCAGAGAGAGAGAGAGAGAGAGAGAGAGAGAGGAGAGAGAGAGAGAGAGAAAGGTGCTGTGCGCATCAATTCCTGGTGGGTTTTTTTATGTAACCTAGCTTTGGTTTATAATGAAAGGTTTACATCACCTGGTTGAGGGTGATATATCAGAAGGAGTAAAATAAGAGAGAGAGAGAGAGAGAGAGAGAGAGAGAGAGAGAGAGAGAGAGAGAGAGAGAGAGAGAGAGAGAGAGGTGCTGTGTGCATCAATTCCTGGTGGGTTTTTTTATGTAACCTAGCTTTGGTTTATAATGAAAGGTTTACATCACCTGGTTATGGGTGATATATCAGAAGGAGTAAAATAAGAGAGAGAGAGAGAGAGAGAGAGAGAGAGAGAGAGAGAGAGAGAGAGACAGAGAGAGAGACAGAGACAGAGACAGAGACAGAGAGAGAGAGACGTTTGAATTTTTTTTTCAAAAATGTTCACCCATATTCAGATAATAAATGCATGGCAGACCAATTGATCGACTTTCGTTCCCGTCACTTTTGGTCTCACTCTTTCAAATTATTTACCTAGATATGGGCGTTGCGAATCAAACCAAAACAGACTCCAGAAAAACGATTGTTTTCCCCCCATCTTAAGAGTTGATGAATTTGATACACGTGTCGAAAAGAAGTACAGAAAGACAGACTGGCAAATGTTTCGACTTGATCATGTCTCAAACAGGTGTTCAAAAATCGAATTCTTTAGACCCACGGGAGTCTTGGAATTAAAATCTAGAATGAGTTACGGAAATCGGAACCCCCAAAAAAAAAAAAAAAAAAAAAAAATTGGCTGTTAATAAATATAACTGCTTGACCGGTCAAGCGGCAAAACGACTTCTCTGTGTGTCCGTCTGTTACATCACACAAGGAGCCATGTCGCTCGCTTAAAACACGAGGTTATTGCTGCAAACAACAGCAGTAACGACGGTCCACTGGCGCAAATTTCATTGTCTGAATCCTTGACACGCACGGCCAGTCTTTGAAACAGACTTGTTTGTCGTTCTTTCTGTTCTTTGTCCTTTTTTCATCTCTTAATCATTTTTTTTTTAGTTTGTGTTTACTAGCATGAGCTTTCACGTTTTGTTTGTTGCTTTACCTTCTTTGGGATTGAACGAATTTCACGAAACAAATAAGTGCCAAGAACAAGAAGAAGGAAGAACAGAAAGTTTAGAACACAACACACACACACACACACACACACACACACACACACACACACACACACACACACACACACACACATTTTTCTCCCCCCCCTCCCTTCCCCTCTCCTCCCTTGGACGAGCTGAATTGGCTTTCAGACTTAGAGAAGGTATCACTCAAGCCAAGCTTTGATGAGCACTACTTTGTGTTGCAGTTGAGTAACAACCTGTATCCCCCCCAATCTTCAGCCCTGCTTCTCTTCCTCTACCGGTTCTCCTTCGGTCTCACCACCTTTCCAGTTCTTACTCGTGAACCAGCTCTGATAATTAGTGTATTCAGAGAGAGAGAGAGAGAGAGAGAGAGAGAAAGAGAGGAGGTTAACATGGTTGTTACGCAAACCGTAACCGAGAATTTTATGGTGCTGTATTCGACGCCGCACAGAATCTGTTCGTTTTTCTTCCGACACGTTCCTTGTTGATTCCAAGCTCCAGCAGCGTCGTTATCCTGAACATTTTCTTCAGACCGGCCCTGAATATTGCGTAAACTGTGAGACCAAAGAGACACCAAAGGCAGCTTGGTTCTACAGCGGAAGCCAAACAAACAAACAAAACGAGTCGACGCTCCAGCCACTTGGACTAAAGAACAGGCAGTTGACATTTGTTGATTTCCTTGTTTCTTATCACAAGTGATCTGTTTGACGTCAGCATCTAAGGATACATTCGGGCATGTTCCTGTTAGCCTTTAAGACTGCTTGACCTTCTCCTTTTGCACCCATGTAGCTTCTTTCTGACTTTCTAGCTGTCTCCCATTTTCTTTTTGT
>CM065714.1:91285046-91290046 GCA_033310375.1 Conus canariensis
TGTGCATGTGAGTAAGTGTGTGCATGCGTGCATGGGTGTGTGCGTGTGTGCATGCGTGCGTGCGTGCGTACCTGCGTACGTGCGTGCGTGCACGCATGTGTGTGTGTGTGTGTGTGTGTGTGTGTGTGTGTGTGTGTGTGTGGATGTGTGTGTGTGTGTGTGTGTGTGTGTGTGTGTGTGTGTGTGTGTGTGTGTGTGTACTAGGTGTATAGGCACACATTTATGTAGTTGTGTGTGTACATATTTGTATGCATAAATGTACCTATATGTGTATGTTGTGTGCGTATGTGTGTGTGTGTGTGTGTGTGTGTGTGTGTGTGTGTGTGTGTGTGTGTGTGTGCGTGCGTGTGCGCGTGTGCACATGTCTGTGAGTTTGGTTGTGCATGTATACATACATGTAAATGGCCATCATAGTTGCAAGTGTGTGTGTGTGTGTGTGTGTGTGTGTGTGTGTGTGTAGTAGTAGTAGTAGTAGTAGTAGTAGTAGTAGTACTTTAGTTTTCCGTCTGTTCACATCTGTGATATTAGAGAGAGAGAGAGAGAGAGAGAAGAGAGAGAGAGAGAGAGAGAGAGAGAGAGAGAGGAGATGTCTGTGACTATGCAAGTTTATGCATAATCTGTTTATGTAAGTGCATATAGATGTCCCCCTTTAAATCCCTACAACATACCTGCAAATAATCTTATAGCAAATACTTAACTGGACTACAAATTAAAGAAAAAACAACATTGAAGGCAAACTTCAAATCTGAAGACATCACATAAAGACATACCTGATAAAGTGGTAAATGTGCTTGAAGTGATAAACAGTCAAAGAGCAGATGCTTGCTGGTTATTCTTCGTTGACCACAAATACATTTTGCTTCGCTTATATATTTAGTTTTTATGGCATCAAGTTTTAATTTATAAAATATTGAAATGAAATTTCTGTATTGATACATAGTTTTCACTTGTAAAGGAGGAATACTGTTTACATGTTCATAATTAATTAAAATAATGAGTATTTTTATCATCCACACCAAGCAACGTATTTTTGTAGTGTTTCCTGACTCGGCACGGACGATTTGCTTTAATAATTGATTGACTTCAGATAAAGAAAAGGGTATATTCAATACCGCGGCGCACTTTTCATTTCTGGCTCCTCTCTTTGCGCATCTATCAGCAAGCTCATTGCCCAAAATACCACAATGCGATGGAATCCAACAGAAGGTGACATCAGTTCCTTTACATATCAAAACATGAATGAGATGGCATATTTCATTTACCAGAAAGTTATTTGAAATGGTATTTGAAAATTTTATGGATTGTAGAACAGACATTGAATCACTACTTTTAATCTTGATTGAGGCAAGTCAATTAATTATGACAACGACATAATAATAGCTATCATTTCAGCGACAAATATTGATCTGCCTTTTCCTAAGGAATGTGTGTGTGTGTGTGTGTGTGTGTGTGTGTGTGTGTGTGTGTGTGTGTGTGTGTGTGTGTGTGTGTGTGTGTGAGTGAGTGCGAACGTATGAAGCATGTGCTCAAATGCGAGTATGTACATGCGTGCTTGTATGTGTTTGTACGGACATACGTATGTGTGTGTGTGTGTGTGTGTGTGTGTGTGTGTGTGTGTGTGTGTGTGTGTGTGTGTGTGTGCGTGCGTGCGTGCATGCATGCATGCATGGTGTATGCATGTGTGAGTGCATGCATGCATGTGTATGTGTGCATGCATGCATGCATGGTGTTTGAATGCGTGCATGCCTGCATGCGCGCGTGCGCGCGCGCGCGCGCGTGTGTGTGTGTTTGTGTGTGTGTATGTGTGTGTGTGTGTGTGTGTGTGTGTGTGTGTGTGTGTGTGCATGCATGCATGCATGCATGGTGTATGCATGTGTGAGTGCATGCATGCGTGTGTATGTGTGCATGCATGCATGCATGCATGGTGTTTGAATGCCTGCATGCCTGCATGCGCGCGCGCGCGCGCGTGTGCGTGTGCGTGTGTGAGTACTAAGGTTAATCTGAAGTTAAACTAGCTTCAGTCAGAAAGAGAGAGAGAGAGAGAGAGGGGGGAGAGAGAGAGAGAGAGAGAGAGAGAGAGAGAGACAGAGACAGAGAGAGACTGAGAGAAAGAGAGAGACAGAGACAGAGAGATAGAGACTGAGAGACAGGGACAGAAAGACAGAGAGAGAAAGGGGAGGAGAGGGAGGGAGAGAGTGAGCAAGGAAGAGACTATGATCCACTCACACACACACACACACACACACACACACACACACACACACACACACACACACACACACACACACATACGAGCATGCACACACACATGCAAACACACAGACAGACAGACAGAGAGACAGACACACAAGAATACATAGACACAGATAGACAGACAGACAGATAGACACACAGACAGACAGACAGACACACACATGTATATATATGAGTATTTATATATATATATATATATATAAAACAGAGCGTGAATATTGATTATCTGTAGTGAGGGAGTCAGATTAAGATCGCTGACGGAGATTACAGGGGCTGTGTGCCCCGGAGGGCCACAGTCGGCAATTAGCCTCATTTGCATCCAGGCCTGTCTTAAACGGCTTGGCCGCCGGCACATCAGACGTCCTCACTAAGACGTCCGTTTCGTCTGTTCGACATCGGACGTCTAATGAATGGAACTGAAGCAAAAAGGAACAAAAAGGCAGGAACATGAAATGAAATTCCATAACGGAGTTTTGTGTCTCTTTTTAGAGTTGTTGCCATTGACGGTTCCTTGTTAGCTGTTGTTGTTACTGTTGTTCGTGGCGGTGCTGCTAATGTTTTTTTTTTTTTCTGCTGTGTGTGTGTGTTGTTGATAGGTTAATATAATTTAAGTGTAATGATGAGATTGACGATGATTTAATGTATTCATTCATTCATTAATACATCAGGTTATGCACTCACATTGCAATAGATAGAAAGACAGATAGACAAGCAGGCTGATTGATAGATAGATAGCTAGCTATGCAGAGAGACAGACAGACAAGCAGATAGACAAATAGATGCACATACATACATACATGCATACATACATACGTACATATATACATACATACATACATACACGCATACATACATACATACATGCATACATATAACATCCATGTAGAGGCAGATTGAGAGAGAGAGAGAGAGAGAGAGAGAGAGAGAGAGAGAGAGAGGAGGGGGGAGAGACAGAGAGACAAACAGACAGACAGACAGACAGGGAAAGGACAATGATTTTTCTCAACTTAATCCGTGAAATCACTTTGTTCTTCATTCACTCTGATAATGTCTCTATATTGTGATACTAGCACACACAGTTGGCATGCACCCAGAAATATACTTACAAAGGTTGAGGGGGAGGTGAAAGAGAGAGTAGGGGATGTGGGTTGTAGGAGGTGGAGTTCAATGCATGCAAATTGACAGAATGGTTAATAAGTAGGACTATTATATCCCACCTCCTGGCCATTCTCATTAAATTAGTCATTAATATTCTTGAACAGCTCCCTCCCACCCTCTCTTCAACCATTCAACAATGCACATAAAACGCACACACACACACACACACACACACACACACACACACACACACACACACACACACACACACACATGTACTCTTTTGGGATAATCACATTCCATTGAGAAATTCATTGTGCATGTTAGATAGCTATATTGACTTTGAACAGATATCACATATATGTATATATGAAAAATGGGGAGGGGGCAGGTGGGTGGATAATGAAAATGAGAGTGAAAAATCAGGGAAATACATTTTAAATAAAAATAGATAAACGAAAAAATCTCATGAGGCTAGCAGCTTATGGGGACCATTATAACTCATCTTAAAGACAGAACAATTCATATTGCCTGCTCCTAGTCCTTTCGTCCACTGGATTGGACTCGCCAGGGATACACACACACCACACACACACACACACACACACACACACACACACACACACACACACTCACACACACACACACACACACACACACACACACACACACACACACACACACACACACACACACACACACACACACACGTCATCCTCTCTCTATTTTCTCTCTCTCTCTCTCACTTACTTTCTGTCTCTTCATCTATCTTCATCCCTTCCTCCTTCTGTTGATCTTCATTTACTCTGATAATTACTTTATATTGCACACGTTGTCGACACGCACCCTTAAACATACTCACACACAAATATTAATTGGAGGGAGAGGGGGAGAAAGAGGGTGGGGAATGTGGATTAAAGGGGGTGGAGTTTATTGAAGCAAATTAACAAAATTGTGAAATTGGTTTAATTTCATTCCCGCTTCCACCCCATGCTCGTTAATGTAGTCTGTAACATGTGATGATGAGGGAGATGATATTAATTGATTATTTGTAATACGTGAAGTTTACATTCCTATACAGAACAGAACAAATGCATACAAGACTATGCACTAAAAAGGCAATACATGAGACAGAAAGACAGACAGAAAGATAAACAGACGGTAAGATAGAGAAACAGTGGAGTGAGAGAGAGAGAGAGAGAGAGAGAGAGAGAGAGAGGAGAGAGAGAGAGAGAGAGAGAGAGAGACGCACATGCAGATGCAGAGACAGAGAGATCGAGCGAGCGAGCGAGCGAGTGAGCGAGGGAGAGAGAGAGAGAGAGAGAGAGAGAGAGAGAGAGAGAGAGAGAGAGAGAGAGAGAGAGAGAGAGACGAACATGCAGATGCAGACGCAGATGTTTATAAAGGCCATAGCCCGTTAGAAGGGGGTTTAAATAAACAACAAACCGTGCAATTCATCAATATAAAATCATTTAACTAGCTTTAACATATCGCTCGTTATGTCGACATCTCATTTCGCATTCTGAATGTTTTATACAAATACAAAGCGAACTGTTTGATAAAGTTTTCATTCGATGATGCCATTAACATAATCAGTTTTAAGAAATAAGGTTTTCTTAGGTACTTAATTGTGATAAATTGGTGTCAAA
>CM065714.1:91307546-91312546 GCA_033310375.1 Conus canariensis
CTATGAATGCAACATATAATTTTCTGTTGAAAGAGACCTGTTTTTGTATGATAGCCAACAAAGTAAACATATGATCAATAGTTGAATAGTTCTTTTTGAATCCTGCTTGATATTCTCCAGTAATATTATTTTCCTCAACCCACTCTTGTAAACGATGATTAATGACTGTACTAGAAATTTTGCTACTAATATTGCATAATGAAATGCCCCTGTAATTGTTAGGGTTGTTGACATCTCCTTTTTTGTACAAGGGAAGCACAATACTTTCTGTCCAACTGTCAGGAAATATACCTTTCTGAAACAAAGCATTAAAGAATGTGACAAAGAAATCTGCAACACAATCACCTGCATTTTTTAACAACTCTCCAGTTATTCCATCCGGCCCAGCAGCTTTTCTAATCTTTATCTTTCTAATTGCTAAAATAACTTCTTCCTTTGATATTGGTCGGTTGAAATAAACATCATTACCATCAACATTCAATTCGTCCTCGTCTGGTTCACTTTCTTTTTCGAGCAAAGTTTTGAAGTGTTCAAACCAGTTGTCCAAAGTGATATCGTTGCTAACGTGTTTCCGTTTACATGAAAGTTTATTGACATTTTCCCAAAATTGCTTTTGATTATTCACCGAAGATAACAATTCATCTAAAAACGATTTATGGAAATCCTTCTCTTTGCGCTTTAACAAATGTTTGTACTCTCTACGTGCAATACAAAAAGCATTTCCGTCTTCAGAATATCCTGTTCGACGGGATATTCTGTAAAGCTTTCTTAAATTTTTCTTTGCTGCCTTACATTCATGATCATACCAGTCATCTGATTTATCATTATCACCAATTCTGTTCTGCCTATTCATGCATTCAGCACTTCGTTTAATGCAATCGTTAAATATAGACAAAGCTTCGTCAATATCATAATCAATTAAACTTACAGCTAACTCTAGCATTCTACGAGATTCCTCAGACTGCATTGAGTCAATAAACACCGGTGATGCATTATTGTTCCAAACTATCCTATTTAAAGTTTGTTTCTCTTCTTGAGATTTCATACTGTCATGCTCTCCCGAAAAAGTTAAATGTAATTCAAGTGGCATATGATCTGAATGAAACATATCACGAATATTAAGTTCACAGAAAGATTCAAACATAGCAAACATGTCACTCGACATTCAAAAGTAATCGTTAACACTACTACCTGAATCTGAGATGTATGTGTAGCAACCATAGCGGTCGCCATTACATGCACCATTCAGAATACGTAAATCAAATGTAGTACATAAATTCAACATAAGTTTACCATAACTATTCAACACTTTGTCTTGAGATTTCCTGTTTGCGTTGATCGAACTACTTGTTTTTAATGACTCAACAAAATTTTCACTGCATAAATCATTTATATTTATATCGGCAGTTCGACTGTTGAAATCCCCTGACAACACTAAGTAAACATCATGAAATGCAACAGAACAATCTGCCAGGCATTCTTCCAAAAGACTAATGCCATTGTGTACATCCAAAAAAGAATAAAATGGTGACCCTTCAGGCGGAACATATACACACATATACAACATATCCTTCATGGTGCCTAATACAGCTCTGTCTATGTGAAAAACAATAATATTATTGTAATCTACGTCAACAGAACGAACAAACGGGGCATACACTCTCTTTATTAGGCACACAACTCCACCCGAAAAACGACCATGTTTAGAAAACTTAATAGCAGGTTTACAGAAAATTATGTAATCAACAAATAAATCTGATTGAAATGTTTCTATAAAGGTTTCAGCAAGACAAATTATGTCAAAGGAACGAACATAAGAAAGGAAATCTTTATGTCTTAGTTTAGGAAGCAGGCCGTTGACATTCCATTGCAAGACTTTAAAATGCTTAACTGAAAATGCACGTGCGTTACAATCGGAATCAAGTTGACCTGACACAGAATGCGTTCCTGAACTTTTTTGCACGGCTGCACGGCCTGTACCCTGTTTGTTCACACTTTCCTCTCTGTCACTGACAACTTCACGAGCATTCAACATACAGGCACGTGCAGTGTCAGCTACATAACAGCTCACAAATGGTTCCGCAACCGGTGTCCGTTTTTTGGTTGCTCCCTCTAAATTAAATGCAGAAGAGAAACTATTTACAGAACAAAAATTTGAAAAAACACCTCCACAAGAAGAGCGGCCGATATCCTATTTGATATCTTTCAGGTTGCCCTCTGAGTCCACAGAAAATTTAGTTCCATCTATTACAAGATGGTCGAAAACCATAGACGCCTTTTTGTTTTCTGCTCTAGCTTTCTTCAAATGGGGCAGCAGTTTGCGTCTTACTTCCCTCACCCTGAAAGAAAAATCTTCTCCAATAAAAATACTAGTACCTTTTAGTTTCCCTCTTGCCCTGAGTATGTCCACCTTGTCCTTGAAGAAGGTACAGCACCCGATTATTGGAGAGTTGGGCCTCTGGTTCAGGCGATGCAGGCGGTCAAAACGAACGTCTTTGGCCAGCTCCAGCCTGTCAGTGAAGAGTTCCCTGACTGCAGCCTCCAAGTCATCTGCCGTCTCCTTCTCTGCTTTCTGAAGTCCGTGGATGATGACGTTATTTCGCTTCGACCTGCATTCCAAATCGTCGGTCTTCCTCTCCATCTCTTCGATCCTCTTCTCCAGGCGGACGTTACTCTCCCTCAGTGCGGCATTTTCCTCTCGTAGACGGGTACATTCTTCCTTCATGCTCTTCATTTCCGCATGCAGCACATCAAAACCGTCTTTGAGGCCTCTGATGTCATCCCTCACCGCGTCAAACTTCATGTTCAGCTGATAGAGCATGGACATGACATCGTTGGAACTCTGATCTCGGTTCTGGGATGAAGCATCCGGTGCTGGTGTGTCTCCAACACTAGCACGAGGCGAACGTGATGACTGGGATCCAAGTTGTGTTTGTTTCGTAGAAGTACGGGGTCCTGGATTTAATTCGACGTCGCCGCATTGAAACAACAACAAACTCCCCCAGAAGAAATACGAGAGGAGGAAACCACACACGACACCGGTAGTCTTGGTTTTCAATGTCAGTCCCAGTCTTGGTAATCTTGAATTTGCGCGTTTCTTCATAAATGCTATAAAAACAAAAAGAAAGAGTCCACATCGCTGCCTGAAAACCAATGTTTCTGAAGGCATGGCACCTAATTACAATGTCTGCCACAGATTAAGCAACAACAACGCGTATAACGCTTACAGTTGGCTAATTTCCGTCAGACGCGATCGCAAAGCCTGCTCACCGGCTGACTTCCACTCCAGCTCCCCGAGAGAGAGAGAGAGAGAGAGAGGGGAGGGAGTTAAAATCTCCCGGCAAATCAACAGTTATAGGCTGGTGTAGGCACTAGCTGTTGGACGTCTACGAGTAAAGAATTGAGTGTTCCTCAGAAAAGCGTCTTTGCCTCTGCTTCTTCGATAGTAACATGGATGACATGGTTAAAGCAGTGGCCCGAGGTTCCGAGTCTTCTGTCGTTGTTAATGGCTTCGCACTCTACGCACCTGGGGCCACACAAACACAGACTCCACAGCGTTACGTCGCTGTGAAACGACGGTAGACCGAGTAACGTGGTTCTACCTCTTCTTCTACTAACACTCAGTGGATCCTCTTTCAGAATGCTTTTTGTTTTCGAGCAAGTTTTGCTGACTATGATATTTGTCTGGGTAAAGTTATGATTCTAGCTGTGAAAGAAGTCACATTCTGGGGAATTTGTGTTCGATTAGGAAGAAAAAAAACCTCAAAGTAAAAATCCACGTTCCAAAAACATCCTGTCAGAACGCCTTCGAGTTGTGATGCACACAATGTAGAATATTATTTTCCATCGTTTCGCAGGGCTTTAATCCACTCCATATTGCACTACGTCTGCCAGTTTGCCATGTATGAATTTACAAGACCTTCCTATCATATCGCAACATTCTTGATCCCATACACCATTAAGTGCTTGACTGGGTTTGGGGGCATTCATACTAAGCGTGCGTGCAGTCTGTGCGATGGGGAGAAACCATCCCTCTCCAAGCATAAACTACAGCTAAGTAAAGCTAGCGTCTGAACCTGTTCTCAGAACCTAGAAAACTGTGTATGATCTTTTGTTTTAAATTTTTTTTAACCGAAAATGCTATATCCTATCTATGACGTCTTTATGAATTAGAATTCTCACGAATTTACAAATTGCTGGCATTGAGTTTGGAGTTGTTTGTGACTTTTCATAATTTCCTCCTACCGTGCGTATGAGATCCGCTTTGATCTCGCTTCTTCCCATAAGGACTCCACCAAGCCTCTAGCAAAGAACATTTACTGACTACACCAAGTCCAAAGAAGGTGTTGCATCTGCTGCTTGATGATCCACTCCTCCAGCTCAAATGAATGTTGAAATCGCATTCCCCCCCCCCCCACCGCTTCATCTGCACTGCTGAACTGAGAGCCTCGGTCCCGGTACTAAAATGGTCAGCAGGTTTCAGTGTGGACATAAGAAATCTCTCATCCTCTTTGGCTCTCCTTGCTGGCTGCAACCGCAACCACTCTTAATTTCTGAACTTCTTTTAAACTGCATTTCCGCCTCAAATTAAAAAAAAAATTGGTGAAAATGTGAAAGACATGGCTTGTTGATGTTGGCAACCTTCCGATGTCTGGACCAATTCTAACTGATCACCATTTTCATCAAAATTCTTTCTTTTGCCTGCACTGGGTGCGCATCTTTTTTTTTTTTCTTTGTTTTGAACCTATGTTTGTGTAGGTAGAAGGACCTACCCAGTTTTGGGGATGATTCTTTCTGTTTATGTAGAAGCGCTTCTCATTAGCAGGTAAGCAGGATCTTGTCGTAAGCCTGTGAGTGCATTACAGGGCGAAACAGGTATCTCTTGCAGGTCTTGCTGAGTTCCATTTTAGATGAACTTCAAAGCAGAGCACGCATAGAACAGAGTTCCTTTTCGCGGCCTCTTCCCTTTAAACGCTGGTCTATCTTGTAACAGTGACAGC
>CM065714.1:91325046-91330046 GCA_033310375.1 Conus canariensis
ACATACGCGCGCGCGCACACACACATACACACGCACGCACGCACGCATGCACACACGCATGCACGCACACATACAAACTCACTCAGTCACACACTGACTTTGAGAGAGAGAGAGAGAGAGAGAGAGAGAGAGAGAGAGAGAGAGAGAGAGAGAGAGAGAGAGAGAGAGAGACAGCAACCTTTTGAAATATACATCGAAGTGTTCAGCTGCTTCAAATGAAAAAAAATGCCATCCTGGACAACAATCGACAAAGCGGTCTTTTTCCTACTGGTTGCAGCTTGTTCATTTTCCTCCTGACTGCGCTTGATGTCATTCAGTGCTGTGACATATCTCTGTGCCTGGCTGGAGTTCCATCAAGGATGTCTGGCCATCTTGTCAGAAGCCATACTGTCTTGGGGCTCAACATGGCGTGCAACAAAACGGTCTGTCTTTTTAGCGAAAGGCCGGCGAACGAGAAGGACCTTCACAGCTCTCGGTCATGTTAGACCAACCAGGACGAAAATGGGCGGCCTTCCGTAAACGTCAAACAGGAGAAAAACAAGAGTAACACCAACGACTAGTTTCTGCAAGTAAAATGTGGACACATCTGACAATGCATGGGGTTCCTTTCAACATTCTGTTTTATCTTAAAGCACGATTAAAAAAAAAAACAAGTCCATGTCAGTTTGTTTCTACACACACACACACACACACACACACACACACACACACACACACACACACACACAGCACACGCACGCACGCACGCTCACACACACACACACACACACACACACACACACACACACACACACACACACACACACACACACACACATTTTACTTGAAGAAACTGGTAATTGGTGCACCCATTCTTGTGGTTAGTAGAGCAATAAACGTGATGACTTGACTTTGCGAAAGATCGCCTTTTCCCTACTTTATTGGTCTAACGTGTCCAGGTAGCGTAAACATTCCTGCCGTTCTTCAGAGTTTGGTTCAAAAGACAGTTTTATTTTTCGTTGCACGCTATGTTGCTTTGATACCCTGCACTTTGGGAAATAATAGAAGACACGTGTAACAATAAGTCTGACGTGTTTCTGTTTTTCTGGTTTTTGTATTGATTGCCTAAGTTATTACCTCATCCATTTTGACAAGAGAAGAGAGAGGGGAGAGAGAGAGGAGAGAGAGGAGAGAGAGAGAGAAGAGAGAGAGAGAGAGATTTCAGAAACCTATATCATGTCAGTGTTCTGTGAAAAAGTAACAATGTACAGACCTTGCTGGAAGCATTTCAAAACAATGCCTCTGGGAACTCGTACCTGTTTCTTCCATGTTTGTCTCTCCTGCTCTGTGATTAAAAAAAAAAACCAAACAAACATTCTCAGAGCTTCCAGCTTCTTCTCAAGCAATGAAAAACAAAATTCTTCTCAAGAAACTTGACTACTCGCAATCACTATGTCCATGCCGAAGATGCAGTTAAAACTGCTTTCAGACTGTGTATTCAGTCTATCGCTTACATTACTTTAGCCTGTTCACGGCATGTCTAGGGTTAACGGGGGGAAAAAAGCTGAAAGACGTTTCAGTCAGAACTTCACTGTCATAAGTATTTTTATTCTTGTGTTATGGTCCTCCGAGGAAGAATATTAAAATCAATAAAAAAAAAAGCTTAATTATAACAACAAATATGACTACATGATACTGGGAATAGGGGAGAGTAAGGAGGGAGAAAGCAGGGCGGAGGGATGAGAGATTTTTAAGTGAATTGGAAGAACTGAAAGGGCTTGGCGTGGTTGCAGAGAGTGGAGAACAATTGGATGTAATTCACTTTTTTGAATGGAAACAGAATATAAAGATCTGAAAGATCTGCAGATGTTGTATTTAAATGTGTGTGGTATTGTGTTACAATTTCTTAATTTTAATTGCCGTGAAAGGGAAGAAAGATGTCAATGCAGATTGAAATATGGAGAATAGTAACCCCTAAAGAATAGATTGGAAGGCTGTACAGTACTGGAATACAGATGGGGCGAGGAAGATGGGAAGCAGTCTTGGAATCATTTTATGACGGATTTGCTATGTTTAACCTCATCTCTTCTGAAGTGTAATTCACTGGGTTGGTCTTGGTCCGACAGAAAAAATGGAGAAAAGAGAAAGAGATATAGTGGCAATTTTGATTTTGTTACAACTTTCTGCACTGTTTTGTTCTTTCTCAATCGTTTATATTTTCTATAACCTCTTATCCCAAATGCATATATGAGCGTATGGGAACACTCACACACACACACACACACACACACACACACACACACACACACACACACACACACACACACACACACACACACACACACACACTGGTCTTAGAAGAATCAACCCCCCAAAAGGTTTTTACTTGTGAGGCCTTATTGAAAATTGTACTGGTCCTTCAGAAACATATTTCCAATACATGGGCAGATGATGTCACATACAGATGAACCAGTCAAATTTATACAGCAGCATCCCAACGGTGCTGTTGAGTTATGATTCTCCACCAGCACCGGTGCCAACCGAAAGACCAGGATATGAGCGACAAAACGCGGTTCCCCCCCCCCCCCCCCCCCCCAGCCCGTTACTGGCCACAGTCTGAACGAGGCGAGAAAGATGAAAGGGAATGCTTCTGCCTGATTGCTTGTCGTGCCTCTGAGCGAGGCGGAGAGATGGCAGAGAATCCTGGACCAGTCTTCCGCCTGGTCGCTTGTAGTAGCCCACCTCCACTTGTAGTAGCCCACCTCCGCTTGTAGTAGCCCAGCTCCAAGCAAACTGGCAAAGGTGGTCGGGAACAGCGTACTTGTGTTCTACCCGAGTGCTGCTTGCCGAATCTTGAGTGGGGTGGGAAATGGACAGGAATGCTGGACTTGCGTTCTATTTTATTGTTGTGTTGAATCTTTGGTGGGGTGGAAATATGGAAGGAATACTGGACTTGTATTTTATTTTATTATTTTATTTTATTTTTTTTTATTGTTTCTTGTTGTGACTCTGAGTTGGGGGGGAAATGGAAAGGATTACTGGACTTGTTTTCTGTTCGATTGAGTAATGCCTCTTGTTCCTCAAGTATTTTCAGGCCAAATAGATTGGGGAAGTGTTGGAAAGGACGGAAATGAATATAGACGACGTCCTTGTTTTCATAAGGGTTAATAATGGTTTCTATTATAAATTACCATGCTTGCTGCATTTCTTTTATTCAAATTATTGTGCCTTTTCGTTATGTTCAAAGATTTTGCATTTTTTATCCCTCTCTCATGGTCTGTCTGTCTGTCTGTCTGTCTGTCTGTCTGCTCTCTCTCTCTCTCTCTCCACACACACACACACACACACACACACACACACACACACACACACACACGTACATGCACGCGCGTAGATTTCCGGCGCGCGCGCGGCACACACACACACACACACACACACACACACACACACACACACACACACACATACACACACCACACACACACACACACACACACACACACACACACAACAATGAAAATGCATAAGCGCACAAACATATCCATAAACACCTTGTTGTCTATCGACCATGGAAACCAACACCACACTTAGGACATTAAAGTCAGTACTAGATTTTCACCTTCATCTGTCATGGTCTCCAACAAAATCCTATACATGACCTCTCTTACATGCACGTTCCACAAATATTTATGACCAGCAAGCAATAGACTAAAGCGCCGAAATATCTGTTTGTTTCAATGAGGACTGTGTGCAAAAGTTATACTGATCTTCAGAAACATTTCAATGAAACAACAATTTTTTCCCCTGACAGTTCATATCAATAGCAAACGTACCCATCAGCATTCTAATACAGCATCCAAAACTTGGCGTTGTTGAGTTGGTACGATTCAACATCAACGACTGACGCTGATATATAGAAAAGCAGACTAGGATACGAAGGGCGATGCGCCGTTCCACGGGACATGACAAGTAATCGGAGCGAGGAGGGAAGAAAGATGGGAAGGAATTCTGGAATTGTCTTCTGCATGGTCGCTGCTTGTCGGTCTGAGTCCGTGTTGTCGGTGGAACGGGCTATGATGATAACGGAGAAGATGGACGGGTTGGGGTGTGATACAATAATATTTCCCAATCAGAATCTTCCGCAGTTATCCTTCACCATCTCTCTGTCTCTGCCCTGCCTGTCTGGCTGTCTCTCTGTCTGCCTGGCTGTCTCTCCTTTTTTCTGTCTCTGTCTCTATCATCTCCCTCACTCTTTCTTGCCTCTGGCTGTACCCTTCTCCCAACCCCTCTTTCGTGCTTTCCCTCTTCTCTCCTCTCTCTCCTTCTAGCTCCCCCCCCCCCCCCCCCCCGCCCCCCGGTCTGTTTGTCTCTCAGTCTCTTTGTTTATCTCTCTGACACTCTTGGTTTCTCTATGATTTTGTCTTTCTTTGTCTTGGCCTTTGCCTGTCTCTCACTATTTCTTTTTCTCCTGTTGTCTGGTTTTATGCCTCTCTGCCTCTTTCTCTCTCATCTTACCCCCCCCCCCACACATTCCCTCCTCTCTCTCTCTCTCTCTCTCTCTCTCTCTCTCTCTCTCCTCTCTCTCTCTCTCCGCAATCCCTCTCTCTCTTTTATGTACGTTTCCACATGCATAGTGCCATTTAGCTGAGAACACTATCAGATAAGCGTAAGTATCGTTTGCTTATCGTCGTCCATGGAGGAGGATGTTAAAAACACACACATGAGCACGTGCAACCCTCTCCTACCTCCACCCCACCCAAAACTAACACACGTACACGAACAAACACGCACGCACACACACACACACACACACACACACACACACACACACACACACACACCACCGCGACACACACACCATGCTGCACACACACCCGCATCACACCACACCCGCGCCATACACCCTCTTCAAACACCATCACCACACCACACACTACACACACACAGCACGCACACACACACCGCACAACACGACAACAGACACAACACACACACACACAGACAACACACACGCACACGTC
>CM065714.1:91340046-91347546 GCA_033310375.1 Conus canariensis
AGGCAGAGAGACAGAGAGACAGAGAGAGACAGAGACAGAGGCAGAAGAGAGAGAGACAGAGAGACTCGACCGCGCGCATGCATTACCAATGATTGCTTGAGTACGTGAAACGAGTTTGCAACGAACTTGTTTCATGTTACTGTCTGCAATATCTCGTGCAATTTGCCCTCTCCCTCTAATTTCCATTCTACTACTACCACAGAAATGACCAGATATCGAAAGCAGCTTCAATGCCGATGTTCCAGGCTTTTGACACACAAGCTTTACGTCGGCTTTGCTAGTAATCCTCTTCACAAGTTGTTTGTGTTGAAGTAACTGTTGTAAATGTCTTAAATGCTTCTCTTTTGGTCAGTTTTCTGCGGTCTTCGTGAGCGAGGAATGTCATGTAATCGGAAGACGCGTGACATGCTGAATGTTCAGAATTTGCATACAAAAATGAGATAGCTAGTGTAAGTCAGCTGAGAAATAATATGTGTAACAATCTCAATCATCAGGCAATACCCAGAATTAGAACTGAGTGTGCAATGGGCTAAAATGGGAAGACTGGAACTACACAGTCGAGTTTCATTCTCCTGTTGGACGCTTCTCTGAGAGTGTTGCTCAGATTTTGTGGCCAATATACTGCGGGTGACTGAATTTCTCAGGGCAGTTTGACACCAGGATACATCATGAAAGGAATCATACAGTGCAGCGCCGCCATATGGTCTCTATGCAGAGTAAAATTCCAGAGAATCCTCTTCATCATCTTCATCCTCACTGCTCTTTATAAAAATTTTCAAATTCTGGGCTCTTCATGCCCTTTCGTCGTGATGACCTCAGTTTGGATATCCTGTCCGCGTCCATGCCTGTGCTGGTTTCGTGTTAGTGTTCACGGTGTTGGCGAGTACAGGGGACAGTTGTGGGATGGACGTGCTGGACCCCTCTGAACGGGGACGGACGGTCAGTCAAACTGGCTCTGTGACTAAGCAGTTTTTATCGTCAGTAGGGGACTCACGGGGTTATGTCCTACGTCTGGTGGTTCTGAACAGGCATTACCAACCTATCTCGATAGCAGTTCACTGGCCTTAAGATCATATACGTTTTTTAGCCTATGTTAATGTTAATGTTTTTGCAAGTTCATGAACACGGCATCTTTCAGTAGGGCCAGAGCCATTGTCTCTCTGTTGTCCGTAGCTGGCTGCGAGCAGATAGATAGTGGGCCCTGGTGGTACTGGGACTTCAACTTCATATTGTAGCGGGACTTTTGTTAGAAGGAAGTGGTGCGGCCGTCTGGGGAGGGACGCTCATTCACGTTGGACCAGCGACTAGCGTCGTCAGTAAGAGTTTCATTAGGCGATGTACCGTTCGCCTAGAGAGTGATCCCGCCTATTTCATGGGACAGATGCCACTGTCGGCACTCCCAAAGCAATTTTGCCCCAGTAGACAGCTTAACAATTGGATCAGAGAAAAGTGCCAAAACATGCGTGTGAAACAGCGCGCCTGTAATGCAGAAAGTTGCTATTCCGAACGTTATCCTGGCGTACATTCAAATCAAATATGTGACAGTGTACATCTATTTGTTTTGACCCATAGACTGAGAAAAGGTAACTCTATATATAAGACAGGGATTACCTACACCTGATTTTTTTTCGGAACTGATCTATTTACATCAATTTATAAAATAGATAGCGAATCTACTGACATCCTGAAGGCATTATACTAGCTAAGGGCACTCGTTTTATCTAACATATTGCCCCCAGATAAAAAGAAAGTGAAAACTGAAACAACAATGATAAACATTAAATACATGAAAACAGCACGTGTGCAAATAGACATAAGAAAACAAACCGCTAGCGTCCACGCTGCATGATGTTTATGGTCATTCTATTTTGGGTTCCAGATAGGAACATAAAAGCAGCCATGATGTAAATTATAACAAGACAGGCAAAAAGTAAAGGTCTTGCGGAATAAAGACCAGTGAATGGGTTACAAAGGCAGAAAAAAGTAACATTAATTTTTGCAGAGAGAGAGAGAGAGAGAGAGAGAGAGAGAGAGAGAGAGAGAGAGAGAGAGAGAGAGAGAGAGAGAGAATCAAAGAGGGAAATGAAAAAGAGGAAATTACAAGCTAAGAATTTCCGTGCACGGTAATGACATGTGACGTGTGATCAATTCGACTCTTTCAGAACGAGTGTGGCTGCATTGTTCTGTATTCTCTGGAAGCGTGTGGTACCGGCTGCTAGGAGACCGGCCAAAGCAGCGTGGCGGTAGCTAATCCTGACATGACAAATGAGCACAATACTTGGGCAGTGGCGCCACCAGTGAGGTAGAGGTCAAAAGAAAGGAAATAATGAACAAATCAATGACTGAATGGACACGAAATAAAAGAACAGAAAAAAAACACCCGTAAGAAGAACAGGAAAGGGAAGGGAAGGTGAGAGATGGGAAACAAGAAACAAGAAAACTAGTATGGCAGGAAAGAAGGGAAGAAATAAGTTTTTAAAAAAATAAGGAAGAAAGAAACATAGGACTGACAGTATCAGGGTAGGTGTTAAAGTAGGAAACAAGATAAAAGAGAGAAAAGGTGGGGTGTAAGAAAAGAAGAAAGGAAGGGAAAAAAAACAGTGCAGAAATGAAAGTAGGAATGAAGAGAAAGAATTAGGAAGGAAGGAAGGAGGAGCAAAGTTGGAAAGAAAGTATAAAGTATGGTAGGAAAGTTGAAAGGAAGGGAGGTGGGAAATAAGGGAAAAGTAATGTGAGGGTTAAAAACAAATGAAAAAGATTTCTCATGATGTGACAAGAGTACTATTGATCTCAACCTCCTACAACTAAAGACTGCATATAAATGGTCGGTCATCTCGATACCTCCCAACAGGCTATACACGCTCACAAAAAATGCACAGAGCGCACGTAAACGAGCATAACTCATAAATCACATATATGCGTGTGCACATGTGATAACACGTGAGTGCGGATACGCGCACAAGCACAGCTACCCACTCAGGGCACACGCAGCTTCGCACACAGTACAGACAGACAGACAGACAGACAGAACACACACACACACACACACACACACATATAAAAATTATATATACACATATATACACTCGCACATGCAAAGCCTCCCCTTTTCCCCTTCTCCACACACACACACACACACACACACACACACACACACCACGCACCACCACACACACACGCACCACCACGCACCACACACACACACACACCACACACACACACACACACACACACACGAGCGCGCACGAGCACGAACTTACCTGTACTCACAGGCATAAGCATATGAACACATCCACACACACACACACACACACACACACACACACACACACACACACACACACACACACAAAAGTACACACACACACACAAAGCACACACACATAACACACACACACACACGCACGCACACACACACACACACACACACACACGCACACACGCACGCACGCACGCACAGCACGCACGCACACACCAATATACACACATGCCCATGTACTGCACACACACACACACACACACACACACACACACACACACACACACACACACACACACACATGCGTGCGGGCGCACGCACACACACACACACACACACACACACACACACACACACACACGCACACACACATACACACACACACACACACCCCCACACACAAAAGTACACACACACACACACACACACACACACACACACACACACACACAACACACACACACACACACGCCACGCACGCACTCACACACACACACGTACGCGCTTACAAGCACGCCCTTGCGCAGATGCTAAATTTTCTGTCAGCATGATAAGCCATTCATGTTAAAGCGCCCATGGTGAAATGAAAGCACTAAACAAAAAGATCTGACGCCAGGTGTTTCAAGAACCCACTTTCCGTCAGGCCTGAAAGAGCGCCGCATCAATGGACAGCTGTCCTCGGGAATCACATGCTGTCATGCCTGTAAAAAACCCCACTGCATTATGGGCTGGACAGCGTGGCACTGTCACCTGAAATCACTTCCCATCAGCCCTGAAAGAACACCGCAGGTTGGGGACATCTGTCACCAGAAATCACTTTCCATCAGCCCTGAAAGAACACCGCAGGTTGGGGACATCTGTCTACCATGAAATCACTTTCCATCGGGCCTGAAGAACACCGCAGGTTGGGGACATCTGTACCAGAAATCACTTTCCATCAGCCCTGAAAGAACACCGCAGGTTGGGGACATCTGTTACCTGAAATCACTTTCCATCAGGCCTGAGAGAATACTCCATTGGGACAATCTGTCAGTGAATCACTTTCATCCGCCTGAAAAAAACACTGCAGTTGGGACACTGTCACGAAGAAATCACTTAAGCCCTGAAAGAACACCGCAGGTTGGGGACATCTGTCACCTGAAATCACTTTCCATCAGGCCTGTAAGAATACTTCAATCATTGGACAACTATCAGGGCAAGTGACTTTCTACCGGGCCTGAAAAAGAACACTGCAGTTAGTGGACAGCTTTCACGAAAAATCACTTAACATCAGTCCTGTTCCATTATTCTTCGTCGTGAATGCACCGGGTTTGATTGAGATTTTCGCCCATCAGCTGTTGATCGAAGAGCGTATCATCTCATCAGATTAATATCTAAACGACCATGGACTTTCCGACATTGCCAGACCCTGCAGGCCATAGACATTAATACGCTAATTCTCTTGTCACAGCTACGTCCAGAATGCTGTTGTGTGATGGCTGTCCTGGGGAATTTGCTGTCAACAGAGACAACCCAGAAAGGAACGCTACAAGAATGCGAGTTTCTGATAATTCGCTCGAGTTCTTCTGGGTACGGGAGCAGATTGAGGGAGATGGAAGAGATGGGCGGGCATGCTAGTATTGTCTTCTGCTTGATTTGCTGTTTTTCATACTTCATTGATGTTGCTGTCTGAAAGCACGATAACTAGGAAAGTAGGAAAGAAAGATTCCTTCAATTCCTTGATTATTGCCGGCTATTTAATTAATTTTCTTGTAGCTTCCAAACATCTGGTTCAATTAATTTCGACAGAGTAAATTTTAAGAGCATTGTTTCCTGCATGTTTGATGAATTCTGAATATCACTTATGTTTTATGAAGAAAATTCCTCTCAATTCGTTTTCAGTGAGTGAGTTCAGCAAGGTGTGAAAGAGACTGCTTTTTCATCAAAAATCAGTTGGAGATTGTCGTGGTTCAACTTCTGTCAAATGAGTGCAGGCCGTTCTAAATGACAATATCGCAAAGGTGGTGAGCGAATCTGAAGTACACGGCTCAGATCCCATAGGGGGCTTTTTGAAATCTCACCTTCTTTTCAGTAGATTCCAAGTGATTTTCTGACAGCTTGTCAATAAACCGAGATCCCTTGCGCTGGATTCACTTTGCGCGCGTGAAAGAAGCCATGACAACAAAGGGGTTGTTCTGGGAGAAATTTTGTGAAAACGTCCTCTGATATGCAAAACGGGTGACAAAAATATATCATTTAGTACCATACTGTAGCAAAGCACACTGCCTGGGGGACAGCAACTGAGGTTTCACCCGGAGAAATCTGTTATGACAATGAAGTTATACAATACAATACAGCACAATACAATATATACCAACACAACACAATACAGTATGATGATAGACTGCCTGAGTAAAATTGACGTAACTGCCTTCTCCTAGTCCTTGGAGCCCCAGCATGTGGTTTGTCATTCGGCCATAGTCACATTATCCAGTCTTTGGCTAATTTATTTGACAGGTGTTGGTGGGCGGTTGCTTCTGAGAAAACTCAGACCAGAGTGCTACAGGACTGTGAAATCCTGATAGTTTGGAAAGCTTCACTGCGGTTGCCAGTGACCTGAATTAGGCGGAATGGACAGATGGTAATACGGGACTAGACATCTAGTTGATTTTTTACTATTACATCTCAATTACTTTGCATTGATAAGGATAATGTGGGGATCACATCGTGAAGAAAAGAACCCTCAGATCTTAAATTGGTATCTCTTCTTACATTTGTTATATCCACTATTCATGCCATTTGATTTTTTTTCCTTTGTTCATTGTATTTGCTATCATTTTGCTTGTGATATGATTTGTTCATTCCGTTTGTTGTATTACGTTGTCATATTATTCTGCTTTCTGTATCCTTTGTTTCCATTTGTTATAATTCCGTTTGTTACATCCATTGTTCGTGTGCCGTTCATTATGTGAAATGTGATTTCCTTTTGTTATCATCCCATTGGTTGTAGACATTGTTTCTTTCCTTATTTTTTTGTTGGCAGCACGTCCTCCTCACGTCCTCCTCACATTGATAAGCCATATTTACGAACTTTGCCTCTCCCACTGCCCTGTCTAATCCCGATGTAAAGGGCCAAAGAGCCACCGTCGACGACATCCCAGCTATTGATTTATAGCACCCCAAGGGCACTGACTTCCATAACAGACAAGCCCGGATGTTACAGGGATTTGAGGTGTCCCTAATACTTTGGCCAGCTCCACTGAGTGTCGTAAATAATCTGAAGGAGTTTGGAAAGATGGAACAAAATACTGGACTTTTCTTCTGCATGACTACTGCTGGGGGGAAGATAGAGAGACACAAGTCGCCATTTTCAAAATTGCGGTTTCCTGTCTCAGTGTTTTCCAGATCGCCGTTCAAACTCTATGCTGGGATTTAGTGCCATTTTGCCGTCATTATCCCGAGGGCTGTATCATGGTAGTTCATACATGACGAAAGCCATAACCTACACTGAATGGCCCAAATGCATATGAAAAATGTCAAGAAAGGGAAGTGAACAAAGTGGACTATTGATTGTTTGTAGTCATAAAGATCTTGCTTCCTTCAGTTTAATTAATCTGCGTCAGGACGGCAAGTTGACAACAACTGGATAGCAAGGTGACAGCAAGTAGATACCAGCTGGGTAGCAAATTGACACCAGCTGGGCGGCAAGTAGATTCCAGCTGGGCGGCAAGTTGATACCAGCTGGGCGGCAAGTTGATACTAGCTGGGCGGCAAGTTGATACCAGCTGGGCGGCAAGTTAACACTAGTTGGGTGGTAAATTGACGCCAGCTGGGCGGCAAGTTTATGCCAACTTTGTGGCAAGCTGACACAAGCTGGTGGCAAGTTGATACCAGCTGGGCGGCAAGTTGATACTAGCTGGGAGGCAAGTTGATACCAGCCGGGTGGTAAGTTAATACTAGTTGGGTGGTAAATTGACGCCAGC
Source organism: Conus canariensis (assembly GCA_033310375.1). Taxonomy (NCBI): domain Eukaryota; kingdom Metazoa; phylum Mollusca; class Gastropoda; order Neogastropoda; family Conidae; genus Conus; species Conus canariensis. The sequence continues at coordinate 91,347,268 of CM065714.1, forward strand.
TGGGCGGCAAGTTTATGCCAACTTTGTGGCAAGCTGACACAAGCTGGTGGCAAGTTGATACCAGCTGGGCGGCAAGTGGATACTAGCTGGGAGGCAAGTTGATACCAGCCGGGTGGTAAGTTAATACTAGTTGTGTGGCAAATTGACGCTAGCTGGGCGGCAAGTTTATGCCAACTTTGTGGCAAGCCGACACAAGCTGATGGCAAGTTGATACCAGCTGGGCGACAAGTTGACACCAGCTGGATGGCACTATGACATGACCTGGGTAGCAAGCTGACA
>CM065714.1:91352546-91367546 GCA_033310375.1 Conus canariensis
TGAGAGCTGTTTCATGAGGCTGTATGCAGACGTTCCTACAAACCCCCTAGCTCCAATTTCTGCAGTGAGGACTTTGACCTGGTAGCCTTCTCTCCTCAGGCTGTTTGCCAGATCAGCATACTTTTCAGTCTTGTAGATTTGAGCTGCCTCCATTCTGTTCTCATATGGCACCGTGAGCTCGATCATGATCAGCTGCTTGGTTGACTTAGAGTGGACTACTATGTCTGGTCTCATGCCACTCTTGCTGATGATCTCTGGGTGACTCTTCCATTCTGGGAGGTCTGCAGTGCACTCCCAGTCATCTGCCCCGTCCAGCAGACTCTGCCTGCATGTTTCGAGTGGCACTGTTGTTCTTGGCCATGATTTGCTGCCTCCTGCCGTGAAGAATGTTGCGGGTGCTTTTGGAGTCCTGATTTTCCCTTTTGTGGTGTTGGTACTAGCCCAGACTACTTGTACAATCTCTTTGAGCACTTGGTTGTGCCTCCATGTGTACCTTCCTTGAGCCAGGGCTACTTTACATGAGCTTAGGACATGCTCCACTGTTTGTTTTTCATGGCAGAGAGGGCATGCAGGATCGTCTGTTTTCCCCCACTTCACCAGGTTTGCATTTGAGGGCAGAAGGTCATATGCAGATCTGAGAATGAAGCTGATCCTGAGAGGGGCCATGTGCCAAATGTCATTCCAAGTGAGACTTCTTTGGAGTGCATTCTCCCACGTTGTCCATTGCCCTTGCTGGCTCTGCTGGACTGCTTTTTGGAGTCTTTTTTGGTTTCTTCTTTTCTCATCTCCTGAATCATCATGTCTCTTTTGGCTTTTCCTTTGGCCTTTGACCACCATTCAGTTTTGGTCACCCCCCGTCCTTGTCTGTTGGTCTGTGTGTGTCCTGTTATTTCTCTGATCTTGAGACTTTCTTTTGCAGAATCCATCGCCTCTTGAACTTTCCATTTTCTGCCTGTCTTCAGCTGGGGCTTGATTGCTTCTACCACCTTGTCTCCTGAGTCCTCCAGCATGCTTTGAAGTCTGATCTTCCCTGCTTTGTATTCCTCCAGGATGGATTTCAGTGGTAGTTTCAGCTTTGCTTGGCGACAGTACAGCGCTATGTCAGTCAGACAGGGTGGGACACCAAGCCATTTCCTTGTGAACTTGTTGATTTTGGCTTCCATTGCCTCCACTATGCTGGTGCAGATGTCGTATATCATCAGAGGCCATAGGAGCTTTGGTATCAGCATGAACTGCAGACACCAGACCTTGTATTTGCCAGGGAGCCCACACTGGTCAATGGTCTCCAAGCCTTCCTCCGCCATCTGCTTGGTTTCTTTTGCTCTTTGTGTGTCTTTCAGCGTATCATCATACCATCTTCCAAGGCTCTTGACTGGTTCTTCTGTGACTGTTGGAATGGCCTGGTTGGCAACACTGAAGACCACAGATCCGGCCACTTTTCCTTTCCTCAGTGAGAGACTCCGTGATTTCTTTGGCTTGAACTTCATTCTGGATGAGGCAACTATGTCGTCCAGCCTCTCCAGCACATGACGTGTCTCGTCTTCTCTGGATGAAATCACTGTAGTGTCATCCATGAAGGCCTTGAGAGGAGGCATCTTGTATCCATCACCAAGGTCTGTTTGTCTCGCGTTGTTTGTTGCTGCTTTCAAGATGAGTTCCATTGCCAGCACGAACAGTATTGGGGAAATTGCACAGCCCATTGCAATACCCACTTCCAAGTTGATCCAGTCTGTTGTGTACTCCTTGGTAGAGAACCGCATTGAGAAGCCATTGAAGTACTTCTTGAGCATGTCGCGGATGTTCTTTGGCACATGGTACATCTCAAGAGCCAACTGTATCATCTCATGGGGCACAGATCCATATGCGTTTGCCAGATCAAGCCACACTACGTCCAGGTCTCTCTTTTCTGTTTTTGCTTTTTGGATTGCGTCCCAGATCATTGTGGCGTGTTCTACACAGCCAGCCACGCCTGGGATGCCACCTTTCTGGACTGACACATCCAAGTACTTGTTTTCCATCAGGTACTTGGTCAGCCTTGCTGCCATGACAGAGAAGAAGATTTTCCCTTCGACGTTCAGTAGTGATATTGGCCTGAACTGGCTGATGTCACTTGAGTTTTGCTCTTTGGGGATGTACACACCATCTGCCATCATCCACTGGCCGCTGATCTTCTGGTTTCTCCAAGCCGATCGCAGCAGCCTGTGGAGCCACTCCAGCACCTTGGGACATTTCTTGTAAAGCTGGTAAGGTATTCCGTTTGGCCCTGGTGATGATTTGGCTCTGGCTTTGTCGACCACCTTCTTGATTTCCGCCAACGTTGGAGGCTTGCCATTGAACTGTTCCTCAGGGTTGGTTGGCCACACCAGACCTTGAATGTCGAGTGGTGCTTTGCTCTGTGGGTCAGAGTATGTTTTCCTCAGATGCTGCTCAAGAACTCCTTTGTCCACACTTAGGGTCCCAGATTTTGGCTGCTCAAACAGTGTTCTGGCAAACTGGAAGGGATCTCTGAAGAAGCGCTCTTGTGTCTTCTTCTTTTTGCTCTTCCTCTTCCTCGCAGATTCCGCTTTGCTGAGGGCGCTGTGTTTTTCTTTCAGGTCTTTCCACAGTTTTTCCAAGCCTTGTTTATCAGCTGGCAGTGTGGTCTTCATTTGCATCTTGAGGTTTTTCTTTTGGACCCTGATCTTGTCCATCTTTTCGTGGCGTCTGGATTTCTTTGGAGGTGTTTTCTCTTTGGGTAGTTTTGCTCCATAGGCGTCTCTACATGTGGCATACACAATGTCCCCATATGTGGCTAGTTTGTGTTCCAGGGTGCTTTTCCCTATCAGTGCATCGAGTCTTTGGACGATTTTTGCATCCAGTTTCTCCCAATCTTCAGTTTCGTTTGCTCGTGGCAGGTTGAGTTTCAGGCGCCTGGCATCGAGGGCCTGTGCAAATTCCTCATCCGAACCAACAGCGTGGATGTCCTTGGCACTGTGGTTTAAATCCTGGCCTTGGTCTTCCGACGTCTTATCTGCTGATGCAGTGCGCTGCTGCTCATTCAGATGAGTCTTCACACATCCCATCTTTGTTCTGTGGATCTTCATGCCACGGGTGGTAGCGAAACGCTTTCCACAGACACATGGATATTCCATTTGGTCCATGTTCATAGTCCGTTTGGGATTTGCAGTCATGATTGGTTGAGCACCGATGGATTCATCATTCTCTCCCCCTTTCGGTGAATCCTGGGAGCATCTTTTCCTTTTATTCTTAGTAGCCACATGTTTAAGGCAAAGTGGGGAGCCAGCCCACAGAGCCCTTGGTTCTGGTCTTTCCCAGTGTCCTCCGGTCTTTCCCGGACGTCCTCCGGCCTATTCCCGGAAGTCAATGGTTTACCCATGCATCAGTAGAAAGAAACTCGTGGAGAGCGTGGCAGCAGAGAGTCCTCAGAAGAGAAGCCCCCTTATATATATAATAAACTAATAAATTCCAAGGATAAGTACCGAGCACCATTCCAGCAACTTACAGAGCAGCTTGGTGTTGCAATGACTGCAAGAAATATTCAATTATGAACAAAACGTGCTCTTATGTCTTAGATTGAAGAAATAGGGGGAGTTTAACCTATCAGTTATATATATATATATATATATATATTAATTAAAAAATATTTTAAAAATGAAGTGGTAAAATCTACAAGCTTGTTTCTAGCTTTGCTATCTTCAGGATGTCTTTTGGAGCACGCCAACGGTCTTTTATGGCGTGCGGGACTTGATTTCAACTCTGTGTGTGCAGGCGGATCTCATTTGCTGCACGTGCGGCCTGTGGTTCTTATTGGGGCCTGTTCAGGTGGAATGTGCTAGCAAAGATTTCCACTTGTGCCTGCAATTGTTTACAATTTCTACTTTTGTGTTCAGAGTTGCTAAGTGTGGTTTGCATAATATTAACCATTTTTCTGTGGAGCATAGATTGCATCTTTTTGAAATATTGTTGTATGGTACTGCTCTTTTTATGATTTTCCATGATATGTTGTAGTCTATTTTTTTATCTTTGAGTCTCCAGATGTATTTGCTCAGCTCTGTTTGATTTTTGTATTTTTCATTTTTGAATGACTGTTTGTGGTTTGCGTATCTGGTTTTGAAAGTGTTTTCAGTAATCCCTACATATGTTTCTTCTTCATTTTCTGATGTTACCGTAGCTTGGTATACAATGTTGCTGTGAAGACATTTATTGCTCAGGGGGCACTGTTCTTTTTTAGTGCAGTTGCAAGATGTCCTTTCGGCACCCTTCTCTTTTATGTTGCTTTTCATTTTGTTAGATGAATCAATCATGTTTTTGAGGTTGGGCATACATGAGTATGACAGTTTAATGGTGTTTTTGTTGAATATTTTGGACAGTTTGTGTTCTTTTGGGAATGATGTTGCCAAGATTTTAAAGAATTCTTTTCCTACATTTGTTTTTACTTGTCCATCGTATGGTGGGTTGTACCATATGATCTTTCTTTTCCTATTTTTCTTAATTCTGTTCGTGTTGTTGTCTGGACTGTATTGTAGTTTGTAATTGTAACCACTTTTTTGTAATGCTTCTTGATATTCTGTTGCTGCATCATTGAATGCGTTTTCATTGCATGACAGGTTGGATAGTCTCTTGTTTATACCATTGGGTATTGTTTTTAGTATAGATGGTGGGTGGTTGCTTTTGATGTTTACGTAGACTGGTATGTCATTGGGTTTTTTGTATGGTTTGTACATAATAATCGCTCCTCACGTTGAGCACTGTGGTCTGACAAAATCTGAAATGGAGAAAATCAACTTTAGGCAATCTACTAAAAACATACCATTTTCAAACCCACAAACTTACATTAAAAAACTGATAGAACAAACCGAGAAATTTGTGCGCAACATGAGATGGAAGGCGTTCTTCTTCCTAAACCCAAATGCAAAGAATGAAGACAAAAATACATATGGATTCAAATCATGGCGATCACCTCCGACAATAGATGAAATGAAACCTTTTGAAGACAAAATGAAGGGACTGATAGCCAATATTAAATTCAAAAAATCAAATAACAACTTTCAAACATCACTAGCAAATGATATAAAACAAATCCAAAATGATAAAATGATATTCGTAAAGGCTGACAAAACGAGCAATTTTTACAAAATGGAACCAAACGAATACTCTCAACTCTTAAACAAAAACATCCAGAAAAACTACAAGAAAGCTGATAAAACTACACAGCAACATCCGCAAAAAAGAAAAAGAGCTTGCACATCGCATGGAGTTAAGTGATAGGGTAGAGGCAACAGCAACAAAGGAGGCCTTCATAACACTTAAAGACCACAAGCCTAACTTCCAAAACAACCCAACATGTAGACTAATAAACCCATCTAAATCCGAACTGGGCAAAATAAGCAAGAGAATTTTGGAAAAGGCTATAGAAGATATAAAATCAAACACTGAATACAACCTTTGGAAAAACAGCTATGAAGTCATACAATGGTTTAAGAAACTCAACAAACAGAGAAATACAATGTTCATTACATTTGACATAGTAGACTTCTATCCATCCATAGATGAAGAACTACTCAACAAAGCTTTGAAATTTGCCAACAAATACACAAATATAACAGAGTCAGAAATGGAGATTATTTTCCACACCAAAAAAACCTTACTCCATAGCAGATATGAAACTTGGATTAAAAAAACGAGCAAAAACTCCACATTTGATGTAACCATGGGATCGTATGATGGTGCCGAAACATGTGAACTAGTCGGACTATTCATGCTATCCAACATCCAAAAACAACTTGGAAAACAGGCCGGTTTATACAGAGATGACGGCCTCGCTGCATTAAACAATAATCCAAGAACCATTGAAAACAAGAAAAAAGAATTATGTAAAATCTTTAAAAACCACAACTTAAAAATCACAATAGAAGCAAACAAAAAAGTAGTGAATTACCTAGACATAACATTAGACCTCAATGACCATGTGTACAAACCATACAAAAAACCCAATGACATACCAGTCTACGTAAACATCAAAAGCAACCACCCACCATCTATACTAAAAACAATACCCAATGGTATAAACAAGAGACTATCCAACCTGTCATGCAATGAAAACGCATTCAATGATGCAGCAACAGAATATCAAGAAGCATTACAAAAAAGTGGTTACAATTACAAACTACAATACAGTCCAGACAACAACACGAACAGAATTAAGAAAAATAGGAAAAGAAAGATCATATGGTACAACCCACCATACGATGGACAAGTAAAAACAAATGTAGGAAAAGAATTCTTTAAAATCTTGGCAACATCATTCCCAAAAGAACACAAACTGTCCAAAATATTCAACAAAAACACCATTAAACTGTCATACTCATGTATGCCCAACCTCAAAAACATGATTGATTCATCTAACAAAATGAAAAGCAACATAAAAGAGAAGGGTGCCGAAAGGACATCTTGCAACTGCACTAAAAAAGAACAGTGCCCCCTGAGCAATAAATGTCTTCACAGCAACATTGTATACCAAGCTATGGTAACATCAGAAAATGAAGAAGAAACATATGTAGGGATTACTGAAAACACTTTCAAAACCAGATACGCAAACCACAAACAGTCATTCAAAAATGAAAAATACAAAAATCAAACAGAGCTGAGCAAATACATCTGGAGACTCAAAGATAAAAAAATAGACTACAACATATCATGGAAAATCATAAAAAGAGCAGTACCATACAACAATATTTCAAAAAGATGCAATCTATGCTCCACAGAAAAATGGTTAATATTATGCAAACCACACTTAGCAACTCTGAACACAAAAGTAGAAATTGTAAACAATTGCAGGCACAAGTGGAAATCTTTGCTAGCACATGCCACCTGAACAGGCCCCAATAAGAACCACAGGCCGCACGTGCAGCAAATGAGACCCGCCTGCACACACAGAGTTGAAATCAAGTCCCGCACGCCATAAAAGACCGTTGGCGTGCTCCAAAAGACATCCTGAAGATAGCAAAGCTAGAAACAAGCTTGTAGATTTTACCACTTCATTTTTAAAATATTTTTTAACGGATGTTGCTCCCCAAGGGGTTGAGCACCTTCAGATTTTTTAAGGACTTTTTTTATATTGTTCATATATTATATATATATATATATATATATATATACTGATAGGTTAAACTCACACACACACACACACACACACACACACACACACACACACACACACACACACACACACACACACTTTCTCTCTCTCTCTCTCTCTCTTACGCACATACTCAAACGCGTGCAAACACACACACACACACACACACACACACACACACACACACACACACACACACACACACACACACACACACACACACACACACACACACACAACACAACACACACACACACACACACACACACACACACACACACAGGCACGCACACACGCACGCACACATGCCCATACACAAATGCTAACTTCTCTGTCAGTATAGTAAGTCACTGATGTTATAGCTCCCATGTCGAAATGAAAGCACTCAAAAACTTTGATGTCAGCTGACCCCAGAAACCACTTTCCATCATGCCTGCAAGAGCGCTGCAGTTAATGGAAAGCTGTCCCCCAAAATCACTTGCTTTCATGTCTGTGTGATCACTGTAGTGAGGAGACACTGTCCCCAAGAATCACTTGCTATCATGCCTGTGTGAACACTGTAGTGAGGAGACACTGTCCCCAAGAATCACTTGCTATCATGCCTGTGTGAACACTGTAGTGAGGAGACACGGTCCCCAAGAATCACTTGCTATCATGCCTGTGTGAACACCGTAGTGAGGAGACACTGTCCCCAAGAATCACTTGCTATCATGCCTGTGTGAACACTGTAGTGAGGAGACACTGTCCCCAAGAATCACTTGCTATCATGCCTGTGTGAACACCGTAGTGAGGAGACACTGTCCCCAAGAATCACTTGCTGTCATGCCTGTGTGAACACTGTAGTGAGGAGACAAAGAATCACTTGCTATCATGCCTGTGTGAACCCTATAGTGAGGAGACACTGTCCCAGGAATCACTTGCTATCATGCCTGTGTGAACACTGTAGTGAGGAGACACTGTCCCCAAGAATCACTTGCTATCATGCCTGTGTGAACACTGTAGTGAGGAGACACTGTCCCAAGAATTACTTGCTATCATGCCTGTGTGAACCCTATAGTGAGGAGACACTGTCCCCAAGAATTACTTGCTATCATGCCTGTGTGAACACTGTAGTGAGGAGACAAAGAATCACTTGCTATCATGCCTGTGTGAACCCTATAGTGAGGAGACACTGTCCCCAGGAATCACTTGCTATCATGCCTGTGTGAACCCTATAGTGAGGAGACACTGTCCCCAGGAATCACTTGCTATCATGCCTGTGTGAACACTGTACTGAGGAGACACTGTTCCCAAGAATCACTTGCTGACATGCCTGTGTGAACACTGTAGTGAGGAGACACTGTTCCCAAGAATCACTTGCTGACATGCCTGTGTGAACACTGTAGTGAGGAGACACTGTCCCCAGGAATCACTTGCTGACATGTCTGTGTGAACACTGTAGTGAGGAGACACTGTCCCCAAGAATCACTTGCTGACATGCCTGTGTGAACACTGTAGCGATGAGACACTGTCCCCAGGAATCACTTGCTTTCATGCCTGTGTGAACACCTATAGTGAGGAGACACTGTCCCAAGAATCACTTGCTATCATGCCTGTGTGAACACTGTAGTGAGGAGACACTGTCCCCAAGAATACTTGCTATCATGCCTGTGTGAACACCGTAGTGAGGAGACACTGTCCCCAAGAATCACTTGCTATCATGCCTGTGAGAACACTGTAGTGAGGAGACAAAGAATCACTTGCTGTCATGCCTGTGTGAACCATATAGTGAGGAGACACTGTCCCCAAGAATCACTTGCTATCATGCCTGTGTGAACCCTATAGTGAGGAGACACTGTCCCCAGGAATCACCTGCTATCATGCCTGTGAGAACACTGTAGTGAGGAGACACTGTCCCAAGAATCACTTGCTATCATGCCTGTGTGAACACTGTAGCGATGAGACACTGTCCCCAAGAATCACTTGCTATCATGCCTGTGTGAACACTGTAGCGAGGAGACACTGTCCCCAAGAATCACTTGCTATCATGCCTTTGAGAACACTGTAGCGATGAGACACTGTCCCCAAGATTCACTTGTTATCATGCCAGTGTGAACACTGTAGCGAGGAGACACTGTCCCCAAGATTCACTTGCTATCATGCCTGTGTGAACACTGTAGCGAGGAGACACTGTCCCCAAGATTCACTTGCTATCATGCCTGTGTGAACCCTATAGTGAGGAGACACTGTCCCCAAGAATCACTTGCTATCATGCCTGTGAGAACACTGTAGTGAGGAGACACTGTCCCAAGAATCACTTGCTATCATGCCTGTAGGAATGCTGCAGTTCTGGACACTTGTCACCAGCCATCACTTTCGATTCGACCTTTAAGAACACTGTAGTGAGAGGACAGCTGTCACAAAAAAAATCACTTACCATTAAGCCTCTTCCATTATTCCACGTCGTGCGTTCAACCTGTTTGAACGAGATTTTGGCCAACTGTTGATCACTAAATATACCGTCTCAACAGAGTGATATCTTAACAAACTTTCCGTCATCGCCGAACCTTGTTGGCTCTAGAGATTAACCAGCAAATTCGTTTGTCACAGCTACTTCCAGAATGCCGTTGTGTAACAGCTCTCCTTGGGAATTTGCTTTCAACAAAGAAAACCCAGATCGCAACACTACGAGAAAGCAGGTTCCTGATATTTCGCTCGAGTTCTTCTGGGTCATGGAGGCAGTCTGAGGGAGATGGCAGAGATGAACGGGCATTGTAGAGTTGTCTTTTGCTTGATCGGCTGCTTATCATACCACATTCGTTGAGCTGTCTGAGGGGACGGTGATCGTGCTCAGATCTGGAGAAGCAAAGAAAAATTCCTGCGAGTCCTTTATTATCACCTTTCGTTTTATTGATTGTCTTGTTACTTCCAAGCATCTGATTCAATTAATTTTGACAGAGTAAAATTCAAAGTGCAATTTTTTTTGTTCATTTGATTCCTGAATACCACTAATGCTTTATGAAGAATATTCCTTTCATTTCTTTTTCATTTAATGAACCAGCAACAAAAAAACAGCTGAAGATTGTAACCGTTCATCCTCAGTCAAATGAATGCGGGTCGCCTTTTAAATAAATAACACGCTTGCCTAAGGGCTGAGAGGACCTGGAGTACACGGCTGCTTTTCAGCAGATCGAAGTGATTTTCGTAGAGGTAGTCTTTCAGACGAGACAATAAAACAGATCCCATGTGTTGCATTCACTTAGCGCACGTGAAAGAAGCCATGGCAACAAGGGGAGAATTTTTTTAAGTCTCATTAATACGTAAAAGAAAACAGAATAAAAAGAAAAGAAAAAAAAATGACAAAAATATGTCGGTGGCACCATACTGTAACAAAGCGCACTCCCTGGAATACAGCAGCTCAAATGTCACCTAGAGAAATCTGTTGGAACAATGAAGTTACACAATGCAATACAATACAATACAGTACAATACAGTACAATACCATACATACAATACAGTGCAGTACAATGATAGACAGCCTGAAGAAAACTGACTTACCTGGCACATGCTAGTCCCTAGAGCCTCCTGTGGAGAAAGATCTGTCACTCGTCCATTGCAACATTATCGGTTTTTAGCTGAATTATTTGACAGCTCTTGGTGGACAGTTACTTCTGAGAAAACCCAGATCAGAGAGCTACAGGACTGTGAAATCCTGTTGTTTTGGTGGTCGTCTCTGGCCGTCACCAGCAACCTGAGATGGGCAGGATAGATGGATGGGAATACTGAACTAGACAAGTAGTTGATGTTTGATTATCACATCTCATTTACTCCGCAGTGGTAAAGATAGTGAATGGATCGTATCTGGAGGAAAACAAATCTTAGATTCTTATTGTAAGTATCTCTGCTTACGTTTATTATATCCATTGTTCATGCTGTTTGATATACGTGTATTGTTCATTGTCTTTGTCATTATTCCTTTTGTTATCTCTTACGTTAATTCCATTTGTTATTAACACTGTATGTTATATCATGCTGCTTTTTATATCCTTTGTTTTCGTTTGTTATAATTGCATTTGTTTCATCCATAACATGTCTATTGCTCTTTCCGTTTATTACATCCAATGCAATTTCGGTTTGTTACCATTCTATCGGTTATAAATGTTGTTTCTTTTGTTATATCCATTTTTTGGTCTGTTTATCTCCATTACCAATTGAGTTTGTCGTCTCTATTGTTCATTCGTTTATCATGCCCATTTTAAAAAATCCGTTTGTCACATTAATCTCTATCTCTATGATTTATTCCATTTGTTATCTCCATTCATTCTGTTTGTTATGTCCGTCTTTTAACGCATTCCTTATACCTGTTGTTCATTCTGTTTTATATATCCTTTGTTCTGCTTGTTGTAGCCATTGTTCAGCCTATCATCCATTGTTCATTCCATTCATCATATCCATTATTCATTCCATTTTGGTTTCTCTTTCATTCATTCTATCTATGATCTTTATTGTTTATTCGTTCCCACCTTCCCCTCCCTCCAGTGGAATTTTTTGTTTAACGAAAAGAAATCGATTAGAAATGATAACACGTCCTCACACTGATAAGCTACATCCCTGAAGTTTGTCTCTCCCACTTGCCTGTACAAGGCCCGAGAGCAACGCTCGACGACATAGCAGCTGCTGATTTACAGCTCCCGAGGGGGGGGGGGGGACTGGCTCCCACAACAGACAGGCCTGGATGTTACAGGGATTTGAGGGGTTCCTAATACTTTGGCCGGCTCCGATGGGGGTCGTAAATAATCCGATGGGGCTGGCAAAGATGGAAGGAAATACTGGACTTGTCTCTTGGCCGGCTCCGATGGGGGTCGTAAATAATCCGATGGGGCTGGCAAAGATGGAAGGAAATACTGGACTTGTCTCTTGGCCGGCTCCGATGGGGGTCGTAAATAATCCGATGGGGCTGGCAAAGATGGAAGGAAATACTGGACTTGTCTCTTGGCCGGCTCCGATGGGGGTCGTAAATAATCCGATGGGGCTGGCAAAGATGGAAGGAAATACTGGACTTGTCTCTTGGCCGGCTCCGATGGGGGTCGTAAATAATCCGATGGGGCTGGCAAAGATGGAAGGAAATACTGGACTTGTCTCTTGGCCGGCTCGATGGGGGTCGTAAATAATCCGATGGGGCTGGCAAAGATGGAAGGAAATACTGGACTTGTCTCTTGGCCGGCTCCGATGGGGGTCGTAAATAATCCGATGGGGCTGGCAAAGATGGAAGGAAATACTGGACTTGTCTCTTGGCCGGCTCCGATGGGGGTCGTAAATAATCCGATGGGGCTGGCAAAGATGGAAGGAAATACTGGACTTGTCTCTTGGCCGGCTCCGATGGGGGTCGTAAATAATCCGATGGGGCTGGCAAAGATGGAAGGAAATACTGGACTTGTCTCTTGGCCGGCTCCGATGGGGGTCGTAAATAATCCGATGGGGCTGGCAAAGATGGAAGGAATACTGGACTTGTCTCCTGCAAGACTGCTGCTGGCGAAAGGGACAGAGACACAAGTCGCCGTTTTCAAAATTGCCGTGTCCTACCTCAGTTTCCCAAATCGCTGTCCAACTTATGCTGGGATTTAGTGGCATTTTGCCGTCATTATCTCAAAGGCTCTTCGTATATCGTAGTTCATACACCGTGAAAGTCATTACCTACACTAGATGGATCAAATGCAGGTGAAAAAAATCAAGAAGGAGAAAGCAGGGATGTGAAAAAAACAGATCATTGATTGGTTGTGGTCATGGTGATCTCGATTCCCTCTGCTTAATCAAACAGTGTGTGGATGGCAAGTTGACACCAGTTGGACGGGAAGCTGAACACTGAATGACATTTCTCTCTACCAACTGGTTCCTGTGAGAAACTGAATTCATAGGATACAGAGAATCGGTAACTGGCGAATAACTACCCCACAGTTGCTGCTCGTGGTATATCCTGTTCAGTTTGCAGACTGGGTGTGGCTGTGAATGGAACGGTCTGGGTGTAGTTATGCCACAAAGACAGACTGACACAGGCAGCTAAGGAAAACAAATGCGTTATAAATCTGTTTCCATCTTATCCATGGGGGAAAAGGAACCAAACAAACAAAACCTTGTCCCGCTGTGTTTTTGACCTGACTAATGAATATCACTGAGAGCCACGGCTGTTGCCTGAGGCTAGTTTGAATCTGGAGATGGAATTCGTGATCAAAGAATTAGCAGGGTATGTCTTGCCTTCAGCCTCATCTGTGTCAAGATGGCACGCGCACAGCGTTTTTCAAACAAACACTGTACTTGAATAGAGTAACAAGACAGGCTCTGTTTACAGTTCTTGCAGTAACATTACATCCTAAACTCTCTCTCTCTCTCGTCTCTGTCTCTCTCTCTCTCTCTCTCTCTCTCTCTCTCTCTCCTCTCATATTACAGAATAATAGACCTATGATGATATCTACGCACAAGTTGTTAACATACACCAGTGGCTAGAAATTTTTTTGTAAAACGGCTATTTTGTGTGCAGATTCTAAACGCCTTGAAAGCAGAGCAAAACATGCTTTGTTTCGTTGTATGCAGATATTTGTTAGTTTAGGAAAACAGTCCGGTCAGGAATGTATTAAAATGGTTAGTTCTTTTATGTCCAACCCATTGTACAGAACTGCGCTGAAACATGGGCTAGACATAATATTGCGAATATTGTGAAGCATATCCAGTATTTTCCATCACGAATGTTTGTGTAAAGCTGCCTCACATCAAATGATTTAAAATAAGCACATATTTGATACATTTAGATTCTACTGGTTCTACAGATAACCGGTTCAAGTTAAGTGACATACAAGAAACAAGAACATCAAAGCTAAGCCTGAAAGATGTTATATCATTAGATGTAAGGGGCAAGAGAAACAGTTAATTGAAATGAATTAGGGATGGGACATCCATGGATTACTCATGAAGTTGGGATTAAAATTACATCTTTGAAAATGCTTCGTTTCAGACTTGAGACTGGCATGCTTACGATCCAAAAAGCTAAAAGGATATCTGATATGTTTCTTCTTTGTCATTGTCATCACAAAGAGTGTAGAGAGATGAATGTGTTTCTTAGTTGTGTAAAATTGCTTCTGAAAGTGGGGTTCATTCTGTCTTCTGTTGTCCACTCTGGCATTCCAAAAACATATCTTTCTTCTGTATTTTAATTTATTTTACTAACGGATTCTCTTTGAAAGAGGCTACAAAAACAATTGGCCATCTATTCATAAATGCGCCTCAAATTAGGTCCCTAAGTTGTCCCATATTTATAATTTTTGTTCTTCTTTAAATTAAATGTTTCCATATCACGTATTGCGAGGAATGTGATTTTTAAATGAATTATCACAGTCACCCTCCCCTGTTTACGTAAGAAACCACGAAACCAAAATGAAAACTACAATTCTCTGTATTTGTCCATGGATTATTTCATACGCTCACACGCCCTTTCTTCCTCCCAAAACACACACAGGCAAACAAACTTACGCGCGCGCGCTCCTAAACACAAACACACACACACACACACACACACACACACACACACACACACACACACACACACACACACACACACACCACGCACGCACACATGCATAAACTATATACACACGCACGCGCGCGTGCACACACACATGCATGCACACACACGCACACGCACACGCCACACACACACACACAACACACACACACACACAACAAACAAAACACACACACACATACAAAGGAACAAACAAACAAACAAACGTACACACACACTCACATACACACATGCACGCACGCACGCACCTACACACCACACACACACACACACACACACACACACACACACCACACACACACACACCACA
>CM065714.1:91375046-91380046 GCA_033310375.1 Conus canariensis
GGAACGGGGAGGAAGGGGCGGGGGGCGGGGGAGGGGGGCGGGGGAGAGTCTCTGTGTGCTGGAAGCAGTCTGAGGGAGATAGTGGAGAAGGGCGGGCATTCTGAATTTTCCTCTGCTTGATTTGCTGCTGGTCATACCTCATTCGTTCTGGTGTATGAAAGAACGGTGATTGGGTTCGTTGGGTTCGGGGATCTGGAAACGCAAAGGAAAGACCCTGGACTCCTTGATTGTTGCCATTCGCTTGTTTTATTGATTATCCTGTCGTTTTTCCATGGGTGTAGTTCAGTCAGTTAACAGAGTACATTTCATATGATTTCTGTCGTTGCTGTTGTATATTTGATGAATTTAGGATATCACTACTGCTTTACTGAGAATATTCATCTTGGGTTCAGCGAATGGACTCAGCTAGGTGCGAAAGAAATTTTTGACGTAAATGAATTGGAGATTAACTCGAATGGAATGTGTGTGTTGTGTGTGTGTGTGTGTGTGTGTGTGTGTGTGTGTGTGTGTGGTGTGTGTGTGTTGTGAGTGTGTGTGTGTGTGTGTGTGTGTGTGTGTGTGTGTGTGTGTTGTGTGTGTGCATACTCAGAGACATACATACATACACACACATACACAGATCTCTGTCTGTCTGTCTGTGTCTCTCATTGTGTTTCTGTCCGTCTATCTGTATGTATATTATATATATATATATATATATATGTGTGTGTGTGTGTGTGTGTGTGTGTGTGTGTGTGTGTGTGTGTGTGTGTGTGTGTGTGTGTTTGGCAGTTGTGATCTCACCTAGAGGCATCTGTCGTTACAATGAACTTGTACAATACAACACAATGTAGTTGTCCACCTAGATATTATGGACCTCACTGCCACCAGCTAGATTCTGGAGCCTCAGTGAATGAACTCTCATTCAGCCATCGCAACATCTTCCAGACTGATGCTGAATCACGTAACAGCTCTCGACTGGCGATTGCGTCTGACAATATCCAGACCAGCGTGTTCGAGGACTGCGAAATCCTAATATTTTGGCAGGCTGTACTGGGCGTTGCAAGCAGTCTGAGTGGGGCGGGATGAATGGATGGGAATACTTGACCAGACTTGTGCTTGATTGTTGGTTGCCACACCTCGTTTATTTTTGTATAGTGAGGGGTTGAGATCTGGAAGAGTAGATCTCAGATTCTCAGAACGATAGTGTCGCCTTTTAAGTTTAATACAGCCATTGTTCATTCTGTTATTTCTATCGTTTATTTCCAGTTTTCATGTCATTTACTATCTCCATTGTTCATTTCGTTTTTTAAAATTTAATTTCCATTGTTCTTTCTGTTTGTGACCTCCATTGTGCATTCATTCAGTGAATCACAATAATTTGAATGATAAAACATTGTAAACAACTCCACAAAAGTTATTTCTCTTCTTTTTCTTACCTTACTTTATTTATATTTTTCTTGGCATAATAGTTCTTTTTTGTATGTACTAGGACATGGTATAGCGTTTTGTTTTTTCTTCGTAACAGTAATGGATTGGAAATGGCAATACGTCTTCACTTTTTTGGCTTGATATACGAACTTTGACTTTCTTATTGAAATGTCTAATCCTGACGGGACAGGTCAGTGAGAAACTCACAACGACATCCCAGTTGTTGATTTATATCTGGAGGACTGTCTTCAGCAACAGACGAGCCCGGATGTTGCAGGGATTTCAGGGTTCGTAATACTTTGGCCGGGTCCTTGGAGTCTCGTTGATTTGAGGAAATGGGGAAAGATGAAAAGAAGTAATAGAATCATGTTCTGCTCGATTTCTGCTGAAGGAGTAGCAGGTGATTGATTTTTCGTTTCCGAAATCTCCGTTTCATGCCTCGCCGTTTCTGAAATTACTGTTCAGTCCATGTGTGGCTGTGATGTCATTTCGACGGCATTATCTCGGATGCTGTTACATTATGAAAATAAGATATTTAGTTCATTGCGAAAGTCATTACGTACATTTCACTGATAATTTCCATATAGAAGATTTCAGAAAGGCAAAGCAGGGATGTTAAGTAAGTGTCCTTTTGTTTGGTTATGGTGATGATGATTTTGTTTCATTCGATTTGATTAATTCGCGTCTGGACAGCTGGTTGATGTCAGTTGGATGGCAAAAATAACACGAAGTGAAATTTCCCTCTACCGCCTGATCCTGTTGGCTACTTGGGATGCGGCAACTTGGGAAATGCGAAAAAGTACCCCACCATTGCTACTGGTCGTGCCTCGTCCAGTTTGCAGACTGGATGTCGCTACGTGTGGATGAGCCTGGGTGAGTGACGTGGTAGTAATGCCACAAAGACAGCACGGAAAGATGCAGCTAAGGGGGAAAATGCATCACAAATTAGTTCCGCCTTATCCGTTCAGGAAAATGAAATCAAACAAACAAAAATTTGTTCGATCGCATTTTTGATTGGGCTAATGAGTAGGACTGGGAGCAATGGTCGTTCCCTGAGGTTCGTTCAGAGTTTCAAGATGAAATCCGTGATCAAACGATTAACAGAGTATCTCTTGTCGTTAGCCTCAGCTGCTTCAGTATATCAATTGGCAGAGTTTTTCTGACAAATTCAACCGTTAAGAATGAGGAAACAAGCTCTTCATTCTGCTGAAGTGTCCTTCATGAACGTTATTTCCTAAACTCTCTCTCTCTCTCTCTCTCTCTCTTCTCTCTCTCTCTCTCTCTCTCTCTCTCTCTCTCTCTCTCTCTCTCTCCCCTTTATTTCGTGTCCATTCAGTCATTGATCTGTTCATTATTTGCTTTCTTTTGATCTCTACCTCACTGGTGGTGCCACTGCCCAAGTATCGTGCTCATTTGTCATGTCAGGATTAGCTACCGCCACGCCGCTTTGGCCTGTCTCCTAGCAGCCGGTACCACACGCTTCCAGAGAATGCAGAACAATGCAGCCAGGCTCGTTCTGAAAGAATCGAGTTGATCACACGTCACATGTCATCACCGTGCACGGAAATTCTTAGCTTGTAATTTCCTCTTTTCTGTCTGTCTGTCTGTCTGTCTGTCTGTCTGTCTGTCTCTCTCTCTCTCTCTCTCCCTCTCTCTCCTCTCTCTCTCTCTCTCTCTCTCTCTCATAGAGCTGTACCTCATCTATTTTGTTCCATTTTGCTTTGTTTTGAATGTCGATTTCTTTTCTTCTGTGTGTTTCTCTGTACATAAATTTCTCCTTGCGAATAAGCTCTTATCACAAAGCACTACAGATGTGTAGCTAATGACCCATTACAATTGAAAGGCTTTTTATCTCTTTTTTTCTGGTCTTCTCGAAAAGCATACACAAAGACACGCATACATACAAACGTATTCATACACCACACACAAGCGCACAAACACACACACACACACACATGTGCGTGCGTGTATATGCGCACTAATGGAAGCTCTCTCTCTCTCACTCTCTCTCTCTTTCTCTTACACACACACACACACACACACACACACACACACACACACACACACACACACACACACACACACACACAACCACAAGCATGCAGACCATCTCTTCATGTCTCCCCTCGAAGCCAACCCCCATGCCCTGTCCTCTCCCGTACCTCTCGTACCCCCTCCTCTCCCCCCCCCCCCCCCCCTCACGCACATGTGTTTACGTAACATCCGCCTGATCGGTTAACAGGCTAAGTTGGTCACATTAACTGAGAAGATGAACGCGTTTGGATATGATAAGATAAACATTTCTTTTTTGAAACCGTTTGCAGTACATCGCCATCTCTCTCTCTCTCTCTCTCTCTCTCTCTCTCTCTCTCTCTCTCTCTCTCTCTCTCTCTCTCTCTCTCTATGGCCACCTTCTTCTTGCTTCTTCTTCTTCTTCTTCTTCTTCTTCTTCTTCTTCTTCTTCTTCTCTCATTTTTTTCTCTCAGTTCTGATATTACTGCAAACAATGTTTATGTTCTTTTCCACATTCATATAAATGTAAGCTATCTTTTTGTTTTAGTCGTCCAAGACGGATCTTTTAAATGAGCAAACATTCCCTCTCTCTCAACCCATCCACACACCACCACACCACACTCACACACACACACACACACACACACACACACACACACACACACACACACACACACACACCCCACGTGTGTGTGTATACATACATACATACATATATATATAATATATATAATATATATATATATATGAATGCTTATATAGATATGAATGCTTATCTCCCCCTATTTCTTCAATCTAAGACATAAGAGCAAGCTTTGTTTATAATTGAATATTTCTTGCAGTCATTGCAACACAAGCTATTCTGTAAGTTGCTGGAATGGTGCTCGGTACTTATCCTTGGAATTTATTAGTTTATTGTAATTTGGTCCCTTGCGGATTCATTCCAAGAACTGGCCCTCAGCACTTGTGTCTTAAGAGGTTATCTTTTTATATTTTCTACTTTCCACAAGAAAATGTAGCTTGTTTTGCTCTTTCATGATTTTCTTTGCTTCTTAGGTGGCACCTTTGGTTGATTTTTTGAAAACTCAACAAACATACTACGGTATTGCACACCAGCTTTTTCTGGGATAGCATTCTTCTTAAAACCGAAAAGGCAGAGGAGTCGAATTACCACTTTCCGCGGTCCTGAGGAGAAACAATCAGGTTTCGAAATATCAGTATCTGACCAGGAGTTATATGTTAGTGAGTTTCCTCCCATTGGAGACCGTCTCCCTTTTGTAACTATAAGCTTGCTGAATGCTCATTTTGAGAAACATTAATTTTATTTTTCCCATTCACCCACTCAAGCACATACTGTTATTAGGCAGAAGTATCTACCACTGCAGATATGAATGCTTATCTCCCCCTATTTCTTCAACTAAGACATAAGAGCAAGCTTTGTTTGTATAATTGAATATATATATATATATATATATATATGTATGTGTGTGTGCGCAGACAAGCACACACACGCACCAAGAGACATAAAACACTCACCCATGCACAAACACGCGCTTGCGGACACATACACACATACG
>CM065714.1:91385046-91407546 GCA_033310375.1 Conus canariensis
ATTTCTCTCACAGTCTTTTCATGTTTTATTTCTTGGTCATGCCGGCATTGACGCATGCGCATGCGCAGATACGTGCTGGCGCATGCGCACACGTACATCCAAATACACAAATTCTGCATGCATATGCACACAAATGAACATGTGCGTGTGGACAGACGCACAAGCACAACGCCATCCACACCACACACAGAGAGACACGTAGGGACACACACACACACACACACACACACACACACACACACACACACACACACACACCACACTCTCTCTCTCTCTCTCTCTCTCTCTCTCTCTCTCTCTCTCTCTCTCTCTCTCTCTCTCCTCTAGACATACAAACACATACACATATGTAAATACTGACAGAACACCCCTCTTACCATCCTCCCCCCTTCCTTACAGTCATTCCTCTCACCCCCATCCCCCAATTCTAAAAATAGAGGCAATCAACACACGCGCGCGCGCGCCCCCGCACGTGTATGCGCTCGCACAAACCACACACATTACCACACAGATATTTTTTTTGCACAAGCACACAGACAAATATGCGTGCACGTGTTTGCATACTTGCGTAAAACACACATACATATATGTAACTCATCCTGCCATCTCTAAGAGCACACACACGCACGCACTCACGCACGCACGCACACACACACACACGCACGCACACACACACACACACACACACACACACACACACACACACACACACACACCACACTAATATAGAGTAATATAATTATAGAGTAGTTTGCAGATCCAAATTTCACCTCCACCTCTCTTTTATTAGTGATAAAAATTTTATGAGCAACGTTCCGGTACTAGTCATTGAAAGAAATGTTTATTTTTCTCGAAACTGTCAAAAATACTCAAGATGGCTCAGTAATAATACACCTTAGGCCTATGCTCGTCAAAGTGCTTGTGCTCCAACTGACAGACAGAATTAGAAAGAAATTCGAACATGAAATAATGTCTGAACAACAAATAACGGACACAAGTTCAGTGCAATTTCAGTTTCACACACCAACTTCACTTGTGTTTACGAGAGCGAAATATACAACTTAATAAAATTAGTCGAATCAGTCTATGTTTGGGCTGACTTTTCCCCACTTCACCTCATCATAAAGGGAGAGAATGTTTTGATACCTTGAGTTGGTGTCGATTTGGTAGATCAAAAGTTATCTGGTGTTGGAGGGGATTGTTGATCTCTCTCCAGCCGTTGGTGACTGGACCAGTCTATTTGTAGGCAGGCCAATCAGCGTTGATTTCTGTTTGGCCACACGATAGCACAGAATCTTGATCCTGTACTGGTCTAGTACCAGCGTCTCAGTCTGTGGACATTACAGAACCTGATTTGTAGGCAAGTATCTGGTAGTCCGACTTGACAAGTTCTCACACTTGCCCTCTGGCTCTCGGTAAACGTGTGAGATCTCTGCTGGCAAAGGGTTGACTAACATCTGGTATCTGCCTTATTTTCGATCTCGACTTTAGTTCTGCACTCAGGTTTTAGCGGGACTTTAATAAGTATGTGAGACAGTAAGAAACTGCTAGATAATTGAAGGGAAACAACTCTTCAGTTTAGTCACAAACTTAGCTGAAGTAATTAGGTACTGGGATGCACATGTTGATTAGAGTCACCTATTACCAATCATTAGAACAATCAATAGTATTCATAAATCACCTTAACAGTTTTCACCCATTGTAGGTATAAAGTTATCCTGTCAGAACACAGTATTCAGTAATCATCTGAACGGATTTTACAAACTGCAGGCAAACAGTTACACGGTTAAAGTATAATATTCATTAATCATCTTAACTGTTTGTACCAAGTAGTGGCAGAAAGTTAAACTGTTACAACAGAATACTCACTCATCATTTCAACAGATGCTACCAAGTATTGGCATAAAGATTTGTTGTCAAAACAAATGGCACAAACACAAGCAATGCATAGTCTCAAGACTTAGAAGCTTAGTTTCAACTTACATTTCTTCTGGGCTGATCAGTGAAACTTGACACAGGATCTCAGAGTAGGAAGACGAACGTTCCCCTCTCTGGCATACACCAGCGTTTTTTTCACCAATTGTGATGTCTTGCAGACTATAGTGGAGCAGTGACGTGAGGAGGCTTGTTCTCTCCTTTTTGTGTGCAAAGCTACATATCCTGTCTCTGATGCCTGTCTGATTGACATGACAGCCAATAATGTCATATAGAAAGGAAGGGGGTTGGGGGTGATGTCAGTCACCTTGGTGTGTTGTGTGTGTGTGTGTGTGTGTGTTGCGTGCGTGCGTGCGTGCGTGCGTGCGTGCGTGCGTGCGTGCGTGTGTGTGTGTGTGTGTGTGTGTGTGTGTGTGTGTTCTGGAAGAAGCACCTCCCAACACCTGACGTGTGAGGTAACACAATTAAGATCAAGGATGAGATCAGCATTGACGGTAATGCACGAAACTACGATGTCCACACCCGTGAGACACGGGCAGACACGCACACCTGGCCAGTCCCCAGAATTCACGTAACACACAAGAGCGAGAGCATGTCTACCGAATACCGTTCGAACCCGTAGAAGCTGGAGTGAGCGAAAGGGGGTGGGGGTGGGGGGTAAAAAGAGGGATGTCATTCTCTTTGTAGTGGTGACACAGGCTGGAGAAGAAGCTGCCTGGAGTTCAAATGTTTAGGAGAAGCGCCCCCGATCAGAGAAGTGGGAGAGGGGATGGAGTAGGGGGGGGGACGAAGGAAAGGAGCGGTTTGGCGACCAGTGCTACAGTGAAGTCAG
Organism: Conus canariensis; assembly: GCA_033310375.1. Lineage (NCBI taxonomy): Eukaryota > Metazoa > Mollusca > Gastropoda > Neogastropoda > Conidae > Conus > Conus canariensis. Next base: position 91,387,814 of record CM065714.1, read on the forward strand.
CATGCTCTGTCGTCACTGGTATACGTCTTAGTGGAGTTGGTTCGCTACAAAGGATAGCTAGACCCAGAGGGAGGGAGGCAGAGGAAGAGAGGGGGTTCTGGGAATGATGGTCGACATTGAAAAATGACATAAAGCAATAACCCTATTTGCAGTTTGTGTGTGTGTGTGTGTGTGTGTGTGTGTGTGTGTGTGTGTGTGTGTGTGTATGTGTGTGTGTGTGTGTGTGTGTGTGTAGTGTGTGTGTGTGTGTGTGTGTGTGTGTGAGAGAGAAGAGAGAGAGAGAAAACAGAGAGAGAGAGGAGTTGGGGTGGATGGTTTGACTTTCTATCAGGTCCTTAAGATGACTACGGTTAGTGGACAACTGTCTTTTACACCAGGTCTGTAAAATCATCATACTTAGGGACAGCATTCACCATAAATCACTTTACACAAGGTCTGTAAGATCACCATACTTAATGACTTCACCAGACTTGAAAAAGACCTTTTTTTTCCTAACAGCTATTGATCAAATGAGTACAACCTCTTGAGAGTAGTACATTAACGAACTTGGATTTTCTGATAGCGCCAGATCCTGCTGGCACTAGACTTTGATAAGTCAATCAGCTGGTCACAACAACCAACGAGATGCTGTTGTGTAACAGCTCTCCCAGGGGGATTTGCTTTCACACACACACACACACACACACACACACACACACACACACACACACACACACACACACACACACACACACGGGAATGTTATGGGAATGCATGTTCCCAGACTTGGGGTGGGTTCCTTTGGATGCCAGAGGCGCGCTGAGGGAGACGGGAGAGGGGCGGAGACTCTGGACTTGGCTTCTGCTTGATTTGCTGCTTGTCATAGTTCATTCATTTTGCTGTCTGAAAGGATGGTGATTGGGCTTGTCATAGCTCATTCATTTTGCTGTCTGAAAGGATGGTGATTGGGCTTGTCATAGCTCATTCATTTTGCTGTCTGAAAGGATGGTGATTGGGCTTGTCATAGCTCATTCATTTTGCTGTCTGAAAGGATGGTGATTGGGCTTGTCATAGCTCATTCATTTTGCTGTCTGAAAGGATGGTGATTGGGCTTGTCATAGCTCATTCATTTTGCTGTCTGAAAGGATGGTGATTGGGCTTGTCATAGCTCATTCATTTTGCTGTCTGAAAGGATGGTGATTGGGCTTGTCATAGCTCATTCATTTTGCTGTCTGAAAGGATGGTGATTGGGCTTGTCATAGCTCATTCATTTTGCTGTCTGAAAGGATGGTGATTGGGCTTGCATCTGGAGAAGTGAAAAAAGAATCCTCCAAGTTCCTGTTTGTCGCCATTTGTTTATGTTTTTTCCTTTTTTCGATTACCTCGCTCTTTCAGAGGGTCTGGGTCAGTCGATTTTGACAAAGGAAACTTTTATGTCCAATATAGATGTTCTGTATATTTGATGAAATCTGAGCATCCCTTAAGTTTATTCTAAAAAGTCCCCCTTTACCGTTTTCGGTGAATGGACAACCAAGGTGTGATAGAGACTGTGATCACAAAAAAAATTGTTGGACGGGATAATGCTTTATCATCAGTCGAATGAAAAGGGGACTCAGTGGACAAATTATTTGCCTAGACCTTAAGCACTGGTGTAAGTGCTGATTTTTTTTCAAATGTGTGCAGCATGCACTGACCTTGCGTAAAGGAGCACATGGGAAACAAGGGCAAATATTTTTTACTGGTCAAAGTTTGTTACCTCATTAATAAATAAACCAACCAACCAAGGAACAAAAACCCCACTGACCAAAAAGAAAAAAAATGACGTCTACTATACCATTTAGAAGCAGCTCAATTTTCACAGAGAGAAATCTGTTGTGACAAAAAGTCTGATAAAACCAGACAACATAATAACAATAGACTGCTTAAATACAGTTGACTTTACTGCCCCCTGCCAGACGCTGGAGCCCCAGGCTATGATTTACCATTCAGCCACCCCAACATTATCCGGTCTGTCGCTGAATTATATAACAGCTTTGGTCGCATCTGACCACACCCAGACCAGAGCGTTACGGGACTGTGGAACTCTAACAGTTTGGCAGGCTCTGCTGAATGTCACCAGCGATTACTGAGGCAGGACAGATAGATGGCAAGATTGGACTAGACTTCTGCTTGATTTTTGGTTGTCACATCTCATTTATTTTGCATCCGAAATGAAGGTGTGTGGTTTCCTTGAGGGGTTTACGTCTGGATGAAAAACAAAGCTTCAGATTTTCATGATTGTGTTTATTTTTCTGTTTGTGTTACATCCATTGTTCATGCTGTATGTTACGTGGCTCTCGCTCGTTGCGTTTGCTATAACTCTGTGTTCCATCCGTTGTTCAGTCTGTTTGTTAGATCACATTTTTCAAAGTGCTTTTTTTTACGTCCTTTTTCATTCCATGTATGATAATTCCATTTGTCACATCTGCTGTTAAAATGTCCATTGCTCGTACCATTTGTTATAAACATCGTGATTTCCGTTTATTACGATGCCATTTGCCGTATATAATTTTCTATTTCTGTTCTTACATTTTTCGTTCCGTTCCTTATGTTAATTGTTTATTCCGTTTTTTTTAAAAAAATATCTCCATTGTTCATTCCCTTTGTTATACCCGTCGGTCATATTGATTGTGACATCCATTGTTCATTCAGTTTTTTTTTCATTTCTTCATTCTGTTTAATATGTTCATTGTTGTGTACGTTGGTCATTCTGTTTGTTATCACCATTGTTTATTCTATTTGTAGTTATTGTTATTCATTTTGTTTCTTGAGTCAGTTGTTCACTCTGCTCCTTATAACTATTGCATTATACTTGGTTAATTTTATCTATTCTTCATTCCGTTTGTTATTTCCATTGTTCATTCCATCATTAGGTGCATGGTTATTTCTGTTATTTCCATTGTTTTGTTTGTTACCTTCATCGTTTATTCATTTCTTAATCCCCATTTTATATTCTGTTTGTTACCTCCATTGTTTATTCGTCCAGTGAATTACAATACTTTGAATGTTGTGTTTGATTTTTAACATTTCTTGACAACACTGAATATCACTGAATTCATGTCTTGAATATTGTGTTTTCGTTTTTCCTTTTTTTTTTTTTTAACCTTTTATTTATTTATTTTTAGCACAAAAGTTGCTCTTCTTTTCTTGGTTATATGTACTACGATATTTGTTCATCAAGAATGGATTTGAAATAGTAACGAGTTCTCATGCTGTTAAGCTACATGTACGAACTCAGACTTTCTCACTCACTGCCCTGTCTAACCCCGATGATGAAAGCTCGGTGAGCTAGTCACGACGTCTCCCAGTTGTTGATTTATGACTCCCCATGGGCATTGGCTGTGACAACAGACAGGCCCGGATGTTACAGGGATTTCGGGGTTCCTTGTGCTAAGGCCGGCTCCACAGGGTGTCATAAATAATGTGAGAGAGTCGGGAAAGTTTGGAAGGAAATCCTGGGCTTGTCTTCTGCTTGGCTGCTGCAGGAGGGTGTCGGAGGGGAACGATTCGCCGTTTCCGGAATCGACGTTTCCTACCTCGCCGCTTCCGAAATCGCCGTCCAATTTACAACTTCTGAAATCGCTATCCAGTCTATAATTGGATTTAGTGCCGTTTCGCCGTCATTATCCCACACGCTCTAACATGATAAATATCGGGTACTTAATGAATCACGAAAGTCAATACACACACTAGATGGATGAGGTTCATATCAAAGGCTCAAGAAATGGATGGCAGGGGCGTGAACTAAATGAACTATTGGCTGGTTGTGGTAATGATGATCTTGCTTCTTTCCATGCTGTTACTTCACGGTAAACGGGAAGTTGATACCAGCTAGATGGCAAGTTGACACGAAGTGATAATTATGGCTTTCTGTCAAGTGGCTCTTGGGATTCGAGATCGAAGAAATAGCAGATTATCTCTCGTCAGCAGCCTCAGCTGCGTCAAGGTAGCATGTATAGAAAGGCAGAGAGTTTTTCTCACTTGGATTTTACTCGCACAGTCCCTGCATTATGTTAACAGTTCTTTCATAAACACTACTGTCAAATCTCTCTCTTCTCTCTCTCTCTCTCTCTCTCTCTCTCTCTCTCTCTCTCTCTCTCTAATAAGGAATCTAGCGGAGAAACCTGTTGTCAGTTGTTAACATTTGTTAATATGTAGTAATGTCTTGTTCAGTGCGGCTATTTTTTCATCTGCAGCTTGTAAAAGCATTGCAAACAACAGAGCATGCTATTATGCATTACCTTTGTTGGGAAATCAGTCTTCGCAGGCAATTATTAACCAGTTTAATTCTAAACGCCAGTCTATATGTCGCGGAAGTATGAGACCTAGAAAGTGCTGCGTTACATAGTGAAAAGTTGAAAATTTGTTTTGAAGAAACGTTTGGGTGCATCTGTGCAGACGCTAGAATTATTTGATTTTGGTGAAACCGATGTCCCACATTTTAAATTCAGTTGTTAAATGTATAAATTACCGCTTGAAGTTAGCTGACAAGAAGAATTTCCAAAGAAACGTACAAGATGTTATATAATTTAGATGTCACGGGCAAGGTGAACTGGAAGACAAAAGTAAAAGTTGCATTACAGAATCACTTTAAAAAATACCTTGTTTCAGACTTATTTATTATAAACAGCAAGACTAGAACGCTCACTTTCAAGTTAGTCATAGGTATCAGTAGTTCAGTCTCTTGCATTGTATCTCAACTTATTCATCAGTGAAAATGGACTGACACCGTTGATTGTAAGGAGAGAAAAGAGAGAGAGAGAGAGAGAGAGAGAGAGAGAGAGAGAGAGAGAGAGAGAGAGAGAGAGAGAGAGAGACTTAGCTTGATTGTCCTTTGTGTAAAAATGCTCGTGAAAATGACGTTCATGTACTGCTTTTCCGTCTCAGATAACTTGAGAAACCAATGGGTCCCAAAAGAAATCGTTACTCCCTTCTGTATTTAGACCTGTTGTGCTACTGAGAGAGAGCGAGAGAGAGAGAGAGGAGAGAGAGAGAGAGAAGAGAGAGAGAGAGAGAGAGAGGAGAGAGAGAGGCAAACAGATAGACAGACAGGCAGGCAGACAGACAGATAGACAGTCAGACAGAGAGAGGCGTCAAGACATGAAAAGGTTAACCGCTCCCTTTCCGTCAGGAATAACTCTGCCTTACAACAGAATAACTCTGCCTTACAACAGACTGCATATAAATGGCCGCTGACTTCTTTTTCGGCTAATGGAATTGGCACATCCCATCCTTCACAGAAAGTAATAGTTTCCACGCACTTATACAGCAATCCAGATAGTACGAATAATCTTGGATTTGTGACAGAAATGCTTGCGCTGGAGCTCCCAAGGCCATATATCATACTTGGCGGTTACACTTGAAATATCAATGCGATATTGTTTAGGCCAACAAATAACATTACAACGTCATCGAAAACAACGTTAAGATAATACAATAAAGATCTGATGCAATACAGTTCAGGTGGTGCCGTTCCATGCAATCTGATATAATACAGTATGGTGTCATACGATTTTGATACCGTTCCACGTGATATAATATAATATGATATAATATAATATAATATGATGTGATGTGATGTGATGTGATGTGATGTGAAATTGATGTGATATGATATAATATCATATCTTATCACATATCATATCACGACACGATACGACACGAGACAACACAACACAGTACAGCACAACAAAGCACAAGACAACACAGCACAACACAACACACACACACACACACCATATCACAAAAGAGCACACCACTCCACATCACACTACACTGCACCACACCACACCACACCACAGCGCAACGCAACGCAACGCAACGCAACACAATAGCCGCCCAACACGACCGTGGAAGAGTTCACAATTTGTTTTCCACCAACCAACTGTTGGAATGAAATATCACCGGCTGCTGATGAGGTGACCAGCTTCTCTCCCCCCAGAGACAGCCAACTGTTCCCCGGCCACGTCTCAAAAGGGGGAAGTGATTTGAGAGGAAAAAATGAAAATGAAAACGTCTGAGGGAAGCTTCGAGAAGAAGAAGAAGAAGAAGATGAAAGGTGGCAATGTTTTGAGAGGGTGGGCATGGGCTCCGCTGGGTGTCACAAGCAATCGGAGCCAGGCGGGAGAGATGGGAAGGAATATTGGACTTGTCTTCTGCCTGATTGCTGTGTGTCTCACCTCATCCATTTTGTTGAGGGGGAGCAGATTGGCCTGCGCTTTTGTTGGTGGAAGAATAGGGTGGGGGGGCGGTAGGGAGGGGATGGAATAGAGAGGTAGGGAGGGGAGGGAAAGGGAGGGTACGAGGATCGAGTGAGTAGATGAAAAGAGATTTGTGTCGTCCCCGCGTCTAACTTTGTCCTTCACATTAGGCTGCTTAGTTTTGTGTGTCTTTTTTTTTTTTCCCAAATCAGTACCATTATTTTCATCATGATCATCATCATTGTCGTCGTCGTCGCCGTCGTCATAATCATTATCATCATCACCATCACAATCAGCGTCATCATAATCATCTCTTTATTATTAGGAGCAGCAGCAACGACAACAACAACACCAGTAGCTCTAAACTAGTTGATATTCTACCGGAAGTGCCTGCGATTTAACTTACAGACAAGGGGATAGGGGTTAGGGTTGAGCCAGATTAATACCATAACCAACAATTTTAAAAGGTGGTAAGATTAGACTTATATCTACTTGATTCATATCTCAGAACACAATTATATCTTACAGGTATTGGATGCATTATCAGCTCGGCGTTATTGATTGCTGGTGATACAGCTATCTTTCTTCACAACTCTGCTTATGCCCCACTAGGGACGACCCACTTCAGAGGTGAAGATGAGGCGTTCTTTGGGGAGGAAGAGAGCTGTTTTGGTGGGCTCTTCTGGAAGGCGAAGGCAATCGAAGCAGTCTGAGAATAACCGGGCAAAGTGACAGATCTGTCTTCTGTTGTCCTGCTGTTGGTTTCACTTCTTTCATTCTTGTACACGAGGTACACAGGAAAACGTTCAGGTTTTACTGAAGCAAGGATTCCACAAAACAATAGAACTTTTTGCCCTAGAGTTTACCATTTTCCTTCCATTTTGGCTGTATGAGCTTTGTTCTCCCTGCTCCATGTGTCATCATTGTCGGTAGAAGGCGAAGAAGAAGAAGAGTATAATGATTGTTCATTTCTCATTATCTTACTGTCTCCGAATACCTTTTCTTTCCTTACCATTCTGTCTTCCACTACGTTTGTGAGATAACTATCGTATACATAAACAGAGGCCAAGCTGAAGAGATGAGGTGAGCAACATTCGTAAACACTTTGTTTAAACTCAGTCTTCCAACAGACTTCTCACTGTTGAGTAGTTTAATGGATGATGAATCCAGTATAAACGAAATCCACTTCGATAAAGAGTTGACTTTCCCATTATAAAAGCCAGACACAACTTGTCGATAAGCAGCCTTCCTGGATCAAACTTACCCCACTCATAGCTCTCCGGCAATAGTCATCGCTTCGGATAAGGACAGCCTTAAAGATTCAAAGCAAAACGAAAGCAAAACAAAAATATTTCCAGATGTAATGTTGGGCACCAGTGTATGTCTCAATCAATCTGAGAAGTGCTGGAAAGCTGTGAAGGGTTACTGGATTTGTTCGCTGCTTCGTTGCATGTCTCGCCCTGTCCAGTTGTGCTTCTTGGCGGATGTGTAGTATTGGTAGGATGTGGAACATGGAATTTGTCATAGAAAATTGTGTAGTTTTTAGTTTTGATTCTTTGTTTCTTTTCTGTTAGCTGGCTGTTCTTGTGTATTTCTCCTCCTATACATTCTGTCAATAATATCTGTAACATCAGCAGCAGTGATAGATACAGCAAAGATCAGAGAAATCAGCTCTTTTCCTTCTTTACCATTCCATGGTCTTGGAGAATACTTACAAATAGACATGCGTGAGTAAAGACCCTGCGGTCAAATCGTCAGGCATTCAAATTAAGCAACTCAATGCTTGGTTTCTCTAGTGCTATCTGAATCCCAGTTCGGTTCAGTTGTGACACTGAAAGCACTGAGTCTCTTTTCACAGACTATCGCAGTCATATGCTGCTTCCTGCAAAGGGAGCTATCCAGCATTTTCTCCCAACTTTTCGAACTATCTGTTCGTTACACATTTTTACGAAGATGGTTTTAAATGGAAGTGATAAGATACTGGAAAGGAGTTTCAGACGGAATTTGGATCCAAAGATTTTATCGGACTTCTGTATAAGTCGCGAGCCATCTGAACGAGGATTTAAAAATCAAAGGAAACATTGGACCTGTCGTCTGCTTGATTGCCGTTTTCGCTCCTCATGAATTGTGAAGACTGACCAGATTAAACTGTGCTAAATCTTCCGAAAGAAGAATCGAGAAAATCAACACAAAGAGAGATATTTTGTCTTTTCTCTCATCACTGTGAGACTCGCTCTTCTCCCCCCCCCCCCTCAACAGCCATTGTAAAGACCAGCAGTAAAAAGCATCCCAATGTCACAATTAATCGAGAAAGAGTCCTCTGATTCTTGCTTTCGTCGACAAAAATATGCTTAAAACTAGATGTACGCAGACGAGAATGACTGCGTGACAAAATAATGTCCAGACGCTTCACGATGCATGCAAGGCCGGGCTTAATATGAATACGGAAAAAAATGTCAGCTTCATATGCATGCTTGATCCTAAACCGACTCGGGTCCTGGCTGTTAAAGTGTTTTTTGGCCTTTCAAATGGACGCTTTTTTCCGAATGAACACGGTTCCAAATATTAGGGATGTTGAGCTTCTAATTTCCAATACACGTTTAAAACCAAACATGAATAGTTACAGCTTGTTGGTTGGCCATTTGTTTTCTCTGACATCCCATGTTTCTTCATCTACACTCAAAGTGTTTTTTCTTCAGCAACAGGTCTTCATGGCGCAATTGTTTCAGAAATTAATTCAAATGCCCGACAAGAACAAGATCCACATGTTCTGTTCGTCCCGGCATCTGAGAAGGAACTGCAGACTTTCTTTTGCTTTTCTTCTGTTTTTCATCTTTGTTTTACGTCTGAGGGAAAGCCACGTCGACGCAAACGGTAAATAATGCGATATTCTTCTGCCTTAACTAATGATTGTCTGTTTAACAAAAATTTCGAATTGGTACATTGCGTTTTCGTTTACCAATTTTGTCTGTCGTCTCTCATTCAGTCCCTATTCATGTTGCTCTGCATTTGTGTCTTCTTAAACGTCTCTCATGGTCCTATTATAATGAGAGAGAGAAAGACAGAGACAGACAGAGACAGAGAGAAAGAACGAACGAACGAAATTTTATTTTACCAGGGTAATGAGATAAGCAAATTGTACATGCTTTTTCCCACCCAGCCCTGGGGAAAACAAAAAAAGAAAAGAAAAGAAAAAATGAATAAAAAAAACAATGAAAACATGTAAGTCACTATAGCAACAACAGGGAAAAAGGTGAATACACAAATCGATAATTAGACTATGGAAAAGGACTGATACTACAAACGCAGCTTACAGAATCCTGCATGCATGCACAAGTGCGCGCGCGCGCGCATACACACACTCACTCACACACACACACACACACACACACACACACACACACACACACACACACACACACACACACACATGATGGGAGAGATGGGGGGATGGGGAATTTGTCTTCTGACAGAAGAGACAGACAGACAGAGAGATAGACAGGCAGGCATGCAGGCAGACAGACCGACAGATAGAAAGAAAGAGACAGAGGCAGCGAGACAGAGACAGAATTGGATATTACATTACTTTTTATCAGCTTTCTCATCTCCCCGGCGAAATGAACCATGAAGAAATGGAATGGCTTTGTATTTTCTTTTCTGCGCTCGTCGTTATTATTTACTGAATTCCAGACCCCTAACTGTCTACCACGAAAGACAAGAGACTGGGGGCTGTTTCAGTAAAGATGGTATCACCGCCTACTGGAGGCTGTCTGCGAGTAATTTCCTGTTTCCTGTCGCTAACCTTTACCCCTCTGCCCTTTTCACGTGTGCATCTTCTACTGCTGTTGTCCCTTTTTTCTATCGTTGTGGCCACTTACTTGTTCCCTTGACACTGATCTCTTCTCAGACTTTATGACTAGCAAATTATTATTAATATCTGACGATTTGGAGGCGATTCTGTTCATACTTCTAAGAGTCGACACTACAGTTTCCCATTCTGCTGTGTCCATGCGGCATTTTCCATGTGTTTCTATGGTACCCTGACGTTTTCGTTCATTTTAAACACACTTTTTAACCTTGGTGTGAAAAAAAAAAGTGGAACAACGCAACATAAGTTAATCCATGTAAAGGGTATCAACAGTTTAGCCACCAACTTATATATTACTGTACATATTTTACAGATAGCTATTTTTCTATTTGTTGCATTTTTTTCTGGACAACAATTTCCCCCACTGCGTGACAGCCCTGTTGTGGCTCCTCGTGGTCGGCTGGGCTAAAAACAGCATGAACTGAAAGTGAATTACATCTGTGGTGACGGCCCGGACATGGTCCTGAAAGGTCGGCTAGCCTACAATAACACTGAAACTGAAACCGTCCCATGCCTCTCCCTTCCCCTTCCAACCAAAGCCGTTCTAACGTCGACATTGTTAGCAAATGCTTGCATGTGAAATCGTTCGAACCACTATAGCAGACTGGCGGAAAATGGTTGCATCTGATATACATACCCCTCAAAATTCGCTAAGGATATCTTTTGCCACCTCACAAAAAGAAATGTGAATATTTTCACCTAACAGAAAATCTCTGAAACATAGGGACAGGGGTCATTGTGCCTATAAATGTGACATAATTATAGCTTTGAACTGAAGCATATTGTGTGTATTATGCTGAGCTTGCTTGTCACCATCCATATTCTAACATCTGTGAGAGTGTGTGAGTTCAGTGTGTGCCCTAAGCAAACTCAGGAGGGTGTGTTGATATCTGTAGCCTGCAGCTGAGCCTTTTCTGCTGTGAAAGGTGGGGACAGCTGTCACAGGCTGTTAGGTCCCGTGTGATTCCCGCCAAGATTTCCCCGGTCAGTCTGTGGTGGCAGGGAGCAGCCAACAGATGGCCAGTTCCCAGGCCCTTTAATGCACTTTCAATGTCACCTCTGCCCACACACACACCAGGAGCCGACGGGAGGTTGGGGCATGACAAGGGTTTTATTGACGTCACATGGGGAAAGGGAAGCCTGAGCGTCGTTTGTTCGGGGTAGAATGTTATACGGGTCTTTATCTGGGATAATCTCTGTCTGGGTCTGTGACTGGGTCTGCGTCTGCGTCTGCATCTGTGTCTGTGTCTCTATTTCTGTTCTGTTTGTCTGTTTGCTTATGTGTCTGTCTCTCTGTCATGCTCTCTCTCTCTCTCTCTCTCTCTCTCTCTCTCTCTCTCTCTCTCTCTCTCTCTCTCTCTCTCTGTCCTTGAATGTCTGTGCATGAGCGCATATCTGTGTGAACGCGGCAGTAAAAGCAGCCGCAGCAGAAGCAGTTTTGTAGTTGTAGTAGTAGAAGTAGTAGTAGTAGTAGTTGCTGTTGATGTTGTTGTTGTTGGTGGTGGTGGTGGTGGTGGTTTAATGTTATCGTAGTAGTAGTAGCAGAGGTTTTTTTTGTCTGGATGTTCTGTTTTATTTGACAAAAAATTTTTTTTAAAACAAATTGTGGGACATATGTTAGTCGTCAAGAAAAACACTATGGCTGCATTGGCACTGAAACCTTATCTGGATAACAAGATTTTGGAAAAACAGAGAGAGAGAGAGAGAGAGAGAGAGAGAGAGAGAGAGAGAGAGAGAGAGAGAGAGAGAGAGAGAGAGAGAGAAATATCCAAGACGACGGAATTTGGCTATGTCAATGGTGAATTTAAAATTGTCACATTTGCAAAACAAACTCCTCCTCCCTCTTCCCCCTGAATCTTGGAGTTCTCAACTGGGAACGAAGAAGAAGAAGAAGAAGTTGCTGTTGCTGCTGCTTCTGCTGCTGCTGCTGCTGCTGCTGCTGCTGCTGATGATGATGATGATAAAAAGTAAAGAAGAAAGAAAAAGAGAAAGAAAGAAAAAGAAAGAAAAAAGAAAGAAAGAAACAAGAGAAGAAGAAGAAGAAGAAGAAGAAAAAGAAGCGAGTTTGCTGCCATTGAATTGTTCTTTTCGATTTGTGTTTTTCGTCCTCCAACAAAGTGACATGAGGCATATAGCCATTGTCGGTTGTCAATTGGTAATCGATGGCCTGAAACCGCCTGTACCGAACAACAGATACCAAGGCCTGTCTGGCGTGTTGACCCTTTCACAGCCAACTAGCCCCAGCGGCGCCAATGTCCCATTTATAACACCACCACAGGGGACGGCGCTGTCAGATCGTTGCACCGTATCACGAAGGGAAAGGACAACGCGTTGCTGAATTCTGAAATCCAAGCCTTTTTCTTACAGTTTTTTTTTGCCCGTCTCACATTTCCTGCACCCCCCCCCCCTTCTTCCTTCCCTCCCCCTGCACCCTGTCCCTGTAACCCTACCCCCATTTCACCCCCATCCCTGCCATCCCCTCCTTTTCCTTCTTCAATGGCGCCAACCCCGCGACGTTCATTTCAATTCACCCATGCACAACGCACTGAAGTTCGTCCTGTCACAGCCCCCCTGCACCTCAATCCACAGAGAGCAAGTAATATCAAGTCGTTATAAGGCAACCTCTCAGAGGAGACACTGCACTGCTGCCGAAGCACTTCAGTGGGTGTTCAGTGATGCCTGTTCCAATCCAGTGTAGGCATATCTATTCCAGTCGTTGCTTACTCGCGAAGCCAGCGTGAATGAGCGCCCCCCCCCCCTTTCCCCATCCCACCCGGAGGACTAGGTGCCCTCTGCCACTATGCCACTATGTGCTCATCCGACGATAGTCTCAATGAAGTTGACTATGCCGGCGACTTTCAAATGAACCCACCACGGGCACGGCGTGAGCGGGGAACGTCACCGCGAGAGCAAGACATGAACATGAAGGGCTACAGAATTTAAGTTTTTTCCTTTTGTTTTAATTGCCCCCCACTTTGTAGTTAAATTAATCAGTTAGGGTGGAGACAATGCAGATGGTTTATGAAGTTCCATTCCACTCTGAGACTTCATGACAGGGCATTTTCTTTATCACGCAAAAAGTGTTTAAAAAGTTACTGTCAGCCGTAATTGATTATGTTACAAGTCTTGCAGTACAACGACTACAAATTTGATAAACACCAAGAAATACTGGGAGTCCAGGTCAGCCAACGCTGAAAGGGTTAAAAACATCACTGGGAAAGTTACAGGTCAGCCACAGTGGCTGAAGTTGTGTGGGAATGAATCATGTGTCTGTCTTATTACCGCAAACCGTTAGTTTACCGTCGGTCTCGCTGCTATTGGCAGTTGCCAGTGGCAACCGGAGGTAATCATTGTCATTATCCGTCCAGAACCCCCGTAGTCTCAGTGTCTAAATGTGGCCCATTTCCATCCGAACCCCCTTCCTCTTTAAATACCCGGGCATAGTAACGAGTTTGCCTGATTGCCCTAGATGGCCCCAAACTACAGTAGGAATAGAAGAGCTAAGACCATACAGCATTATAGATTGTGAAGAGGTGTGTGAATGTGTGTGTGTGTGTGTGTGTCCATGTCAATGTGTGTGTGTGTGTGTGTGTGTGTGTGTGTGTGTGTGTGTGTGTGTGAGCGCGTGCAACGTTGGTATTTTGATGCGTGTGCGTGTTTATGGTGTAGGTTTACATGCTGCTCTCTCTCTCTCTCTCTCTCTCTCTCTCTCTCTCTCTCTTTCTTACACACACACACACACACACGCGCGCGCGCGCGCACACACACACACATATACACGCGCGCGCGCGCGCACACACACACACACACACACACACACACACACACACACAACAAGAGGGCAATGTTGTTTAACAACAACAACGAAGAAGAAGAAGAAGAAGAAGAAGAAGAAGAGAAGAAAAAGAAGAAGAAGAAGAAGGAGAAGGAAAAGAAGGGCCCTCAGGCAAAATGTCCCTTTCAATTTTCCCCAAAAATCAATTCCCAGCTGCAAAACACAAAACATTGAAAGTTCGTCCGCCTGACAAACCAATCGACCGCATCTCGCAAGACGGCACCGGCAGCTTTATGAATCCATGTTTTATTCAAACGTTTATCGGATAGCATCCAATCCCATGTTTCGTGGCAGCTTCAAAAGATTTCCATTGTCACCACCGCCCAGGCTGGAAATGAACCTGGGGTGTATTCAGCAAATAGTACCTTTCTCTGGTTTTTGACTGCATCTTTCAGGACTGGTCGCTTCCCCGCCTTCTCGAAGCTCTGTACTCAAATTTCCTTTTTTCTGTCACTGCCTTCGACATTTTTTCTCTAGTTGTTTTCTGTGTTTACTATCGTTTGCCATTTTTCATTGTGAACCATTTCTCTGTCTCTGTTCTGGAACATTTTGTTGACATTTTCTGGTCACAACTTATGAAATGCCAGATGTTTTTGTTGTTATTGTTGTTTGTTTGTTTGTTTGTTATCTGGTGACAAGGTGGTGAAAATTGTACACACTGTCCAGACTGGACATAAGCGAATTCTGTGGTTGTCTTTTTGCCTTCGTGACCTTTTTCGTATTTTTTTTTAAACGTTGAGTGCATTTGGTTAATTTTCTAACCTTTTTACAATCTGGGATTGATAAATAAATATGAATGTCTGGCGCTTGTAGAACGGCCCGGTGTTATACGCATTAGGTATGCTAATAAATTAGCCATCGTGTCATCTACTGTATGTGTGCCTTTAGTGTTTTAAGGGTGTGACCTTTATATCCCTAGGTGTTCTCTCACTGGAAACACCCTGCGTAGCCGGCTGGGCTATAGTAATGAAACTTGATTCGTCACATTTTTCTGTGAAATGTGTCGATCAGTCGTTACTAGTTTCCCCTACTTTTGGCTACATGTGTTGTTCAGCCAGCGCTACCTTCCCCTACTTTTTATTCAGTATAATGTTCACCCAGCTCTGCTTTCCCTACTTTTGGCTACATGTGTCGTTCAGCCAGCGCTGCTTTCCCTACTTTCCACTGAATGTGTCGTTCAGCCAGCGCTGCTTTCCCTGCTTTTCACTGAATGTGTCGTTCAGCCAGCAATGCTTTCCCTACTTTCCACTGAATGTGTCGTTCAGCCAGCGCTGCTTTCTCTCCTTTTCACTGAATGTGTCGGTCAGCCAGCAATGCTTTCCCTACTTTTCACTGAGTGTGTCGTTCAACCAACACTTCTCCCTATTTTCTACTAATTGTGCTGTTCAGTCAGCGCTGCTTTGTCTTACTTTTTACTTCAGGTGTCGTTCAACCTGCACTATTGTTCACTACTTTTTACTCTGTGTGTCGTTCAGCCAGCGCTAGTTTTTCCTACGTTTTACCTCATGTACCTTCTATCCGGGACTAGTTTTCGCTATTTTTTAACTTCATGTGTCTTCAGTCCAGCTCTTTTTTCCCGCTACCTTTTTTTTTTTCTAATTTTCATATGTCGTTCAGCCAACACTATTTTTTTTTTTTCTATATTTTGTTGTTTTGTTCAATCAGTACTACTTTTCCCTACTTTTTACTGCATGCATCTTTCAACCAGCACTATTTCCCTGTCCTTTTGTAGTTAAAAAAAAAGGTAGCAAAAAGCAGTGCTGGCTGAACAGACTTTGCCTTGATCTCCCCCATGTTATGCCTTTTGCTTGGTAATCCCTGGAATCCTGTTACAGTGGCGTGGGTATTTTGACAACGTCAACCCGGTGTCAGGGCACGCGAGCTACGATTATCCTCCTCACTTAGTTTTACCCCAGGGTATAAAGATGGATATTTTTCTGTCAGTACTCTTATTTCCAATTCACGAGTCGTAGAAAATCGACTCAGTTTGTATTACATATGTATGTATATCATTTCCTTCGTTTTCTCTCTCTGCTGACTAAATTTTTGTTTTAATAATCAGACGGCCTGACAATCTTAGCCCGGTTACGCTAAGCTGTGAGAGAAAGAGTGTAGAGGTATATTAATGAAAAAAGGGGGAAACGAATATCGTCAATGATCATACTTAAAACAGGTTAAATGCGTTTTCCATAATTTATTATCGTCTCTGTTTCTTTCATTCTTCGAACTTTTTCAGTCTTTTTTTGTGTTATCTAAGTATTTCTGTCGTTTGGTATTTCTCGGTCATATCATCTTTGTATCATGTTCGAACAAAGAAGAGAGAGAAGAGAGAGAGAGAGAGAGAGAGAGAGAGAGAGAGAGAGAGAGAGAGAGACTTCGGGTTGGAGACACTAAATGGGCATTAAGAGCAGGAAGAAAAATGAAAAAAAAAAGAAAAACTAAAAAACCTAATTCAAAACTGGTACATCACCTTGTCAAATAATCAATTGTTAGTTATTTCAGCAAGTTAGCGAATTACTTTAAAGCCTCAGAATTAGAATGCGACATGACCATCCATGCTTCCAAGCTAGTGGCAATAGTTCAGTAGTTTGCCCACACAAGGGATATTAAAATCCATTTCAACATAGTATAAACATCTGTAATATCAATCCGAGAAATTCCAAAATCGAGCAAAACATGGTTATCCCCATTTTGAAACTCAGTGTCATCGCCGTATCCAAGATGTTTATATTATCAGGAGGCTGTAGAGCATGGCAGGCACTACACTATTTACATTCCAGGGCCAATGCTCATCGTTGCTTCGGCAGCAAAACTTGTCAGGAATCTAGAACGCTTGAACAAGACATGGCTATCCACATCTCACGCCTCGTTTCTTTTTTTGTTTTAACAATTCAGTCTGCTTTTTTTACTGTTTAATCTGTCAGTAGCCCTTTTCTTCCCCTCCAAGAAAAGCAGGGCATACCTGTTCATATTCTGAAGTTAATTTCATGGTGGTATTTCAACTGCTAAAACTGGTACAAGACTTTACAATCTGAACAGGACATGTCTGTCCACGTTACGGTGTTGCTTCTTGCTCATCTTGGTGACTCGGTTAGCTAGAAATGCGATGTTCTTCACCGGGCATATAAATTTCTTGTGTATGTGACC
The DNA here is from genome assembly GCA_033310375.1 of Conus canariensis. Taxonomy (NCBI): domain Eukaryota; kingdom Metazoa; phylum Mollusca; class Gastropoda; order Neogastropoda; family Conidae; genus Conus; species Conus canariensis. Next base: position 91,404,882 of record CM065714.1, read on the forward strand.
ACCAGTTAGGTGTTCAGTTTTATAATTTATGTTGTTGACATTCTGTCCTGAGGGACTGTTTCTATACATGACAGTGTGCATTTGTTTGTTTGTTTGTTGTTTTCGTCCATAACACTGTGACAATATGACTTCCTTTGCTACGAAGGCAAGAACAGAATTCAATATGGGTACATTTTTTTTTCTCTTTATTTTCTGTACATGCATGCGTTCACACACGGGATCTAAATTTAAAGTCACTTCCAAATTCTTGGATGGATGATTCCGAGGTGAAACCCTCCAGCGGGTCCCTTGGACCAAAAGAACAATGCTTCACCCATTTCACACAACCAGACCCAATTATTGAGCCAAGTGTCATCGCTATATTTCAGATGCTACGCCTATCAGAAGGCACCAGAGTCCAAATAAGAAATTACTCAATGTACACCACAGGACCAACATCTGCGTCATGGTATTCTCAGCCTTGAGATTCCACGGCTTTGTTGCAGACGCTGAACCTATTGGGAGGCCTCAACATCTGAACGGCAGACATGGCTATTCACATTCCGGGGCTGATCGCCATCATCTTCTTCTACCTGTTGATCGTGGTGGTGGGTCTATGGGCCGCCAGGAAGTCCAAGCAGGTAGGGGCCACTGCCGACAGCGAGGACGTCATGCTTGCGGGCAGAAATCTGGGCATCCTCATCGGCATCTTCACCATGACTGGTATGTTGTGACTCCAGCTGATTCCTCTGTGTGTGACGATCCTTTTCTTTTTTCTTTCTTTCTTTCATTAATACTGTCTTTCTTTCCTTTTCTTTCTTTCTTTCTTTTTTATGAGATGGTCAGCTCTGTTGCTGCCGATGTTGTCTGTTGTGATTCAAGGTTGGGGGTGATGTTTGTGCTTCTTTTTTGTAAGTTACAGTTTACATATCTATTCTAATTTTCAAAAACAAAACAAAAAATAGCTGGTTTATAGTTGTCAGTGTTTCTTCTTGTTGTTGTCGTCGTTGTTGCTTCTTTTTCTTGTTCTTGTTTTTGTTCTTGTTGTTGTTCTCCTTCTTAATAATGCTCTTCTATTTCTTCTTATTTTTTCGAGTTCTTATTTCCTTAACGTCGTTTATTTCATAGAATTTAATAGAATGTCTAGTTACCCTCCAACCCGTCTCTCTCTCTCTCTCTCTCTCTCTCTCTCTCTCTCTCTCTCTCTCTCTCTCTCCCCCCCCCCCCGCCCCTCGAGTTTCTCCCACATTATGTTTGTTTCCATGTCTCTGTCTGTCTGCCTGTCTGTCTATCTGTCCGTCTCTCCCCCCCCCTCTCTCTCTCTCTCTCTCTTTCAGCAGATACACCACAAGGAGAATGTTTCCAATGTGCAGGCAGGCACTCATTTGTGTCTGCTCACAAATCAAACATGGATAATTGACATCGATTGGACTTCGCTCTATAGCTGCACTTTCCCACTCAAGAGACCATTGGAGACCTTTGCTCTTCTCATTTTGTCCCCCACCCCAACTGTGCCAGTCTCGCTGTTCTCACGTTTGCTGCACTTTTCCGTCCAACCATTCTACTTCATCTACTATTTCCCTATATAAACATTGAGATTTCTGTTATTCAGATCCAGTGTCGGTGGCAGGCAAATGCACATGCGCACACATTTGCATGCACATAAATACATATACACGCATGCCTACACGTACACAGGCACGTATACACATGCGAACGTGCACTCCTCTCTCTCTCCTCTCTCTCCTCTCTCTCTCTCTCTCTCTCTCTCTCTCTCTCTATTAGAAAAGAAACATACAGACAGACAGACTTGCTGAGAAAATGTTATCTGTCTCTGTCTTTGTGTCTCTGTCTCTGTATTTCTGTCTCTCTGTCTCTGTCTCTGTCCCTCTCTCCGTGTCTCTCTCCTAGTCCTGACTTCTAGGCTCCTGTTTCAGGTCACCATCAGATTTACTGCACTAGCAGATATGCCTGCAATGAATAATGACCATCAGATACCTCATTACTGCAAACTGTTTGCCACTGATACACTTACACGACAGTACCTGAAGAATCCTTTCAGAGAACGGGATTTGCGACGAAAAGCCAGAAGCTACTTTTGTGTTGTTTTGATTTTGCCTCTGTTCTGACTTTCTGTAGGCGTATTACACAAGTCTCCTCACGGTACAAGACCGCTTTCTAATGGCAGCTATTATCAAATCTTGTTGAGTCTCTCAGTCTCATTATCCTGGACATTGTGCATCCGATCATAGCCTGCTACGCAGATGTTCAAATTATTAAACTGATTTTCAGACTCACGCCTTTTGGGTTTTTTTTTTTTTGAGATCCTACTGTAGATGACTGTTCTCCCTCCCCCCCCCCCCCTCCCTCCCGCTGCCCACCCCTCTCAGTTCATTTTCTCATTTTTAACCAATAGCCAGTCAATTGCATGCTTTAGTAGAGAGAGAGAGAGAGGAGAAGAGGAGAGAGAGAGAGAGAGAAGGAGAGAGAGAAGAGAGAGAAGAGAATAATGCCAAGCCCATGACCCATAATATGAGTCGGATGAGTTTGAATTTCCAGACATATATCGGGCCCGCGTGTACAACTACGTTACAGGCAAAATCAGGTATTAGAATCACACGAAATGTTTAGTACTTTAAATCATCAACCACAATGTTCATTGAACCTGGTTTGAATAAATCGGATT
>CM065714.1:91437546-91440046 GCA_033310375.1 Conus canariensis
AGAGAGAGAGAGAGAGAGAGAGAGAGAGAGAGAGAGAGAGAGAGAGAGAGAGAGAGAGAGAGCAAGAGAGAGATGCAGACAGACAGACAATCAGACAGACAAAGCGAGAGAGAGATTTTAGGCAGCACATGCCCACACGCGATCACGCATGCTCTTGTAAGACTCTTAAACCCTCAGGGCTTTAATAGATGTTTGTGAAGTCTCTGCCTCCCTCCTTCCTCCCTCTCTCTTTCTCTTCTCTGTCTGTCTGTCTGTGTCTGTCTGTGTCTGTCTGTCCGTCTGTCCGTCTGTCTATCTCTGTCTGTCTGTCTGTCTGTCTGTCTCTCTGCTCTGTCCTGTCTCTGTCTCTGTCTCTGTCTCTGTCTCTCTCTCTCTCTCTCTCTCTCTCTCTTGAATTGAATCTTGAATCTTGGCGATGAGGGGCGGGAAAAAGGGATTGGGAGGAATCCTCGTCTCTTTCTGCTCTATGCATCTCACCTCCTCACGAATTCAATCATTACAATCCCACTTTTGCCTCAGAAGAAATATATTCTTTTATTTTTCAGTGCCCACACACAGGCACACGCAGATACCAGTAATATCACAAAGAGAGGCACAGAGAGAAAAAGGAATGTGATCAACGAGAGCAGAGATCTCTGTAAAGGTTGAACAATCCTCCAGTCACTGGACCAGATGAAACGTTTCCTTGTCATTATATGCCTCAAATCATTCTCTAATAGGTGGAAAAAGGATCGGTGCCAAAATAGACCCTACCCTCATCTCCCTCAAGAAACACACACAGACCAATATCCCCATTAAATCATCTCCTTTTTTCAAAATTCTCAGTCTCCCAATCGACAGAAATATATCAATCAAGAGCGCATTGCACTTGAATTTAAGAAGGGGTGGGGGTGGGGGGAGGGGATTTTGGACCTGAGCCCAAAGTATTCTCTACCTTGTTCCAGAACCAACTCCCCAGTGAGGGATTTAGGGGCATGGTCGAGACAACACGCCATGGAGCGAAAATAAGTACGTGCCTATGTTCAGCTCCTTTTCACATAAGATGGTTAAGTTCTGGCACGTGTCTATATTCGCTCTATGGCGTGCTTCAGAACCATGCTTCAAATCGCTCACGAGGGAGTGGTTTTGGAACAGAATGGAAAGTAGTTCTGGCTCAGGTCCAGAGTCCCCCACTCCCCCCCCCTCTCTCTCTCTCTCTCTGTCTCGCTCTTCTGTCTCTGTCTCTCTTCTCTCTCTCTCTCTCTCTCTCTCTCTCTCTCTCTCTCTCTCTTCTCTCTCTCACCAGCTTCCCAGTCCTCGTCGACCACTTCCTCCTCCACCTCTCCTCCTTCCTTCTGCCCTCGTGTTTTAGATTTCTTTTTCTTTCCATAGATGAATTTTGTACATGAAGAAAGAAAGAAAGAAAGAAAGAAAGAAAGAAAAAGAAAAAAAACCCAAAGGTAAAAAGCCACAGATGTACACAGAGGCTTGGGCGTTCCTTTATCATGTTCACATTCGGAGGACTGGAATCTGGAACTGGTCCCAAAATTAAAGAAAAAAAATGCAGTGTGAGGAGGAGGCAGAGGGGAAGGAGGTGGAGGGACGGGGGTCTGGATGGGACGGGAAGAGAGGCGAGGCAGGAGGGACTGGGGAGGGTAAGGGTGTGGGATGTAGAAGAGGAGTCTGGGGGGCGTGGCTAGTCAGTTGGGGAAGGGTGGGGGGAGGAGAGAAGAAGCTGGAAGGGGGTATCATAATGGAAGGTGACTCTTTCAGCTCCGCTGCATTCATCGATCGAAGGGCCTGTAACTCCTGATATCTTTCCTCCCTTCAGCCCCTGTGACCCACCTCCCCATCTGATCTTCCTGGCCCCCCTCCCCTCCTCCTGCCTTGCCGTCCGCTTTGCTTCTCCGTGTGTCCGCCGTGAAATTGATTTCTGTGTCTATTGCGTGCGTGAGTCTCTCTCTCTCACACCAAACACACTCTCACACATATACTCAAACACCCACACACACATGCACTTGCGTGGGGTGTGTTGGGTGTGTGTGTGCGCGCGCGCGCGCACACCCACACACCACCCACCCACACACACACACACACACACACACACACACACACACACCACACACACACACACACACACACACAACACAATACAAAGCAGAGAAAGAGAGACAGAGAGACAGACAAATAGTGACAGAGACAGAGACAGAAGAGGTCACGACGACAGCAGACACACAGAGCACCACGACACACACACACACACACACACACACACACACACACACACACAGATATATATATATATAACATGGAGGCGCGCGCACGCGCGCGCATGCATGCACACACTAACACATTAGGATGCAGAGAGAGAAGGATAGACACGAACAGACAGACAGACAGACAGACTGACAGGCGTACTGACAGACAGAGAGAGAGAGAGAGAGAGAGAGAGAGAGAGAGAGAGAGAGAGAGAAACAGAGAAACGAGAGAGAGAGAGAGAGAGAGAGAGAGAGGCAGAGAG
>CM065714.1:91450046-91455046 GCA_033310375.1 Conus canariensis
TGGCAGAGATGAATGGCGCATGCGATAGGGATCAATATGATCCGTCTCCCTCCCTCACTCCCTCCCTGCTTGCCTGTCTGTCTGTCTGTCTGTCCACTTGCCGTGCAGCGCGTGCGTGTTGATCTCTGCGTTCTATAACCCTTGTCCTCCGCTGACCTCCCTTTCTATTTTCCCGCCTTTCTTCCCATGCTTGTTCCTCTATGCTGTGATTTCTTCGTGTCTTGTCTGTCTGTGTGTTTGCTGATCTCATCTTTCAACCCTCTCTGCCTGTGCCTCTGTCTCTGATTTCTCTCTCTCTCTCTCTCTCTCTCTCTCTCTCCTCTCTCTCTCTCTCTCTCTCTCTCTCTCTCTCTCTCCCCCATCTTTTCAGTCTCTCTGCCTGTTGTCTTCTCTCTACTACTCTCCTCTCTCTCTCTCTCTCTCTCTCTCTCTCTCTCTCTCTCTCTCTCTCTCTCAACCTCTTTTCCTTTAAACGTCTACTTTCTAATGCTGTAAACAAAAACAAAACAAAACAAAAACAAACAAAACAAAGAAAAAAAAGATGACGAATGGTGAGAAAGTTCCAAGTTGCTCAACACATCGGTCAGGGGATAGTCTCCGTTTTTTTCGTCCTGAAGTTGATCAGGCAAAATCTGATTTAACGGTTTTTTTGTTTGGATATTATATGACGGTAAGAGTGGCCCATTCTCAAATAGCTAGATCGTTTTGGGTACGGAGCTGACAGTCGTGAATTCGAACCATACGTGGGGTCGGATTTGTTTGGCTTAGAAACCCTCTCTGTCCATCCATCTATAAATGGATTCCTGATTCAGTCCAGGGAAGGTTAAAGGCAGCGAAGGAAGGGGATGGGCTCCGCATTATTTCATGCCGTGCCCTAGACGCAAAGATCTCTGACAATGCACTGCCCCTACGGCCAGTATGCTATGGGAACTTTAACCCCTTTTTTAATACGATGGTAAACACACACACACACACACACACACACACACACACACACACACACCATACATGCACGCACGCACGCACGCACGCACGCACGCACGCGCGCACGCACGCACACACACACACACACACACACAACACACACACACACGCACACACACACACAAATGGGGGTGGGGAGAGAGAGAGAGAGAGAGAGAGAGAGAGAGAGAGAGAGAGAGAGAGAGAGAGAGAGAGAGAGAGAGAGCCATGTCCGCCACCATCACCAACAACCCGTACGTTTTAAACAAAATGAATTGTTTCCTTTCACAAAACACCAAATTTCTCACTTTCCTCTCTCACACATCCCTTACATCTCGAACAAAATAAATATCTACTTCATGAAGTATCATCTATCCCACTCTATTCTTTCCCACCACCCTCCTACCTCAAACATAGACACTTTCCAATTCACAAAAGATCATTTTAACCTTCCTCTTCTTTCGCACACCCCTTACATTTCAAACGATGACTCTTTCCACTCCACAATACGCTATCACGTCCACTCTCTTCTTTCGACTCCCCCCCCCCCCCCCTCCCCTACTCCTGCCCCTCCCCTCCGTCTCAAACGAAGTAACTTTCCACGTCACAAAACACCATCTCTTCCGCCCTCTTTTTATCTTCAAAAACAGAGAAGAAAAAAAAAAAAAACGAAAAAAAAAAAACAACCAAAAAAAACCCCCCAACCTTCACCTAAAACGAAACCACTTTCCATATCACAAAACACCATCTTCTTCACTTTTTTCCTTCTAACAATCCTCACGTGTCAAACGACGTGATTTTCCACTTCACAAACCGTCTGCTCTCCATTCTCTTCATTTTAACAATGCATGTCTTTGCACTCAACATAGAGTGGGGTCTAGTTGCAAAGCGAGAGGACTGCAGGCGGAAATCTAAACAAATCTTAAATAAATGTTAGCGAACCGCCCAGAGAACGTGGACAAACGAGTCACAAGACGAAACACAACTAGTTTCGACCTCTTAGGTCTTCATCAGGTGAGACATTAACGAATAAAACAATGAAAATTCACTTAGCTTTGATCGCTTCAGATCACTTCGTAGGGTTCAGCGCAAGGAAGAAAACGTTGAATGAGAACGAGGCTGTTGGAAGGGAAATAGTGAGCGAGTCAAAGTCGTAATGAAGATAATAATATTACTGATAGGAATACTAATAATGGTCAAAATACTGAGGAAAAAAAAAAAAAAAAAAAAAAAAAAAAAAAAGGGACAAGATTACTACCAATCTGTGTCAATAAGTATGGGTATGGGAGAAAGGAGAGTGGGTTAGAGGATTCTTAACCAGCAGGGTTGCCATGGCAACAGTCCCAGAGGCGAAGGCGTTCGTGATGTCAATGCCAGTGGTAGTATCAATACTAGCAATAGTATTACTGAATGATACTGCTAACAACGATAGTGAAGGTTAAGGTAATGAAAGCATGATACAGAAATATATTTAGAAAATACATTTTTATAATAATCAAATAAATAAATAAATGAAACATTAAAAATAATAATAAATTAAAAAATCAGTAAATAATAATAATAATAATTTAAAAAAAATAATAATAAAATAATAATAATAATAATGATAATAAATGCATAAATAAGATAGCTATAAGTTGTGTGAGGTGAATAGTGGGAGATAAGGTAGTATGTGTGTGTGTGGTGGGAGGATATTATGGGCTGAGATTGAAGTGGTGGGTTGGTACATGTTACTTTAAGGTGTAGATGCTATGAGGGTGGAGGGAAGAAGGGGATGGGTTTACGTACTAACTGGGGGAGGGGGAGGGGCAACATATTCACACCTATACACAATCTCTCTCTCTCTCTCTCTCCTCTCTCTCTCTCTCTCTCCGCCCCCCTCCCCCCTTTCACGACCAACGATAAAGGAGCCAGCATTCTATTTATTATGTGTGTGTGTATGTGTGAGTGTGTGTGTGTGTGTGTGTGTGTGTGTGTGTGTGTGTGTGTGTGTGTGTGTGTGTGTGTGTTCCATTTGTAATAGAGTGGGGTGTTTATTTTTCCCCCGCATTTTTGTGGTACGGGAGGGGTGGTGGGATAAAGTACGTCTACAGTTACTTCTTCTTCTTCTTCTTCTTCTTCTTCTTCTTCTTCTTCTTCTTCTCTCTCTCTGTGCCTGTCTGTCTGTCTGTTTGTCTGTGTTTCTGTCTCTGTCTCTATCTCTCTCTGTCACTCTCTGTCTCTCCATCTGTCTGTCTGTCTGTCTGTCTGTTTCTGTCTCTCTCTGTCTCTCTCTGTCTCTCTATCTCTGTCTCTGTCTCTCGTCTGTCTGTCTGTCTGTCTGTATGTCTGTCTGTCTGTCTGTCTGTCTGTCTCTCTCTCTCTCTCTCTCTCTCTCTCTCTCTCTCTCTCTCTCTCTCTCTCTCTTCCCCTTCCTCGTAGCCCTCCCTTTCTCTATCTCATAATAATGATAATTACAACAATAACGACAGTAACAACAGTGATAATTATAAGGGGGAGGAGGAGGACGACGACAACAGGAACAACAGCAACAACAATCACCATCATCATCATCATCATCATCACATCATCATCATCATCATCATCATCATCATCATCATCATCATCATAATAGTGTATTCATTTTCTACACGTCATCTGGCCCATACGAACAGTGAAAGTGAATAGGACAGTAGTTAAACTGCTACAGATGCGTGAAAAATAAACAAACAAACAGGTAAAAGATATTATGTATTCTGTTCATATAATGTATGTATGTATGTGTATATGTTTGATGTATTTGTGTGCGTGCACGTGTGTGTGTGTGTGTGTGTGTGTGTGGTGTGTGTGTGTGTGTGTGTGTGTGTGTGTGTGTGTGTGTGTGTGTGTTTGCGCGAGAGCGCGCGCGCGTTTGTGTGCATTTGTGTGCGTTTGTGTACGTCTGCGTGTTTGTGTCTCTATGCGTCTGTGACTGTGCGTGCGCGTGAAGCGGAGAGAGGCGTAAATCAATCATGTTGGCGGGATCGTGGCGGACCAAAATAGCATGGGATGATGGGGTACACACAGACACAGGACCAGGGGCTGTGGGCAGGGTGGCCGGAGGTGAGGAAGAGGGTAAGGGGGATGAGGGTGGAGGGGGCGGGGCTATCAAGAGTTACGGGCCCTGGGATCGGGGAGTGCCGTGGAGTTGAATGGGCGACCCTTCCCCTCATCAATATCCCCGCCTTCCACCAGAACCCACCCATCGCCCTCCCTCCTTCCCACTCCCCCCCCCCCCCCTCTCCACTACGTCTTCCAATCCAATTATTTAACCAGATTCAAAGAGCGCTTTCCTATGTTTGAGTAAGTGCAAATGATGGATGTGGGCCGTGATTGCATAATGTCTTTTTCATTTCTCTTTTGTGATTTGTTGCTTCGGGTTTTTTTCTTCATTCGACTGGGTTTTTTTTAAATAGCCAAAATGATGATGATTCTGTGTACAGAATGGAACTCAGTCACTTGTGAAGGACAGAGATGGGAGGGCTAGGAGTGGGTGAATGAGAGAGACAGACAGACAGACAGACAGACAGACAGAGACGGAGAGAGACTCAAACAGACAGACAGACAGACAGACAGACAGACAGACAGACAATTAGGTGGACAAAAAGACAGAGCTAGACAGAGGTAGAGGCGTGAAATGAAATATGACATCAATTCAAAGATTTTATTCAGGAATGCCATTGCTCTGATTGCTCTGAGTGCAAGACATATCAAACAAACATTATAACTAATACACAAAGTTACAGCGACAACAACAACGACGATGACAACGACAACAAAAACAGAACATCAGGGACGTACGTGCAACTGTGCACTCATACGTACATATAGAAATCTTTTCTTTTTATTCAAAACCTATTAAGCTATATTTCTCGAAAAAAAATAAGCTGTTAGTATGTATCAACGGACATGTTTGTTGAAAGTCATAGTCGGAGAATTTTCTCTTTAAATTTGCTTGATTTTTGACAACAAAATGCACTTTCATCCAGAAGGCGGTTGGTTACCATGAAATTTTGGTA
>CM065714.1:91460046-91480046 GCA_033310375.1 Conus canariensis
TGACTACCTTTGATGTATGAAAACGCAGCACACTGATAGCCCATGATATACAAAAACAGCACACAGTCTAAAAGCCCATGATATATAAGAACAGCACACTGTCTAAAAGCCCATGGTTTATGAAAACAGCACACTGTCTAAAAGCCCATGATATACAAAAAAACAGCACACAGTCTAAAAGTCCATGATATATAAGAACAGTACACTGTCTAAAAGCCCATGGTTTATGAAAACAGCACACTGTCTAAAAGCCCATGATATACAAAAACAGCACACAGTCTAAACGCCCATGATATATACAAACGGCACAGAGACAAGACTGAAAGCACATGATATATCAAAACAGCACTCAGTCTAAAAGCCTATGATATATAAAAGCAGCACAGTCTAAAAGTCCATGATATATAAAAACAGCACACAGTCTAAAAGTCCATGATATATAAAACAGCACACAGTCTAAAAGTCCATGATATATAAAACAGCACACAGTCTAAAAGTCCATGTTGTATAAAAATAGCACTCAGTCTAAAAGCCCATGATACATAAAAACAGCACACAGACTGAAAGCCGATGATATATACAAACAACACACAGTCTAAAGGCCATAACATAAAAAAAAACAGCACACAGACTGAAAGCCGATAATATATAAAAACAGCACACAGTCTAAAAGCCCATGATATATAAAAGCAGCACACACTCTAAATGCCCACGATATATAAAAGCAGCACACAGTCTAAAAGCCATGATGTAAAAAAAAGTGCACACAGTCTAAAAGCCCGTGATAATAAAACAACGCACAATCTGAAAGCCCAGGATATATAAAACAGCACACAGCCTGAAAGCCCGTGGTATATAAAAACAGCACACAGTCTAAACTCATGATATATAAAAACAGCACACAGTCTTAAAGCCCATGAAAATGAAACAGTACACAGTCTTAAAGCCCATGAAAATAAAACAGCACACAGTCTAAAACCCCATGATATATAAAGACAGCACACACGCTGTTAGCGCATTATGTATAAAGCAGCACAAAATCTGAAGCCCATGATGTATAAAACATCACGGTCAAATAGCTATATCTTGTATGAAAACCGCAGTATAACAACTCATGACGTCTAAAAATAGTACTATTTGGCAGTCCATGGTGCAGTTACACAGCACACAATATGAAAAAAAATCCATAATGTATATATAATGTATATGGTCTGACAGTGCATAATAATGTATGAAACAGCACACAGTATGATAGCTATGTGGTTTATAAAACCACACAGCCCGTAATGTATAAAACAGCACACAGTGTGACAGTTTTTGCTGTATAAAACTGTACACCATACTTGCCGTTAATTTTTCATACATGCAGTACAAGGCCTGACAGCTTATGATGTATAAAGCAGTATGCAGGTTGACAGCCCGCTGTACATTAAGCAGCACTTAATCTGACAGCCCATGATGCATGGAACAGCACCTAATCTAACAACACACACACACACACACACACACACACACACACACACACACACACACACACACACACTCACACTCACACGCACGCACACACACACACACACACACACACACGCACGCACGCACGCACGCACGCACGCACGCACGCACACACACACACACACACACACACTGTCGCTACTTCAACTAAGCTAAAGGAAAGAGCTGACATTATAATTGAAATAAGGCATCTTGTTAATTTTCTAATGCAAAAAGGTTCTGATGTAACTTTTTGTTGGGTCCCTTCTCATTGTGGTGTCCAAGCAAATGATTGGGAAGATAGAATGGCAAGGAAAGGTGCAAGGAATGCAAACGGCTGCACAACTGTAAAGATTCCATTATCTGTAAAAGAGGGATATCATCTTCTGGAGGCAGTCTATAAAAAAAGCCAGCCACAATGTCACAACTTTTGACAGTAAAGACTCCTTATTGCAAAAAGTTATTAATAATGAGCCACAAGAAGTTAGCTCTTTATGTTACAGACTAAACTCAATGCGTTAAAATGCAAACATATAAACGACATTAGGTGTCCCTGTGGAAAAAGAATGTTAACGTTCCATATTTTATTCTATTGTCCGTTCACAAAGCAATATTTGCCCGATTATCTGGCAGTCAAAAACAATACTAAAGATGACGATCTCAAAGCCATTATTGATGATCAATCACTTCTTGTCACTGCAGCTAAATCTCTTCTTCGGAGTCCTATAGGAACACTCTGTAGTTTGCTCGTTTTGAAAATTAAAAAAGAATTAAATTATAGGTATTGTTTATTGATGTTTATTTCTGTCAAACAGGGTATTACGTTGATGGGGGATATGAAATGTCGGGGTATTCCTATTTGTGATAAAATACTTATGTCATTCAGGATGATTTCAAGATCCGTCTAAAAACACTATTTTGTGAAAAGACGCTAAATCAAACAAAACAAAACAAAACATACACACACACACACACACACACACACACACACACACACACACACACACACACACACACACACACACCACGTCTCATGTGACACACACATAATTATACATTCAGTGCGTGCGTGCGTGGTGTGCGTGCGTGCGTACGTGCGTGCGTGCGTGCGTGCGTGTGTGTGTGTGTGTGTGTGTGTGTGTGTGTGTGTGTGTGTGTGTGTGTGTTGTGTGTGTGTGTGTGTGTGAACAACCGTTATGACAGCACCGAATACATAGGCAGTGCCCAAGCTGACAGTGCATAACAGATGAACGTTGCTCCATCTGACGGCACATGGTTTATTGAACAGCATCAAATCTGACAGCGCGTTGTGCATGAAACAGTGTGCGTCCAGTCTGACAGCTCATGATGCAGTAAACAGCGCCAAATTTGACCTTACATGATGCAGTAAACAGCGCCAAATTTGACCTTACGTGATGCAGTAAACAGCGCCAAATTTGACCTTACATGATGCAGTAAACAGCGCCAAGTTTTTACCTTACGTGATGCAGTAAACAGCGCCAAATTTGACCTTACATGATGCAGTAAACAGCGCCAAATTTGACCTTACGTGATGCAGTAAACAGCGCCAAATTTGACCTTACTTGATGCAGTGAACAGCGCCAAATTTGACCTTACGTGATGCAGTAAACAGCGCCAAATTTGACTTACGTGATGCAGTAAACAGCGCCAAATTTGACCTTAAGTGATGCAGTAAACAGCGCCAAATTTTACCTTATGTGATGCAGTAAACAGCGCCAAATTTGACCTTACATGATGCAGTAAACAGATTCCCAATCTGACAGCACATATCGCAAAAAGTAAATACCCAGTCTGTTGATACATAATGCATGAACAGCAGTTAATCTAAAAGCACATGGTGCATAAAACAGCAACCAATCTGGTAGCAATTAGCGAATAAAACAGCGGATAATCTGCCAGCAATTAGAGAATAAAACAGCGCATAATCTGGCAGCAGTTAGTGCCTATAACAGCGCACAGTCTGTCAGGATTTGATGACTATAATAACGCCTAACCTGGCAGCAGTTAGTGAATACAACTACGCCCTAACTGGCAGCACTTGGTGCATAAAGCAACACCCAAGCTGATAGCATATCATCAATAAAACAGCCCACTATCTGACATCGAGTTATAAACAAAACAACACTCAATCTTACAGCACATTACGAACACAGCAGCTCACATTATGCATAAAATACCGTCTAAACTGACGGTTCACGATGCGTAAAAACAACACACAATCTGACAGCACCTGATGCTGATAACACATATTGAACAATGAAAACAGCCCATCCACTGACTGCGCACGATGCATAAAAAAGCTTACGAACAGATCATAATAAATAAAACAGCATTCAATCTAACAGCCCATAATGATTCATAAAACGATACTCAGTCTGAGACGCCCATCATGCATAAAACAGGACACCGTCTGGCAACCTAATATGCATAAAACAGTGCTATCTGACAACCTATGATGTAAAAAAAAGGCACTCAGTCTGACAATTCATTATGCATGAAACATTACTCTGTCTGACATTCCTTGATGCATTAAAGAGTATTCAGGCTGAATTCCATGATACATAAAAAGCACACAGTCTGATGCGTATGATGCGTAAAGCAGGACTCAGTCTGACAGCCCATTATGCATTAAAAGCGCTCAGTCTGACAATAGGTGATGCACGAAACAATACTCAGTCTGACCGCGCATGATGCATAACGTAAAGCTATGATGCATAAAACAGTTCTCGGTCTGACAATCTATGATGCATAAAACAACACTCAGTCTGACGGCCCAATTTGCATACAAGAAATGCAGTCTGACAACTATGATGCATAAAACAGCGCTTACTCTGACGGCCCAATTTGCATACAAGCATGCAGTCTCACAACTATGATGCATAAAACAGCGCTTAGTCTGACAGTATATGATGCATAAAACAGCGCTCAGTCTGACAGTCCATGATGTATAAACAGCTCTCAGTCTGACAATCTATGATGCGTAAAACAGCACTCAGTCTGATAATCTATGATGCTTAAAACAGCACTCAGTCTGACAGTCCATGATGCATAAACAGCGCTCAGTCTGACACACTATTATGCATAAAACAGCACTCAGTCTGACAATCTATGATGCATAAAACAGCACTCAGTCTGACAATCTATGATGCATAAAATCATACTCAGTCTGATGGCCACGTTTGCATAAAAGCGTTTAGTCTGACAAACTATGGTGCATAAAACAGCACTCAGTCTGACAGTATACGATGCATAAAACAGCACTCAGTTTGACAGTCCACGATGTATAAACAGCATTCAGTGTGACAGTCCATGATGCATAAAACAGCACTCAGTATGACAGGCCATGATACATAAAACAGCACTCAATATGACAGTCCATGATGCATAAAACAGCACTCAATATGACAGTCCATGATGCATAAAACAGCACTCAATATGATAGTCCATGATGTATAAAACAGCACTCAATATGATAGTCCATGATGTATAAAACAGCATTCAGTGTGACAGTCCATGATGCATAAATCAGCACTCAGTATGACAGTCCATGATGCATAAAACAGCACTCAGTATGACAGGCCATGATACATAAAACAGCACTCAGTCTGAAGGCTCAGTTTGCATAAAAGCATGCAGTCTGACAACTATGATGCATAAAACATCGCTCAGTCTGACAATCTATGATGCATGAAACAGCGCTCAGTCTGACAATCTATGATGCATGAAACAGCGCTCAGTCTGACAATCTATGATGCATGAAACAGCGCTCAGTCTGACAATCTATGATGCATGAAACAGCACTCAGTATGACAGTCCATGATGTATAAAACAGCATTCAGTGTGACAGTCCATGATACATAAAACAGCACTCAATATGACAGGCCATGATGCATAAAACAGCACTCAGTATGACAGGCCATGATATATAAAACAGCACTCAATATGACAGGCCATGATACATAAAACAGCACTCAGTATTACAGTCCATGATACATAAAACAGCACTCAGTATGACAGGCCATGACGCATAAAACAGCACTCAGTATGACAGTCCATGATACATAAAACAATTCTCACTCTGACAGTCTATGATAAACAAATGGAACACGCACGCTTGCGCGCAAGCGCGCTCACACACGCACATGTGCGCGCGCACGCACTCGCGCACGTGTGTGTATGTGTGTGTGTGTGTGTGTGTGTGTGTGTGCGCGCGCGCACACACACACACACACACACACACACACACGAGCGCATGCGTGCATGAGACCATATGCATGCACACACAAACACGTCCACAAGCAAATCCACACGATAGCCCCAGAGGGAAATTGTATCCGGCTGTTATGAAATATTATGTCAAATTGTCATGTAATATCCGTCCAATCATAGTCACCGCAGGGTTGCACAATATTGAAACACATTTGAATCGATTGGCAGCAGCATGCAGAGGCAGTTACCAGTCTTATCGAGTTCTGACGTGTTGGTTGTTTTCAGCCACTTGGGTGGGAGGCGCCTACATTAACGGAACAGCGGAAATCATCGTGCGCAGTGGACTGGCTTGGTGTCAGGCTCCCATTGGCTACGCCCTTAGCCTGGTGTTTGGTGAGTAACCAAGGCCTGCTATTTATTCATTTCTTTCTGTTTGTTTAGTTGTCCTCTGTTTAAAAAAAGGTAATCTTAGAATTTTATTTTTCAAGAACAGTTACAATCGATTTGCTTTTTTATGTAACTTTTTCTGGATCTTTTATTTCTTTATATTGAATAGTTCTCAATGAACATTAGGAATGTTACCAAAATACTGCTACTGTGACGATAAGAGCATCATCAACAACAATAAAAACACCATCAACAAAAAGAACGATGATGATAACACTGATGATGCCAGTGATGATGATGATGATAATGATGATAATGATGATGATGACGACGACGATGATGATAATGATGATGATGACGATGATGAAGGGGGGGGGGGGGTTCATCCTGATCTGTCCATGGAGTGCACAATAAAGAACACACTATGCATTTTCTACTCATTGTATGAACTAGCACATAGCAACTTCGGCGATAAATACAATGTTTTTAATGTGCAGATTTTAATGCAAAGCAGGTGGAAAACAATCATGGAGACTGAGTCACCTGTTGTTCACATACATTACAAGGGAAGACAGTACTTTTGAGAAAAAAACGCCATCGTTCATGACGTATAGATTTTAAGACAAGAGAGCAGCTTTGAAGACTTATGCTCTCTTTAGCGTGTGCATTTTTCATGCAGAAGTGTAGGTTTGGAAACTTAATGTCAAGAGTTTGAGCAGCCATAGAAACTAGTGCCAGCTATGACAATGTATTGACATTAAAGCAAACAGCAGCTTTACAGAATTATGCCGGAGCAGACGAGCAATTAAAGCTATAATAACGTGTGAATTTTGAGCAGCAGAGCAACTCTGGACACATACAGCATTTTTGAATGTATGATGTAGACAAGTAGCGGGTTGATGAAAAACCTAAAACTCCAAATATATATAAGAAAAGGACAGAGAATTGCTGCCCTTGGATGGTGGGATTTACAATGTTGGCACATGCACACATAACACTCAGATACCAGCGAGCTTTCAGTTTCTTGGCCAAAGAGGGAATAAGATATACTTTCTCATGGATGAACATTTAAACAGTATTTTAAGCAGTACAAGGGTAGAAGGCAACACCAGTGACATGTCTATCTTTTCGAGCGAGCAGAAAGAGCAGAATTTCTGAAAAAAAAGTACAATTTAGTATCTTACCACATAGAACACTGCAAGATTGAATTCGTAGAGAAAACACACATAAACACACACACACAAACAAGAGTAGGTAAGGTGGAGGTTGGGGGGAGAGAATAAATGTACACATTCTGGACAAACACAACACTTGATGTAAGGAAACGAAAGCAGATATGAAATGAGGCAGGGAACAGTAAACAATAAACAACAAACACGTAGGGTAACTCTCGCTCCCACAAGAAAGCAAATACACGCACGCATACTTTCACATACACACGCATTTTCACACACACACACACCCACACATCACGCACCCCACGCACGAAAGCACACACACACAAACACACACACACACATCAAAAAAACACACGCACGCACGCCGCACGCACCCCCCCCCCCCCACACACACAAAATACACCGCAGACACACAGGACACGGGACACACACCTTTCCCACGCCGCACGCACGCACGCACGCACGCACGCACGCACGCACGCACGCACGCACCCACACACACACACCACACACACACACACACACACGAAGACAAAAAATGAAGAGAAACGAGGAATAAAAAAAAAAATTAAGTTTCTGGGTTTTCAGTGATCCAGTGATGAACTGGCATTCGGGTGGGGAATTTTAAGATCTCCGGGGCGATGAAGAGACGGGAAGAAAAATTAATGACCCCATACCAGATGCTCCCCAAATCCTCATAGTCTTTTTGGGAGTTTTTGCCTGAATAAAGGATTTATCAGGAATGTCTTCAAAGCAAAAAATTTAAAAAAACTTTGCAATAAAAAGACTTGCAATGAAAAAAACCAAGTAGTAGTACCACCTAAACAGAATGAAGTCTTTAAAGGGCAGTGAGGTGTGTGTGTGTTGTGTGTGTGTGTGTGTGGTGTGTGTTTTGTGTGTGTGTGTGTGTGTGTGTAGATAGATGATAGAAAGATAGATAGATAGGGTGGGGTAGAAAGTAGACAAAAAAAACATACATACATACATACATACATACATACATACATACATACATACATGCATTTCATACATCCCTGCAAAAACATACAAAAAACATGCCCTGAATGCATTCTTTCATTCCCCCACATGCATGCATAAAATACATACACACACATTAAAAACAAAAAAACATAAACCATACATTCCTTTCATAAAACATGCTTTTCATACGTACTACATAAAGTACGTACGTACGTTTCATTTCATAATCATACATACATACATACATACTACATACAAAACTACGTTTTAAAACTAAAATAAAAATTTCATACAACATTTCATACATAATACATACATTTCATACATACAAAACATAATACATAATAATTTCATAATACATACAAACATACATTAAAATTTCATAAAAAATAAAATACATACATACATACATACATAAAATACATGGCAAAAACCACAACACGATCGGTGTATTGATTTTTCCAAGACTTGCCCTTAACGGCTTTCGTCTGAGTAAATGACGGCATTGGATATGAGCAAAAAGACAATGATAAGTGTCATACAGGAAATGTTTTTCTCTCTCTCTCTCTCTCTTTTCTCTCTCTTTTGTCGTTCTGTTTCTCTGTCTGTCGGGCTGTCTGTCTGTCTACAGTCGACTACCTTTGACGAAACACACATCGCACAGTCTGACTACCTTTGAGTATCAAACACGCACAGTCTGACTACCTTTGATTATCAAACATCGCACAGTCTGACTACCTTTGACGTATCAAACTCGCACAGTCTGACTACCTTTGACGTATCACACATCGCACAGTCGACTACCTTTGATGTATCAAACATCGCACAGTCTGACTACCTTTGACGTATCAAACATCGCCACTGACTCCCTTTTGACGTATCACACATCGCACAGTCTGACTACCTTTGAGTTCAAACATCGCACGTCTGACTCCTTTGACGTATCAAACTCGCACAGTCTGACTACCTTTGACGTACACACATCGCACAGTCTGACACCTTTGATGTATCAACATCCCCCAAAGTCTGACTATTTTTGACGATCACACATCGCACAGTTGACTACCTTTGATGTATGAAAACGCAGCACACTGAAGCCCATGATATACAAAAACGCACACAGTCAAAAGCCCATGATATATAAAAACAGCACACGTCTAAAAGCCCATGGTTTATGAAAACAGCACACTGTCTAAAACCCAAATACAAAAAAACAGCACACAGTCTAAAAGTCCATGATAATAAAAACAGTACACTGTCTAAAACCCAGGTTTATGAAAACAGCACACTGTCAAAAAGCCCATATATAAAAAACAGCACACAGTCTAAACGCCCATGATATATACAAACGGCACAGAGCCAAGACTGAAAGCCATGATATATCAAAACACACTCAGTCTAAAACCTATGAATAAAAAGCAGCAAGTCTAAAAGTCCATGATATATAAAAACACACACACTAAAATTCCATGATATATAAAAAGCACACAGTCTAAAAGTCCATGATATATAAAACAGCACACAGTCTAAAAGTCCATGTTGTTAAAAATAGCACCATCAAAAAAGCCCATATACAAAAAAACGCACACAGACTGAAAGCCGATGATATATACAAACAACACACATCTAAAGGCCATAACAAAAAAAAAAACGCACACAGACGAAACATAATAATAAAAACGACACAGTCTAAAACCCATGATATATAAAAGCAGCACACACTCTAAATCCCCACGATATAAAAAAGCAGCACACAGCCCCTAAAAGCCATGATTAAAAAAAAGTGCACACAGTCAAAAGCCCGTGATAATAAAACAACGCCAATCTGAAAGCCCAGGATTATAAAACAGCACACAGCCTGAAAGCCCGTGGTATATAAAAACACACACATCAAAACTCATGTATATAAAAACAGCACACGTCTAAAGCCCATGAAAATGAAACAGTACACAGTCTTAAAGCCCATGAAAAAAAAAACAGCACACAGCCCTAAAACCCCATGATAATAAAGACAGCACACACGCTTTTTAGCGCATTATGTATAAAGCACACAAAATCTGAAGCCCATGATGTATAAAACATCAGGGTCAAAACTATATTTTGTATGAAAACCGCAGTATAACAACCATGACCAAAAAATAGTACTATTTGGCAGTCCATGGTGCGTTAAACAGCCACAATATGAAAAAAAATCCATAAATAATAAGTATAGGGTCTGACAGTGCATAATAAGTATGAAACAGCCACAGTATGATAGCTATGTGGTTTAAAAAACCCACAGCCCGTAAGTATAAAACAGCACACAGGTGACATTTTTGCTGTAAAAACTGTACACCATACTTGCCGTTAATTTTTCATACATGCAGTACAAGGCCACACTTATGATTTTTAAAAAAGCAGTATGCAGGTTGACAGCCCGCTGTACTTAAGCAGCACTTAATCTGACAGCCCATGATGCGGGAACAGCACCTAATCTAACACACACACACACACCCACACACACACACACACACACACACACCCCCACACACCCCTCACACCACGCACACACACACACACACACCACACCCCGCACGCACGCACGCACGCAGCACGCCGCACGCACACACACACACCAACACACACTGTCCACTTCAACTAAGCTAAGGAAAGAGCTGACTTTAAATTGAAATAAGGCATCTTGTTAATTTTCTAATGAAAAAAGGGTTCTGATGAAACTTTTTTTTGGGTCCCTTCTCATTGTGGTGCCCAAGCAAATGATTGGGAAATAGAATGGAAAGGGAAAAGGTGCAAGGAATCAAACGCTGCACAACTGAAAGTTTTCCATTATCTGTAAAAGAGGGATTCATTTTCGGAGGCAGTCTATAAAAAAAGCCAGCCACAATGTCAAAAAACCTTTTGACAGTAAAGACTCCTTATTGCAAAAAGTTATTAATAATGAGCCACAAGAAGTTGCCTTTATGTTACAGACTAAACTCAATGCGTTAAAATGCAAACATATAAACGACATTAGGTGTCCCGTGAAAAAGAATGTTAACTTTCCATATTTTATTCTATTGTCCGTTCAAAAAGCAATTTTGCCCGATTATCGGCAGCAAAAACAATACTAAAAAAAGACGATCTCAAACCTTTATTGATGATCAATCACTTCTTGTCACTGCAGCTAAATCTCTTCTTCGGAGTCCTATAGAACACTCTGTATTTTGCTCGTTTTGAAAATAAAAAAGAATTAAATTAAGATTGTTTATTGATTTTTTTTCTGTCAAACAGGGTATTACGTTGAGGGGGGAAGAAATGTCGGGGTACCTATTTGTGTAAAATACTTATGTCTTCAGGATGATTTCAGATCCGTCTAAAAACACTATTTTGTAAAAGACGCTAAATCAAACAAAACAAAACAAAACATACACACACACACACACACACACACACACACACACACACAACACAACACACCACACACACACACACCTCCATGTGACACACACATAATTATACTTTCAGTGCGTGCGTGCGTGGTGTGCGTGCTGCGTACGTGCGTGCGTGCGTGCTGCTTGTGTGTGTGGTGTTGTGTGTGTGGTTGTGTGTTTTGGTGTGTGGTGGTGTGTGTGTGTGGTGTGAAAAACCTTATGACAGCACCGAAACATAGGCAGTGCCCAAGCTGCAGTGCATAACAGTGAACTTTGCCCATCTGACGGCACGGGGTTTTATTGAACAGCATAAATCTACAGCGCTTGTGCATGAAACAGTGTGCGCCAGTCTGACCTCATGATGCAGTAAACAGCCCCAAAATTTGACCTTACATATGCAGTAACAGCCCAAATTTGCCTTTTACGTGAGCAGTAAACACCCCCAAATTTGCCCTTACATATGCAAAAACAGCCCTTTTTTCCTTGGGGTTTGCAGTAAACAGCCCAAAATTTTTGCCTTTTACATGAGCAGTAAAACCCCCAAATTTTTGCCTTAGTGATGCATAAACACCCCCTTTTGACCTTTTTTTGGGCAGGAACAGGCCTTTGACCTTACGTATCAAAACCCGCCCAAATTTGACTTACGTGATGCATAAAACCCCAAATTTGACCTTAAGTGATGCAGTAAACACCCAAAATTTTTTCCTTATTGAGCAAAAAAAAGCGCCAAATTTGACCTTACTAATGCAGTAAAACAGATTCCCAACTGACAGCAATACCAAAAAAGAAATACCCAGTTGTTGATACATAATGCATGAACAGCAGTTAATCTAAAAGCCGGGGGCTAAAACGCAACCCAAACTGGTAGCAATTAGCGAAAAAAAACAGGGTTTTGCCGCAATTAAGAATAAAACAGCGCATAATCTGGCAGCATTTTTGCCTATAACGCGCACGTCTGTCGGGGTTTGTTTTTAAATAACCCCTAACCGGGGAGCAGTTGGAATACAACTACGCCCTAACTGGCAGCACTTGGTGCAAAAGCAACACCCAACTGAAGCTTCATAATAAAACGCCCATATCTGACATGGGTTTTAAACAAAACAACATCAATTTTACAGCCCCTTTTCGAACCAGCACTCACTTTGCATAAAATCCGAAAAAACTGACGGTTCACGATGGGAAAAAACAACAACAATCTGACAGCCCTTTGGGGATAAAAACATATTAAAAAAAAGAAAACGCCCACCCTGACTGCGCACGATGAAAAAAAAACTTAGAACAGATCATAAAAATAAAACATTAAAACAACAGCCTAAGATTCATAAAACGATCCCAGTCTGAACGCCCATCATGCATAAAACAGGAACCGTCTGGAACCTAATATGATAAAACAGTGCTATCGACAACCTAGTTTAAAAAAAAAAACACCAGTCTGACAATTTTATTATCATAAACATTCTCGGCTGACTTCCTTGTGCATTAAAGGGGATTTGGGGTGAATTCCTGATACTAAAAAGCACACATCTGAGCGTATGATGCGAAAGCGACTCATTTGACAGCCCATTATGCTTAAAACGCTCACTGCAATAGGTGATGCACAAAAAAACCGTCGACCGCGCATGAGCAAACGTAAAAACTATGATGCTAAAACAGTTTCGGGCTGACAATCTATGATCATAAAACAACATACCCCCGCGGCCCAATTTGCATACAAGAAATGCAGTCTGACAACTATGATGCATAAAACAGCGCTTACTCTGACGGCCCAATTTGCATACAAGCATGCAGTCTCACAACTATGATGCATAAAACAGCGCTTAGTCTGACAGTATATGATGCATAAAACAGCGCTCAGTCCTGACAGTCCATGATGTATAAACAGCTCTCAGTCTGACAATCTATGATGCGTAAAACAGCACTCAGTCTGATAATCTATGATGCATAAAACAGCACTCAGTCTGACAGTCCATATGCATAAACAGCGCTCAGTCTGACACACTATTATGCATAAAACAGCACTCAGTCTGACAATCTATGATGCATAAAACAGCACTCAGTCTGACAATCTATATGCATAAAATCATACTCAGTCTGATGGCCACGTTTGCATAAAAGCGTTTAGTCTGACAAACTATGGTGCATAAAACAGCACTCAGTCTGACAGTATACGATCATAAAACAGCACTCAGTTTGACAGTCCACGATGTATAAACAGCATTCAGTGTGACAGTCCATGATGCATAAAACAGCACTCAGTATGACAGGCCATGATACATAAAACAGCACTCAATATGACAGTCCATGATGCATAAAACAGCACTCAATATGACAGTCCATGATGCATAAAACAGCACTCAATATGATAGTCCATGATGTAAAAAACAGCACTCAATATGATAGTCCATGATGTATAAAACAGCATTCAGTGTGACAGTCCATGATGCATAAATCAGCACTCAGTATGACAGTCCATGATGCATAAAACAGCACTCAGTAATGACAGGCCATGATACATAAAACAGCACTCAGTCTGAAGGCTCAGTTTGCATAAAAGCATGCAGTCTGACAACTATGATGCATAAAACATCGCTCAGTCTGACAATCTATGATGCATGAAACAGCGCTCAGTCTGACAATCTATGATGCATGAAACAGCGCTCAGTCTGACAATCTATGATGCATGAAACAGCGCTCAGTCTGACAATCTATGATGCATGAAACAGCACTCAGTATGACAGTCCATGATGTATAAAACAGCATTCAGTGTGACAGTCCATGATACATAAAACAGCACTCAATATGACAGGCCATGATGCATAAAACAGCACTCAGTATGACAGGCCATGATATATAAAAACAGCACTCAATATGACAGGCCATGATACATAAAACAGCACTCAGTATTACAGTCCATGATACATAAAACAGCACTCAGTATGACAGGCCATGACGCATAAAAACAGCACCAGTATGACAGTCCATGATACATAAAACAATTCTCACTCTGACAGTCTATGATAAACAAATGGAACACGCACGCTTGCGCGCAAGCGCGCTCACACACGCACATGTGCGCGCGCACGCACTCGCGCACGTGTGTGTATGTGTGTGTGTTGTGTGTGTGTGTGTGTGTGCGCGCGCCACACACACACACACACACACACACACACGAGCGCATGCGTGCATGAGACCATATGCATGCACACACAAACACGTCCCACAAGCAAATCCACACGATAGCCCCAGAGGGAAATTGTATCCGGCTGTTATGAAATATTATGTCAAATTGTCATGTAATATCCGTCCAATCATAGTCACCGCAGGGTTGCACAATATTGAAACACATTTGAATCGATTGGCAGCAGCATGCAGAGGCAGTTACCATCTTATCGAGTTCTGACGTGTTGGTTGTTTTCAGCCACTTGGGTGGGAGGCGCCTACATTAACGGAACAGCGGAAATCATCGTGCGCAGTGGACTGGCTTGGTGTCAGGCTCCCATTGGCTACGCCCTTAGCCTGGTGTTTGGTGAGTAACCAAGGCCTGCTATTTATTCATTTCTTTCTGTTTGTTTAGTTTGTCCTCTGTTTAAAAAAAGGTAATCTTAGAATTTTATTTTTCAAGAACAGTTACAATCGATTTGCTTTTTTATGTAACTTTTTCTGGATCTTTTATTTCTTTTTTATTGAATAGTTCTCAATGAACATTAGGAATGTTACCAAAATACTGCTACTGTGACGATAAGAGCATCATCAACAACAATAAAAACACCATCAACAAAAAGAACGATGATGATAACACTGATGATGCCAGTGATGATGATGATGATAATGATGATAATGATATGATGACGACGACGATGATGATAAGATGATGATGACGATGATGAAGGGGGGGGGGGGGGGGGGGGGGGGGGGGGTTTATCCTGATCTGTCCATGGAGTGCACAATAAAGAACACACTATGCATTTTCTACTCATTGTATGAAAATAGCACATAGCAACTTCGGCGATAAATACAATGTTTTTAATGTCAGATTTTAATGCAAAGCAGGTGGAAAACAATCATGGAGACTGAGTCACCTGTTGTTCACATACATTACAAGGGAAGACAGTACTTTTGAGAAAAAAACGCCATCGTTCATGACGTATAGATTTTAAGACAAGAGAGCAGCTTTGAAGACTTATGCTCTCTTTAGCGTGTGCATTTTTCATGCAGAAGTGTAGGTTTGGAAACTTAATGTCAAGAGTTTGAGCAGCCATAGAAACTAGTGCCAGCTATGACAATGTATTGACATTAAAGCAAACAGCAGCTTTACAGAATTATGCCGGAGCAGACGAGCAATTAAAGCTATAATAACGTGTGAATTTTGAGCAGCAGAGCAACTCTGGACACATACAGCATTTTTTGAATGTATGATGTAGACAAGTAGCGGGTTGATGAAAAACCTAAAACTCCAAATATATATAAAGAAAAGGACAGAGAATTGCTGCCCCTTGGATGGTGGGATTTACAATGTTGGCACATGCACACATAACACTCAGATACCAGCGAGCTTTCAGTTTCTTGGCCAAAGAGGGAATAAGATATACTTTCTCATGGATGAACATTTAAAACAGTATTTTAAGCAGTACAAGGGTAGAAGGCAACACCAGTGACATGTCTATCTTTTCGAGCGAGCAGAAAGAGCAGAATTTCTGAAAAAAAAAGTACAATTTAGTATCTTACCACATAGAACACTGCAAGATTGAATTCGTAGAGAAAACACACATAAACACACACACACAAACAAGAGTAGGTAAGGTGGAGGTTGGGGGGAGAGAATAAATGTACACATCTGGACAAACACAACACTTGATGTAAGGAAAAAGAAAGCAGATATGAAATGAGGCAGGGAACAGTAAACAATAAACAACAAACACGTAGGGTAACTCTCGCTCCCACAAGAAAGCAAATACACGCCCATAACTCCAAAGGAACGCTGACGACACCGAATCGCCTAGCAGACATGACAGCACAGAGCACACAGAACAAACAAGGAAACATTGTTTGTTCTGTGTGCTCTGTGCTGTCATATCTGCTAGGCGATTCGTCGTCGTAAGCAGCATTCCTTTGGAGTTATGGGCGTGTATTTGTTTTCCTGTGGGAGCAAGAGTTACCCTACGTGTTTGTTGTTTACTGGATGTAAGGGTTTGCTAATGTTGTGCATGATTTTTTTTCTCCTGAATACGTCACCATGCATATTATACCCTATCTGGCCTCTCGCTTCATTAGCCTCTCTGTTCATAAATGGGCCACTCCGTTCACTGTAGGAACAACGAACTACCCTGGAAATGGGGAGAAGTTTGGTCCAGACATCATGAAAAAAATGACCTTGGTGATAAAGATCCCTTCGGAAATATTTTTAGTCACAGTGAAAAGGTTATAGTAGTTTATTCTCTCTCTCTCTCTCTCTCTCTCTCTCTCTCTCCTCTCTCTCTCACACACACACACACACACACACACACACACACACACACACACACACACACACATCAAAGAATGTGCACAAACAAAACAGGCTATGATGTTTTACTGATAACTTGCACGTTTTATTGAGTCAGTCACAAGCGTGTTGTACCATATTCAGCTCTTCCAGTTTCCTTCAAAGATAAGAGAATGTCCCATTAAAGGTTATTTACCCTGTAATGAAGAGAGAGAGAGAGAGAGAGAGAGAGAGAGAGAGAGAGAGAGAAGACAGACAGACAGACAGACAGACAGACAGACAGACAGAGAGAGACAGAGAGAGACAGAGAGAGAGAGACAGAGAGAGAGAGAGAGAGAGAGAGGGGGGGGGGGTAAACACCAAGCATCATGAAACACATTTGATGTGTGTCACGCAAAAAATACAAGGGGAACTCAAGTGTATTGTCTGATACCACTACGCTTATCTTGGCGACGATCTCGTCTTCACGCTTTGGTCAAGACAGTCATCGAAGCATGAACAGTCCCCCAAACCCTGATATCCAACTTTTGATATCCCCCCCCCCCCACCTTTTTCCCCCCTCTCCGCCTACTCCCACCCCCTTTCTCCGCTCCACTCTCCTTCTTCCCATTCAATCCCTCCCCCACCCACCCCACCCCTATTCTCTTCCTCTCGCTTCTCTCCTCTCTCCCCCCCCCCCCCCTCTCCCTTGTCAATCGGCGTCTTCCAGACGAAAGACGTTATGTGTAGTTTGCGATAAGAAGATAAATGCACGTGTTGTTGACGGAGGCTGTGCAGTTTCAGGAACCGGTGTCACTGATTTGAAGTAGCTCTATGAGAATTTTGCCCCATGGAGTGGTTACATTTAAATGGTATACTTTGAGTTTAATTTCTTGTTGGAGTTCTTGTTTTTCCCACACTGCCTTTGCACATCCCCCATAAACATAAAAAGGTTTGTCTTGCCTGTGATGATACTCAATCCCAAGAGCTCTCCAACTGTGAACTATGATGCTAACCACTACACCACTGCAGCTGGTTCAGGATCATTTTGCTGTTTGTTTCCTATGTTTTTCCAAATATTTCTATTTCATTTTAGTCTTGCTTCAGCTCTCTTCAATATGATCCGTCCTATTTCATGCATAAAAACTCACTACAAATTCACAGTATCGTATTTCTCTGAAAATAAAAAATAAAGTGTCAGGGGGGGGGGGGGGGGGGGGGGGGGGGGGGGGGGGGGGGGGGGGGGGGGGGGGGGGGGGGGGGGGGGTGTCAGTTGAACATGGAATTCGTTTTTCTTCTCCATTCATAAGAAGTTTTAGCTTTTCAGTTACTTCTAGTTTGTCCAAAACCTGAATCATTTTGTACTTCTTTTCTTGCTCCTCTTCCAAGCATTAACAGACTGAGTGCAGCAGAAGCTGAAGTTATTTCCATAAATGAGTTTTATCATATCCTTAAATAGTATAGTTGTAAGAGCGACATTTACCACAAATGCTTTGCAAGGTCTCAGCACGAGCGTAAAGCCTAATTTCCTGGTAAAACTGCTAATAAGTGTCTTGTGTCAGCCTCGGAATCAGACCATACAAAAAAAGATCATTTTCTTCAAATAAGACTAAGGAATGAGAAGAAGAAGAAGAAGAAGAAGAAGAAGAAGAAGAAGAAGAAGAAGAAGAAGACCTGAGCTGTACATATATTATCATTATTGTCATCATTATCTTCATTGTTACAATAAAACTAATAATGATAGACGAATGAGAACATTGGTCCTGCGAAAGCAACAGCAATAAACCTGTCAACAAATGCCGAAACAGCAGAAACAGCGACAAACAATAACAACAACAGCAACAACAACAACAACAACAATAACGACGACGATGACGGTAACAACGATCATTGTCTTCAACGACAATAATGATTATCATTAGCAATAATAATCATTATCATCATCATCATCATGAAGATCTTCATATACACTCTTCTTTTACAGAACAGGAAAAAAAATATGGAAAGAAAGAAAGAAGAAAAAAATGGATCAAAATACAAACCATCATCTGCAGAGTTATGTAATTCCCAGCTACGATTTTATTCCCCAGCTGCCAACACCTCCCTTCTCCCCCCCCCCTCCTCCCCCCACCCCTCAAAGTTGTCGTAAGGACTAAATCAGGAGTCCGATCTGAGTTCCAGGAAATGAAGAAAATGGCAGGAACAATCTTGGGCGATATTCATCATCTGTGTGCAGTGACGAACGTGAAGCAGAGTGAGGGAAAGAGGGGCAGAATGGAGGTGGCCACACCCTATTCCCTTACACCGGAATGGACGGTCATTGTTGTAGACGATCGATGGAAGTGGCGGCATGCCTGATTATCTCAGTGTGGGCAGTGTAATTGAATGTCGGTATATAATCACAAAACTAGATGCCCTTCTGTTTAAGGTGTAATTTTCCTCCGTCCCATATCAATGCAGCAACGAAAGGAGAAGGTTTCCATGCTAATAGAATTCGCGTGCATGGTATATGTGTATGCGTTGGTGCGAAAGTGCATGTGAGTGGGGGCCGGGGGGGGGGGGGGGGGGGGAGATGAGAGAGGGTTGAGTGGAGGGGTGGGGTATGGAGGATTAGGGCAGGAGGGCATGGTAAAGTGTGCTCAGAATTTTTTTTAATATTAAAATATTAAGCACTTCTTAAACTGCATCCACATGTGTGTGTGTGTGTGTGTGTGTGTGTGTGTGTGTGTGTGTGTGTGTGCGTGCGCGCGCGCGCGCGTGCGTGCGTGTGTGTGTGTGTGTGTGTGTGTGTGTGTGTGTGTGAATGTGTGTGTGTAAATGTGTCTGCCTGTGTGCGTGTGTTTGTGCGTGCATGTGTGAGTG
>CM065714.1:91485046-91487546 GCA_033310375.1 Conus canariensis
TCAATTCTTATACTTAGAGTTATAAAACAATGCAGTAAATGTTTTATTTCAAAAAGCAAATCTTTTCTAGCTTTGCAGTCCCAACGCTCTAGTGATTGTAAAACAGGCTAGGTGTTCACAATACAGCTAAAGGTAACTGACTAAACACGTTCCCATCGTCTGCGGTTGGCCAGCGAACCTGCTCCTGTTCAAAGAGCCGTCAGGCTTCGCCTTAGTTACAAATTGTTTGGTCGATAGAAGAAACAGCGTGCATGCCGGAATTGGTAATTTAGTCGGTTGTTACACGACAGCAAAACCAGTTGTTTTGTTGTTGGTGGTGTGTAGAGTGTAGTGCCCAGTTTGTCGTTCAGGGTTTGGAGTGGGACACGAGAAGGCAGTCACGATTGTTTTCCCTCTCTTTCTCTGCCTCTTACGTCTGTCTGTCTGTCTGTGTCTGTGTCTGTTGTTTGTCTGTCTGTTTCTGTTCTTCTGTCTGGTCTGTCTGTCTGTCTGTCTGTCTGTCTGTCCTCTCTCTTCCTCTCTCTCTCTCTCTCTCTCTCTCTCTCTCTCTCTCTCTCCCTATCTCTCTGTCTCTGTCACTGTCTCCCTTTCTGTCTCTGTTTCTGTCTGTCTGTCTGTCTGTCTATCAGTCCGTCTCTATCTGTGTCTCTCTGTCTCTGTCTGCCTCTGTCTGTCTATCTGTCCATCTTTGTCTGTGTCTCTCTGCCTCTATCTCTCTGTCTGCCTCTGTCTGTCCGTCTGTCTGTCTGTCTGTCTGTCTTGTCTGTCTGTCCTTTTCTCAGCAATTTCACTGAGTTCTTGTCGCTTTTTGCCATGTGAGCCACACCGATGGCAGGGTTACTGGCCGTTCTCAATGAAATGTGTCAGCATTAGTGTAAGTTTCTCTCTCTGTCTGTCTTTCTCTGTTTCTCTGTTCTTCCCCTCCTCTCTCTCTCTCTCTCTCTCTCTCTCTCTCTCTCTCTCTCTCTCTCCTCTTCTCGCCCTTTCTCTCTCTGTGCTATACTCGAACTCGACTCCAAATCATTTAAAACCTTACTCTCTCTCCCGAAATTTTAGACGCTAAAACAACTAAAACAAATGAAACTTGAAGATTTAAAAGTCTCTCTCTCTCTCTCCCTCTCTCTCTCTCTCTCTCTCTCTCTTCTCTCTCTCTCTCTCTAAACTGTTGCAGAAAGTTAGATTCATTGAACAACTGAGCACTTGTGAGCATACACACACACACACGCACACACACACACACACACACACACACACACACACACACACACACACACACACACACACACACACACATGTATATATATATATATATATATATATATAGAGAGAGAGAGAGAGAGAGAGAGAGAGATTAAACCACGTCAGATTGAAAATCCCTTTTTTAAATTGGAACTTGCAGACTGAAAGAGCTTTCAGAAATCCAGTATCTCATTACTTTATTGGGAAATTGCGGAAAAGCTGGAATATAAACATTCTTCAGAAGACAAGATCTCATTTCACTGTAACTGTACTAAATACTTATTACAGTTTAAAAAAAAAACCTAGTGTCCATCGTCCACCATACCACACTATGATTGGTGAAGTTACATGCCTAATTTGTTTTCACTAATGAACTTACTAACAGAAGATATATGACTCAATATTGTTTTCACTCATGAACTTACTAAGAGAAGACATATTGCTCATTACCTTTCATTATCGAAATATATCTTATTATCGAGAGGAGAGAGAGAGAGAGGAGAGAGAGAGAGAGAGAGAGAGAGAGAGAGAGAGAGAGAGAGAGATCACTAGAAAGATTGACGGGCAGATAAACAGACATAGATAGATAGATAGATAGATAGATAGATAGATAGATAGATAGATACATGCATATATACATACAAAGAGTGATATGTTGATATGTGTGTATGTGTGTGTTTATCCACACACACACACACACACGCACGCGCGCGCGCGCGCGCGCGCCCACACACACACACACACACACACACACACACACACACGTATGTGTACATATATATAGGGAGAGAGAGGGAGAGAGAGAGAAGAGAGAGAGAGAGAGAGAGAGAGAGAGAGAGAGAGAGAAGAGAGAGAGAGAGAGAGAGAGAGAGAGAGAGAGAGAGAGAGAGAGAGAGAGAGTGCCAACAAGCCAGTTTTGTCTTTGCTTTGTATCTTAGGCATAGATCCGGATAAAACAGGAGGATCTAGGATCCCTTTGACCTTGGTGGAAGCCTGCGTTTTCTCGACTGTCACTCTGGCGCTTTTCTTTTCTTTTTAATTCATTAAGTTATCCGTCTATGTCTAAACGGGATGTGCTTTGTCTCTGTCCTGCAGGCGGCCTCTTCTTCGCCAACAAGATGCGGTCCCAGGGCTACGTCACGATGCTGGACCCCTTCCAACAGAAGTACGGCAGCAGGATGGGAGGCCTCATCTACATCCCGGCCCTCATGGGCGAGGTCTTCTGGACTGGAGCCGTTCTCTCTGCCCTGGGTGAGTTGTT
>CM065714.1:91492546-91502546 GCA_033310375.1 Conus canariensis
AACTCACTACTGGCATGGATTTGGAGTTGAAATCCGAACTGAGGTCATCATTACAGCAGGGCAGAAAGGACTACAGAATTCGAGCCTTTTTAATAAAAAAAAAAAGGATTATCGATTAGGATGAGGATAATCAAGATGATGCCGTAGAGTTTCATTCCGGTATGACACGACATGACAGAGCTGGACCCTACGCTTACTTTCATCCGAGACTCACCTATCCAGTGGATGAAACTCAACTGTGTGGTTCCAGCATTCCCATTTGAGCCCATAGTAAACTCAACCCTGGGCAGGAACCGGTCATGGGCAGAAAAAATCCCAGAAATAAACGGCTGTGATAGGAATCGAACGTACGACCTCCCAGCCGGGAATCCACGACATTAACCACTTCGCCACGGCGGCTGATGAGGTGATTGTTTTCATCACCTTTTCCACACCAGACCTTAAAAGGTGGCCTGAGCGCTAGTCTTTTGTATGAGATGATAAATCATGGTCCCTTCATGGCAACGAAGGAGTGATCACTGGCAGAAAGAAGGAAATCGTTATGCAAAAGTGACGGATCATAGAGTGTGAACCATTATCTGTTTCAGGGGCCACCATCAATAGTAGTGGTAGTAGTAATAGTTGTTGTTGTTGTTGTAGCAGCAGCAGCAGCAGCAGCAGCAGCAGCAGCAGCAGCAGCAGCAGCAGCAACGGCATCAGCAACGGCAGCAGCAGCAGCAGCAGCAGCAGCAGCAGCAGTAGTAGTAGTAGTAGTCTTTCTGGTAATAGTAGTATTAGTAGTAAAAGCCATAGAAGTAGAAGCAGCAGTAACCGCCGCAACAGCAGTAGTAACCGTGACACGAAAGTGGTGGAGCATAGACTATGCATCGTCTTCCCCCTTTCAGGAGCCACCCTGTCAGTAATCATGGACATCCCACCTGAACCAGCCATCATCGCTTCCGCCTGCATCGCCCTCTTCTACACGTTGATTGGTGGACTCTATTCCGTGGCTTATACCGACGTCGTACAGCTCTTCTGCATCTTCCTTGGTCTGGTAGGTGATGACGTTGCATTTTCATTCGGCCTGGTAGGTTATTGGCCAAGCTTCTTTTGTTGCTGGGTGTCTTTTTTTGTGTTATTCACGGTTATCGGCCGAGCCTCCTAGCCTCGCAGGTTATCACTAAGCGCCTTCACTGGCTTGGTATGTTATTAATCAAGCATCTGTCTTGGCCTGATGCGTTCTTGACCAAACCTCCTATTTTAACATGGTAGGTTATCAATAAGCATCTTCCTTTGCCTGATAGGTTACCAGGTAATCAACTTCCTTCGTCTGATAGGTTATTAGTTATACACCTTCCTCGGCGTGATCGGTTAACAGTTATACATTTACTTTAGCCAAATAGGCTATTATCTAGTCATCTTCCTTGGCCTGGTAAGTTGTTATATATTGATCATCCTCGGCCTCGTAGGTTATTAGCCACTCATCTTCCTTGGCCCGGTCGATAATTAGCTCAGCATCTTCCTTGGTCTGGTAAGTTATTAGTTACGCAACTTACTTGGCCTGGTAGGTTATCAGCTATGTAACTTCATCGGCCTGGTACATTATTAGATATGCAATTTCCTCGGCGTGGTAGGTTATTGACCATGTATCTTGCTTGGCCTGTTAGATTATTAAATAAACATCTTCCTTGGCCTGGTAAGTTATTTCCTAAGCATCTTCCTAGGCCTTGCTGTTTGCTGTCCATGTATTTTCCTTGGCCTGGTAGGTTACCAGGAAAGCATACTCCTTCCCGTGACATGATGTGTTATTTTCCTTTTTTTTTTTTTTTTTTTTGGGGGGGGGGGGGGGGCTGCTGGATTATCGGCTTGTTTCTTTCTAGGTCTGGTTGCTTATTTATCATGCATATACTTTTGCCTGGTAAGTTATGGACCATGCACCTTCTGTGGCCTGGTAGTCATTGACCATGCATCTTCTTTGGCCTGGTAGTCATTGACCATGCATCTTCTTTGGCCTGGTAGGTCATTGACCATGCATCTTCTTTGGCCTACTAATCTATTGACCATACATCTTATTTGGCCTGGTAAGTCATTGACCATGCACCTTCCTTGGCCTGGCAAGTTATTGACCATACATCTTCCTTGGCATGGTAAGTTATGGACCATACATCTTCCTTGGCCTGGTAAGTTATTGACTGTGCATCTTCTTTGGCCTGGTAAGTTATTGACTATGCATCTTCCTTGGCATGATAAGTTATGGACCATACATCTTCCTTGGCATGGTAAGTTATTGACTATGCATCTTCTTTGGCCTGGTAAGTTATTGACTATGCATCTTCTTTGGCCTGCTAAGTTATTGGCTATGCATCTTATTTGGCCTGGTAAGTTATTGACTATGCATCTTCCTTGGCCTGGTAAGTTATGGACCATACATCTTCCTTGGCATGGTAAGTTATGGACCATACATCGTCCTTGGCCTGGTAAGTTATGGACCATACATCTTCCTTGGCCTGGTAAGTTATGGCCCCTACATCGTCCTTGGCCTGGTAAGTTATGGACCATACATTTTCCTTGGCCTGGTCAGTTATGGAATATGCATCTTCTTTGGCCTGGTAAGTTACGGAGCGTACATCTTCTTTGGCCTGGTAAGTTATGGACCATGCATCTTCCTTGACCTAGTAGGTTATTGGGCAAATATTCTTGGCCCCGTAAGTTATTAGCTTTGTGTTTTTCTCGCTTTGGTAGGTTATTGGCCATGCATCTTTCTCAGCCTGGTAGGTTACTGGCAATGAATCTTCTTTGGCTTTGGAGGATATTGAAACAAATAATCTTCTTTGGCTTTGTAGGATATTGATCAAATATCTGCCTTGGCCTGGTAAGTTATGGCCGAGGACCTCCTTTGGCCTGGTAGGCTGAGGCCGAACATTTTTCTTGACCTGGTAGGTTATGTCAAACACTTTGTCGGTCTGGTTTTTAAATATCATCATTATTGTTTGTTGATAACCGAGTAGACACACCAGCTTTTGCACTGTGCACTGCTTTCCACTGTTTTGATACTTTATTTCATATCGAAAGAAGGTTTTCTCACACACATACGATTTTTTTTAATCTCATCTCTCATATTCCCATCACACCATACATACGATTCATTTTAATGCCTGTGATTGCTGAGTCCATGATTTGTTTACTTTCAATGTTTAGAAAACGTGCAAAAGCTTTTGGCGTGGGCTCAATTTACCTTCCCCCTCCCTCCCATCCTCCACCCCGATTCTCTCTGTCTCTCTCTCTGTCTCTCTCTGTCTCTCTCTGTCTCTCTCTCTCTCTCTTCGTACACACATTCACAATCTCTCTCTCTCTCGCTCTCTCTCTCTCTGGGTATGTTATGTGTGTGCGCGTGCATGCCTGTGTGCGTGCATGCGTGCGCGCGTGCGTACGTGCGTGTGTGATGTGTTTGTGGTGTTGAATTGTTTTTTCTTGTACGTTTTTTGTTGTTTTTCTGTGAAGAAAACGAACAAAATAGTTTCAAAAACACAAGAATTTCATTTTGTTTTCAATTCAAAAACAACATATTTGCTGTCACGTTAATGAACGAACACAGGAACATAAGCATGTTTGTTAGTGTCTCCTGTGCATTCATGAAATAACACAACTGATCTAAATGGAACAGCAGCACTTTTTATTTTCTACTTCTGAATACCGACCCCCCTCTCCCGCTCATACAAAATCGCCTAAAATCAACAAAGAGGTTTAGAAAAAAAAATCAGAAAAAAATGCACTTCCCCCAACAGTCATATTCATGCACACCCCCCCCCACCCCCCATCCACGTTTCCCTACCCCCTTCCCCCCCCCCCAACCCCCACCTCCCACCATGCAGTATCCTGTCTTTCCACCACACACAGAAATAGAAGGAGGTACATTTAAATCTCCTGTCTTTCATAGCATGTAACTTTCCCTATAAGGAAATGTGACTAGCCCTGCCATGTATGTCTGTCTTCCTCCAGTGGGTAAGCCTGCCATGTATTTCTGTCTTGCTCCAGTGGGTGAGCCCTGCCATGTATGTCTGTCTTCCTCCAGTGGGTAAGCCTGCCATGTATTTCTGTCTTGCTCCAGTGGGTGAGCCCTGCCATGTATGTCTGTCTTCCTCCAGTGGGTGAGCCTGCCATGTATTTCTGTCTTGCTCCAGTGGGTGAGCCCTGCCATGTATGTCTGTCTTCCTCCAGTGGGTGAGCCCTGCCATGCATGTCTGTCTTGCTCCAGTGGGTGAGCCTGCCATGTATGTCTGCCTTGCTCCAGTGGGTGAGCCCTGCCATGTATGTCTGTCTTCCTCCAGTGGGTGAGCCCTGCCATGTATGTCTGTCTTCCTCCAGTGGGTGAGCCCTGCCATGTATGTCTGTCTTCCTCCAGTGGGTGAGCCCTGCCATGTATGTCTGTCTTGCTCCAGTGGGTGAGCCCTGCCATGCATGTCTGTCTTCCTCCAGTGGGTGAGCCCTGCCATGCATGTCTGTCTTGCTCCAGTGGGTGAGCCCTGCCATGTATGTCTGTCTTGCTCCAGTGGGTGAGCCCTGCCATGTATGTCTGTCTTCCTCCAGTGGGTGAGCCCTGCCATGTATGTCTGTCTTGCTCCAGTGGGTGAGCCCTGCCATGTATGTCTGTCTTCCTCCAGTGGGTGAGCCCTGCCATGTATGTCTGTCTTGCTCCAGTGGGTGAGCCCTGCCATGTATGTCTGTCTCGCTCCAGTGGGTGAGCCCTGCCATGTATGCCTGTCTTCCTCCAGTGGGTGAGCCTGCCATGTATGTCTGTCTTCCTCCAGTGGGTGAGCCCTGCCATGTATGTCTGTCTTCCTCCAGTGGGTGAGCCTGCCTTTCGCCATGACCAACGATGCTGTCAGCCCGCTCAGCACCAATTCCACAGAGCTCTGGGTCAAGCACGTGGAACCCTACCACGCCGGCTACTACATCGACTGCTATCTTGTCCTCATCTTTGGAGGCATCCCCTGGCAGGTAAATGCAAGAGTCTTTTAAAGAAGAAAAAAACAAAAGGGGGGAGGGGGGGTGTGGACGGGGTTGGGCGGGGGTGGGAGGGGAGGGGAAAGGAGAACGGAAAACCAGTTAAAGATACTGAACATTCCTTCGCACCCTCCCAAGAAGAAGAAGAAGAAATAACAAAACAAAAACAAAAAATGAAAGGAAGGAAGGAGTAAGGAAAGAAAAAAATGAAGAAAAGAAACTAGGTAAACAAAAGATGAACAGGGAATCAGAAAGGAGCGGAAAAGGAGCAGAGAAGAAAAAGGCAAAGAACGATCCTGCCCTCCTCCCCCTCCTCCCCCCCCCCCACCCCGCCCCCACGCACACACAAATAGACAACTGAAAGTAAGAGAGAAAAGAATGAAAGAAGACAAAAAGACAGAAAGAGAAACGCACAAACACGAGAAAAAAAGGCAATAAAACAAGAAAGGAAGAACAAAAAAAAGAAAGAGAGAACGTAATACAAGCAGACAAAGATAAGAAGTGGAGAAAGAAAGAAAGAAAGAAAGAAAGAGAAGAAAGAAAGAAAGAAAGAAAGACAACTGAACAAAAATAAATAAATTGATAAATGAATGAATAAATCAATAAAGGAAGGAAGAGATCAACAAATAAAAATAGAAATGCGAACACGAACAGACAAGATTTCGAAAGGTTTCACAAGTTGCAAGATTTTAATTAGAATGCAACCTAAGGGCTGTCGAAAGAAAGAAAGAAAGAAAGAGATAATGAGGGAGAGAGAGAGAGGGGGGGGGGGGGAGAGAGAGAGAGGGGGGGGAGATGCATAAAATAACAAGAAAAACAAAGAGAATGAAAAGAATGAACCAACAAAACAAAGGTGAAGGGGGTGTGGGTAGATGGGAGAGACACGGAGAAACAAAAACAGAAAAAAAGAAAAAAAAAACACTTAATAATGCGTGAAGAATATCTTAAACCTTAAAACTGATTTGCACATTTCAAAACGCCTCGTCGCTTACTTGTACACGTATGAATCGCATCGGACAAACGAACAGTCGGATGATGATAATGCCTCGCTATTTAAAAAAAAAAAAAATTCTTTTCCAGGTGTATTTCCAACGCGTGTTGTCGGCAAAGTCAGCCACCAAGGCCCAGCTGTTGTCCTACATCGCCGCCGTGGGTTGTATCGTCATGGCCTTGCCGGCTATGCTCTTCGGTGCCGTGGCTGCCGAAACCAGTGAGAGCTCTTTATTTTAAAACTTGATTTAATTTTGTTTTATTTTAGTTTATTTTAGTGAGAGCTCTTTATTTTCTTAACATGATTTTATTTTGTTGTATTTTAGGTTAACGATCCAGTACGGTAAAAGACTCTCTCTCTCTCTCTCTCTCTCTTCTCTTAACCCCCCTCCCCCCCCCCCACACACACTCAATAACTGCCGCCTCTTTCTCCCATGATGAAATTAATTACACGCTCATGACTCCAAACGCATGCTGCTTATTACACCAAATCGCTGAGCAGAACTGGCAAAACGGAACACACCGATGTGCCAACACAGGGCACACATTCGGGGCATGTTTCCTTGCCTGTTCCATATGCTGGCGTTTCGGATCGGGCGATTTGGTGTCGAAAGCAGCATTCGTTTGGAATTATGGGCGTGTGGTTCATTTCATCATGTGAGAAAGAGCTACCATACTTGTTCGTTAGTTACTATTTACTATTCCCTGTCTCAGTT
Organism: Conus canariensis; assembly: GCA_033310375.1. NCBI lineage: Eukaryota > Metazoa > Mollusca > Gastropoda > Neogastropoda > Conidae > Conus > Conus canariensis. The sequence goes on from CM065714.1 coordinate 91,499,236, forward strand.
AAGATTTCCTTTTACCTTAGTTTGTTGCTCCTGTTCATTCTGACCCTGCCGTAGTACACAGCCTAAGGGTCAGTAGATCATAGACCGTTGTCGATGATGAGCTGTCACCACGAGGTCACCCTCCAGCGGAAACCTTGCACTGCTGTTGAGTCGCGCGTGGGAGATGTTCGTTAGTGCCTGTTTATCATGAAATATACGACGGATTCGATCCCCTGTAGATGATTATGATTCCTATCTCGGTTCATTGATGTGTGTGTTGTGTGTGTGTGTGTGTGTGTGTGTGTGTGTGTGTGTGTGTGTGTGTGTGTGTGTGTGTGTGTGTGCCTGCATGCATGTGTGTTTGCCTGCATGCATGCGTGAGTGTGTGTATATGTGTGTGTGTGTGTGTGTGTGTGTGTGTGTGTGTGTGTGTGTGTGTGTGTGTGTGTGTGTGTGTCACCGATCGGCGGTACTAAATTAGTACGTCCACGTGTTTAAGAGTGGTGGTGGTTCAAGGTAGAGAGCGTGTGCGCGTATGCGTGCGTGTGTGTGTGTGTGTGTGTGTGTGTGTGTGTGTGTGTGTGTGTGTGTGTGTGTGTGTGTGTGTGTGTGTGTGTGTGCGTGCGCTCGCGCGTATGTGAGGTTGGGGTTTAGTTAGCTAGAGTTAGGTTAAGTTCCTCAGGGTTAGGTAGAAAGATTAGGCTAGGTAGGAGGCTGGGGAAATAGGACATACAATATTCTTTCATTCCAGTCTTCACTTATTGAAGGAATGGAATGGAAGCGGGAGGTTGGTTTCGTTCCCGATTGTTACCCTTTTGTTACTTTGGTTCTACACCAGAGAAGGCGGGGCAGGATATCGGTTGTTGTTGTGTTGTCAAGTCTGTGAGTTGTTGTGGTAAATTGTCGTGTTGTTGCACGAGCAATAACTAGTCCGTTGGTCAGGCGTGTCAGCTCTGCGGAGGGATACACTGCTCTGACCAATCGTTGTTTTGTGTGGTGAGTAGAGTTCGCTTGATTCCGACCAGGGCGGAATGCGTTGGGGTAGCTTCACTTCGGTCCCTGGTGTTCGTCGGAGTGGACGTACTCCTTGTAGGTGCGGCGGCAGCGCCGTTAGTTTTTGAAGAGTGACTTCAAGTCATAGTTAGGGCCAGGTCCTCGTCGGGTTTGGGTGCCCTTGGCCTGTGCTGAGTCGGTGTCGTCCTTGTGGCAGCCACTGTCAGCCAGTTGCAGAACTGGTGTGGTTGATCGTCTGTATGTCCAGTTGTGTCAGCAAGTATCCTGCTCTGTCCTGAGGCTGGGGCCAGATCACCGCAGTCTACTGCCGCGTGCCGGCAGGTGAGCGGCGCTTTCCAGTGCCTGCTGTTTTCCCGGGAGAGGGAGACCACCCAGGCCGTCTGCCTTCTGTGGGGCAGCTCTCCTCCAGCTACCGGTGCTCTTCCGGGAGTTCTCCGGCACTGGTTCCTCTTCCCTGTTCAGGCGTCCTGTGAGAGGGCGCTGCACCAGGCCTTTTTCACCCTTGGTGTCCGACGGGGCCTTCAGAGGAGGAGGCGTCCTTCGAGCCCCAGACTCGTCGAGAGGGCGTCTGGTGTGTGTGTGCGTTGGGGGTCGTGCCCATCGGGGGAGAAGTCAGACTGCGGGAAGCCATGGTCAGCGCCGGGGTGCAGTCTTCGGGGGGGTGTCGGGCCGCGGAGGAGCCACGGACAGCGCCGGGGTGCAGAGTCTTCCGGGGAGGAGTCGGCCTGTGAGGGGCCCCGTACAGCGCCGAGGACTGGAGTTTTCCGGGCCGGGATGGGTTGTCCCATGTTTGTGATAGAAGGGGTGTAGCGTTAGGCAGTAGGGTTAGGGGTGTTAGCTACTGCCTCCTTTTAGGACGTAGTGGCCGGCACAGTGTAGGGTACTTGTCGTTGCCTCCCTTAGGGACGCAGCGACCAGTTTGGTAGTGGTCCCGGGTTAAAAGAGAAGGGTGAGTCCTGGGGAGAGGTGTGGGTGGTAGCGGTCGTTAACAGATTAGAGTCCCTTTGGTAAATCCTTGTCCCTAGTAGTTAGTCACCACGTGTGCGGGCTATCACTGTGTCCCCAGGTCACAGTGATATACTGTAACTGGTGTTTCAGGTTAGGTTAGGGTCTTCCAGGTCATTATAGTAGAGTAGGGTGAGTCAGCGGGAATTGGGATACTTGTGTGCAGTTGTGGATGTGCGTGAGTGGTGGCGCCATGGAGTGTGAGTGAAATAAAGAAGCGTGCGTGATTGTAAAACTGTTAGTGTGCTGTGTTGTCTGACCTAGTGTGTGATAGGCGTGGGTAAGGGTGGTAGGGCCGTCCGGCTTAGCGACCGTGACAGTGTGTGTGTGTGTGTGTGTGTGTGTGTGTGTGTGTGTGTGTGTGTGTGTGTGTGTAAAATGGCTTGGGTGTTCTTTTGGCTTGCTCAGAATTTCTAACAAATAGAGAGTCGTATCAATAGGCAGGGTTATCGGTACTTGCTGAAGACAGTCTGTCCGTCTGTCCGTCTGTCTATCGTTCTGTCTGTCCAATTGCCTGCCTGCCTGTCTGTCTGTCTCTCTCTCTCTCTCTCTCTCTCTCTCTCCTCTCTCTCTCTCTCTCTCTCTATCTATCTATCTATCTATCTCTCCACCCTCCGTTAACTACCCCCTCTTTTCACTCCTCTCTTGATGTAATGAAACCCTTAACGCTTTGGCAGTCTGCCAATATATTTTGAACGTCTAATCAACTGTCCACAATGCCACGAGAGTGACCCCACAACACATACATTCCTGAACCAGATATCAATACTAACAAGAAATCCCTTGCGGCGAACGTTATTGTTGTGAAGAAGAGAATGAACAATAATTTTCTCATAAACTTCCTAGACCACAAAACAAAGGACATACAAAGTGTTAATTATAGAACTGTCGAGCACTGATCTACATTGTATAAGTTTGGCACAGGTGTGTTTTTTAAAAGTCCAGTCAAGTTTTTTAAGTGTTCGGACACTGGATGCTGTTCTTGCGTTTCTTGCTGTCATGAATATGCATGCACCATTGCGGAGGAAGGGACTGAATGTCTAAGCTCTATTGGCTGGTTTACGATGGAAATTTGTGAAAGACATGCAAATGCAGTCAAGTTAAAAATGAAATAAGCAACAAAACGAATGAAACACTAATGTACTTTCTGTAGGCCTTCACCCGTTGAAGTGCAAAAAAAATAAAAATAAAAATAAAATGAAATAAAATAAAATAAAGACGGGAAAGGGAGAGAGAGATTTTATAATAGAAAGATACTAAGTTTGAGATTTTATTCCTGCTTCCAACATGATTATTTCAGTAGAATGGTAACT
>CM065714.1:91512546-91515046 GCA_033310375.1 Conus canariensis
TTAGTAGTAATATTGTTGTTGTTGCCGTCGTCGTCATCGTCATCGTCGTTGTTGTTGTTGTTATTGTTGTCGTCGTCGCTGTTACTATTATCATCATCATCATCATCATCATCATCATCATCATCATCATCATCATCATCATCATCATTATCATCATCACTGTTATTATCATTATTATTATTAGCAATATTGTTGTTGTTGTTGTTGTTGTTGTTGTTTTTATATCGTTTTTGTTGTTATATCATTGTTATCACCATTTCTTTCATCAATTTGTTACTTTGTTGTCGCGCAAAATGACGAAGGAAGGAAACAGAACCATTGAGAACGAAATTATCTAATGAAAGGAAAATGACGAATTCGAACACTTTGAACAAATAGATCCATACAAATTACCTCTCAGCTGCTGGTGAATAATTTCTGTATTTAGATCATTGATGGAAAAAAACATCTCGACATCATTACCAAGCATAAATATGTGTATGTACTATTGGACTGATATTTTACTGGCATAGAGAATAACGAAAATAGGCATGAAAATCCCAGATTGTGCTGGGACATGTGGTGGGTTTGTAGAATTCCGTTCCGAAAACAGTTAAAACAGAATGTCATCAAGAGCGAAAAGAAAGGTACGCTACCAGATCACCAAACAAATGAAAAGAACAAATGACCAGACAATACAGAAACTACGTGTCTCCATCTTTAAATCTTCTACAGGCAAAACAAACCAAATGATAAACAAAAAACGAGGAACGCAAAAACCATGGGGTAGCTGCGGTTGTCAACGTTATAATCCCTTGCTTCAGCTCCCAACTGCATGCGCTCCGATTTAAGTCCAGAACTGTTACACTTGTACTTTATTCGTACGTTTATTTATGTATTCATTTATTTATTTATTTATTCATATATTCATGTGCTTATCTATTTATTAATTCATTCATTTATAATGATGTTGTTATTTCATAGAAAAGGTTGAAATAATCACAATAAATTCAACAGACCTCCATGCAACATACCACCATCACATCAAGATTATTACTAAAGGTTCATTTGATAACCAACATACGTAAAAGCATTTTTTTCTATTGCTATTTCCAGTTAACCAGAAGTTACAAAGGAGGCACTTTGAATGAGGCAGTCGTGAAGCCGTAAAAAAGGAAAAAAGACGGGGAACAAAAAACTTTTTTTTTAACCGGGGGGACGGGGGAGGGGGGGGGGGGAACATCTACAATTTTTGCGGTCGATTTATCCATGGCATTATTTCTTTCACCATTCTTGATATTTTGTAATTTGAACACCGACAATATTAAAAGTTACTATCAACAGCGCTATGATACTTGCAACTTACTGTAAATGCTTATGCAAATGTGTATACTTTATCATAAATTAGTGGCAGCGTATACATTTCATTTTGTGTGTATTCTTTAGCCAGTGAACAAACATGGTACCTTTTTTCCCAGAAAATCTACAGTATAACATTTCGATTGTAGAAGCGTTTTCTTCTGTACGATGGGTGTGTCTTAGTTTAGGTTTAAACGTGGATGACCTGAATTTCACGTGTATTTACATTTTGAGTGTCGAAGGCATACAGCATTTTCCCTTTGGTCCACTGAAAGAAATTATCTTTAATAAAGTGTCACATTAAAACATCTGACATTGTAACATTAAATCATGCGTGTTCAAAGTCGGACCCGAGGCAGGGGATTTCCAAGATCCCATCCCTCCCCCTTCCTTTTTTCAAAATTTTAGTTGGAGTGCTTGATTCAGTCCGTAAGATTCGGGCTTCAATGTAATTCTTAGATTAAATGCCTCAAAGTCCAACTAGGGTCTCTGCTCCTGGACCTTAGAAGTGGCCATCGCGCCCCCACCCCCTCTCGCCCGTCCCCTCGTCTTCTCGTATAAAACTCTACTTTCCCCCTCCTCCCCCCTCTCCGCAACCCCCCTCCCCCCATGAAGATTACCCAAGTCCAACCCTGGCGTGTGTGTGTGTGTGTGTGTGTGTGTGTGTGTGTGTGTGTGTGTGTGTGTGTGTGTGTGTGTGTAGGCCTCCTTGTATTCGTGCGTTCACATCTTTCCTTTTCCAGAATAAGTAATTGCCGTGTATGAACAGTGAGAGACAGGTATGGAATGATGTCATTCGTCGTGCAAGAGCCGCGACTTACTATCCACTTGCGGCGAACGGCTTTATGGAGATAGAAAATGGAACTTCAAACACAAGCATTGAAAGTCATCTTTTACAGTGCGTTTTGTTCTTCTGATTGGTGCTATCCCATTTACGATCAACTAACAAACATTGATCATATCTTGTTTATCAAATGAACAGGCCAAGCGAAAGCTTAGTGATGACGATGTAAAAATTGAATGCAAGTAAAAAGGCAATTGTTCGGATTGTTTGTATTGCTTTCTGTGAGTTCAGTATCGTTTGCCTCTGTTTTAGATACAAGAATTTTGTAAGAAGATTTCGCTCTGTATGTTCACCACTACATTAAAGTTTTGCTTCTTG
>CM065714.1:91522546-91525046 GCA_033310375.1 Conus canariensis
GATGTCTGCAAGATTACCGGATGGGAAAGAGAGTGGTTCTGTTCACCAGTATTGGCCACCACGTGGCGTAATAGATAGTACCCCGAGTTTATTCCGGACATGACGCTCAGTTCCACCGCCGCCCTTCCCTTTCTACACCTTCCCTCCTTCCCTCCTTACCCTCTCCTTCCCCAAGCCGTCCTCCGCCACCACCCCTATTCCACACCCCCTCCCCTCCCCTCCCCATCTTTCTCTCTAGCCTCGCTTTCTCGGCACCACTCTTCATCCTACAAAGACTGTCGGTAAAATAAATATTTCAGGATAGTATACCAGCAGGGAGATGGGGGTAACAAAAGGGAGAAGGTGGGTTGGGCTGAGGTCAACAGTGGAAGGCAGCGAAGGGTAGGAAAGGCGGCGAATGTTTGGAAACAGCGCTGAAGTTGGCCAACAAATCCTGATATGTTCTTGTCCGTCACTCGTGAGGACAAGCAGTGAATGAGACTAATATAAAGGATGGATAGGGTAGGGGGAGGGGGGGGGGTTGGAGTAAGCGGGGTGGGGGAATTAGTTCCAACATGAATAAACTCATGAAACGTTTTGATTCTAGAAAGCCTAAATCAACCGTCATTTTTTACATGTCATTTAATGTGTCCAAAATATCGTAAACGAAATCGGCAGTTTTGGACTCTTTAAGACCCTCTCTGACCTCCACTGACTTTCCTTTTTTCTAATGTTTTTTTTTTTGTACATATTTTCTTCTGTTAGAACAATATTTACGATAACGTCGGAGGCAATCAGCTGTCTTCAAACTTCTGACACTTTGAGCTGGAGTTCTGGGAGCGACTTGAAAACTAGCATCATTCCAATATGAAACGGTCTTTCTTTCTAGTTGACAAAATGTGAATGGGTTGTAGAGACTGGGCGTTTGAGATTATGTTCATCAATAAATAAACAAAATTAACTATTAATCCATTTAAAAGTCATCATTATAGTTTTAAAACACCAGAAAGAGAAACAGAGAATAAATTAGTTTGTTAATACGCTAGAGATTTTAGAGCAGTTGAAACTGACTGTCTAGCGGCCATATTGGATCTCTTTCCATGTACAGGGATAACAATATTCACTGAAAAATATGCTATTGCAATATTCTAAAGAATTTTCTTTACGGTAGGCAGTAGCTTGGACGACTATCGCTGAAAACAAAATATGCTGATAAACACTGTTATGCTCTCCCCCCCTCCCCCAAAGATCTTCCAAGCTTCCACCCATATCCCTTTCTTTGTACCTCAACCCTCCACCTTTCTTCAGAGCTGCACCCACCACACGCTGCTATGCAAACCGTTTTAGCCACACCTGTCCTCCAGAAACGAAGGACAAATGACTCAGAGATGTCCATCATTTAGTGGTTATTTCACAATGAAAATTTCACAATATTTGTAGTAGCCAGATTTCATTTACTTTCGCGAGTTTCCATCGATGGGGAAAAAATCTTACATAATCAAAAGATTACCTTTCCGAGCTCTTGGCTTAAGACGTCAACCTTTTTTTGTATCAAGGATGAACAGAGCCTGACCCCCCCCCCTCTTCTCTCTCTCCTCTCTCTCTCTCTCTTTCTCTCTCTCTCTGTCTCTGGCTGCATGCTGATCTCTCTCTCTCTCTCTCTCTCTCTCTCTCTCTCTGCCTCTCTGTCTTTCTCTCTCTCTCTCTCTCTCTCTCTCTCTGTCTCTCTGTCTCTCTGTGTCTCTCTCTCTCTGTGTCTCTTTCTGTCTCTCTCTCGCGCGCGCCCGCGCGCGCGCATGTGTGTGTATGTGTGTGTGTGGGGGGGGGGCGGGGTGGGGGGGGGACTATGCGATAGACCGGGTACTGCAAGCCTTCTTGAGACCAGTGAACACTCTGATATGCCATTTACGTGTTGGTACGTCATGTCTGTTACACAACACAATGATGTGTTAAAAAAGAAAACCAGACTGAGAATGCCAATCCGTATTAACATCCCAGACGGAAGAAAAAACTACCATTCAGTCGCTTTCAATGATTTTTCCCCGTAATATTTCCTGTCCGTCACTCACTCGTCTTCAGATATGATTTCTCTCTGTTGTGTTTTTATTCCATCAAGGGTGAAAGTGAATTTACTTAGAAAACACCATAATGCTTTCTATGAAAGCCAAATAAACGTAGTTGACGCATATAAACGAAGCCAACCTTAATATTCCACTTAAAGGTGCCTTTCAAGGGCAGGTTATCATGTGGGGATTTTGAAGAGAGGCCTCTTACAGAAAACCCTGTTAGATGCCCATGACAAACGATGATGATGATGATGATGACGATTATATTGATGACGATGATAAAAAGATATACACGAATGCATAATGACAATCTTACTAATAAAAGTAAATATGATAGTTGTGGCATTTATGATGGCAATAGCAACTGTGATGATGAAAATAATAATAATAATAATTAATGACAATAGTTAATTATGTTCATCTTCATTATCACTATTATGATTGTTATAACTATT
>CM065714.1:91532546-91535046 GCA_033310375.1 Conus canariensis
TCAACATCTGCTATCAAAGTACGGCGATGTGATGTTTGACAATATCCAGAATCCCGGCTGTAGGGACAAACACCATCAGAAGACCAAGGTGGTCAAGTCATATGTCCGCTCTCATGACACCCCACCCCAGGAACTGCTCGCAACACTGCTTTGTTCAGCTTTGGGAAAGAACTATAATATTTATGAAGGCTTGACACAGCCCGTGTAAAAGGTCATAAGTTACAGGTCAACGGATTTCTTTTCAAGAAAAAGTAATATTTGGCAGGCCAAAATTTCCACACAAACGACCATACAAATCGAAGAGTAAACAGATTCCAGATCTGCATAATAACCAAAGTTGAAATCAAACCATTTAGCAGATAGATCAAGAACAGATACACATTTCACATCCAGATCGCAACTTCTATCTACATATGGAAATCAATATTGATAATGATAATTGTGTTAGTATTGCATCACCCGTCAGATGAGAAGTGGTTTACGATGATGATGATGATGATGATGATGATGATGATGATGATGATGATGATGATGATGATGATGATGATGATGAGAGGGAGCAGAGACAGACAGAGAGAGAGAGAGAGGGGGAGAGAGAGAGAAGAAGAAGAAGAAGAAGAAAAGAGAGAGAAGAGAGAGAGAGAGAGAGGGAGAGAGAGAGAGAGAGGGGGAGAGAGAGAGAGAAGAGAAGAGAGAAGTGAAGAGATAGAGAAGAGAAAAGAAGAGAAGAGAGACAGACAGAAGACAAACAGACAAACAAACAAATAGACAGACGAGCAGACGTAGGGAGAGAGACAGAAGGATACAGGGCGGAGACAGAGAGACAAAGACAGACATGCAGTAAGCCAAGCCGTCTTATCCATCTTCTCACGCCCTTCTTCTGTAACTTTCATCTTTTCTGAACCCCTCTTCCACAGCAGACAGCTACAGAAGCTAGGGATTACTGTGCATCTCCAAGAACACTGGATGCCAGACTGGTCGACAGGCCAGAAACAAACATTGCCCCGCAGAGCGAAGGACAGTAATGGGAAAAAATGTCCTCCATCAATGACTCCTATAAAAGTACGGCAGTATGGTCTTTGACAATATCAGGAATCCCGACTGTAGCGGTAAACATGATCAGATGAACAAGGTGGTCAGGTCATACAGATGAAAGCTGTGTTGTCTGCTCTCATGAAACCTCTCCTCACGGAACGCTCGCAATACTGCTTCGGAAACTTGGTGCAGCCAAAGTAAAAGGTGACAACTCACAGGTCAACGGACAATTTTCACCTGCAAAGATGTTATTTAGGGGGGATCAAAATCGGAAAAAGGGCATCGAACTACGCAGCTGATGTGAACAGATTCAAATCGTATATGATGATCAACAAATTTGAAATCAAACCATTTGGAAGTTCACGAGGAAATAATATTTTACATCGAGATTGCAAATTCTATTCATATGTTCATACAAAAAGTTGATGATGATCATAAAAGTCGTATCAGCTGAAGGCAGAATAGCAGTAGTAGTAGTAGTAGATGATGGTGGTGGTGATGATAATGATGACGACGATGACGCGATGAGACGGAGAGAGAGAGAGAGAGAGAGAGAGAGAGAGAGAGAGAGAGAGAGAGAGAGACAGACAGACAGACAGACAGACAGACAGACAGAAAGAGAGAGACAGAGAGAGAGGGAGAGAAAGACATAGATAGAGACAGACAGAGAGAGACAGCAACAGAGACAGCGACAGAAACAGAGAGACGGATACAGAGAGACAGAGAGAGAGAAATACGGAGGCAAAGTAAATCATTTTGTTTCATCGCTGTTTGGCATCTTCTTCTCACTCCCTTTTCCTTCACCATCTTGCTTCCACTGTTCTTCTCTTCTGCATCAGATGGCCGAAGAAACTAGGAACTGTTATGCGTTTCCAGCAGGACCCGGTGCCAGATTGATCAAGGGACCAGAAGTAAACATTGTCCCACGCTGAAAAAAAGAGGTTAATGGAGAATTCTCCTCTGTCAGTGTCTGCCATGGCAATATGGTCTTTTTTTTTTTTTTTTTTTTTTTGCTCCAACCTCTGCACCACCTCAGAGGCAGTGCACCCACGCCGCTCATTCCGACACCCCGTCCACAGCCACAGCCCGGGTCGACCCCGCCGCAGCCCCAGCACCGGCAATCCACAGGGAGCAGTCAATGTCAAGTCGGCAAGAGGCAACCCACCGGAGGAGACACTGCACTGCTGCCGAGTCACTTCGGTGGTGTTCAGTGGCGCCTGTTCTGATCTAACATACGCAGGACACCACCTACTAAGCCCCCTACTGACGACAATAATTGCTTAGTCGCGGAGCCAGCGTGAGTGAGCTCTCCCTCCGGAGGGCGCCACCACGTCCGTCCAACGACAGCCCCCATGGACTCGCCGATACCGGTGACCCCGACGGAACCAAACCAAGGCCACAGATATGGAGAGGACATCGAAACTGAGGTCACCATGAGAGCAGGGCATGAAGGGCCACAGAATTT
>CM065714.1:91540046-91542546 GCA_033310375.1 Conus canariensis
CCAAGTAACATCATCAGATGCAAATCATCCTGTTATGAGGATAAATCAGAGATGGTTTCTCTGCACATGAAATTTTATCGTTTGCTTCCAGATTACTGTTGCCAATACCCTAATAATGCAACAGGTTGTAGTATTTATTTTTGGTTCATAATACTGAATGATGATATTTCGGTTATTAAAAGTCGTCAATTTTAATGGTACATTCGTTTTGCTCCACCATTTTCGTCTTCATGACTCTGAAATGTCTTATTTCACTGCAGTTGCTCTATGTGACCACAGCAGGTCAATGGTTTGTTCGTTTGTTTCTTTGTTTGCTTTTATACATATCTTCATTTCATTTGACTGCTGTCTGTTCTTCTGTGCCTCCTTAGATGTAGTGATCCCACGCTGCTCATTCAAGCTCTCCTTACACTCACTGCTGCGCCATACTAGCAGTTAACATCAGGTCGTCGTGTGGCAGTCAACAACACAGGCTGCCCGCAAGATGCCTTACTTTAAAACCCTTTGCAGAAAATAAACGAACGAACAAATCTGAAATTATCATGCATTCATGCACTAGCTTTTTCATCCCTTGTCCCCGGCTATACGTCTCTTCATGTGATACAAGCAAAGAAGCATTCAAGATATGTTTAAAAATTAACTCAAACTATGCTTATAATCATCACCCAGCAGCCTACTTCTTGAATAGAAAGTAAGTTGAAGCAAACACGAAACAAATCATGTATCTCGCCAGCAGTTAATGAAATACAGAAAATGAGTGCAGTAGAGTTTTAAGCAGAATTAAAGAGATCAATTACTGACATTTTTTCTGGAAGAAGATGAAAAACCATTATAATTGCTTGTCTTTGAAATCCAAAGAAAACATTAAAGAACATTACGCAACAATTTCACTTGGGGTGGGAAAGGGAAGCGGAGGATGAACATTAGCTTTCGTATTCAGTTTTGTCCCATTACTCAGAAACGTGATTGGACTTGTTTTTCCCTCATGTTTCTTTTTTTTTTCTTTCTTTGTTACCAGCAGAAAACTACCATGCCAGAAATATACATATTTTGTTACACCTTACCCTACCCCTTTTCTCCATCCCTCACCACCCTTATCTCACTTCACACACCTCTTCAGAACAAGATGGTGACTGACAAGAAGAGGGACAAGAAATCAATATCGCTGTGTTGGAATGGAAGCAAACATTCTCTCTTAACTTCACTGTAAAATGCCGTGTAGCACGCGCTCTCAGCACTCGGCCCTGTCTAAAACCCAAATGCTTTGCTCCGAGCAGTTGAATCGTCTGATGCTAACCCCCACATAAAGGGGTAAATCTGAGGTCATTCCACTGTCTCTGCATAGTAAAATTTGATTGCTCGCGCCAAGATTGCTGCTGCCAACACAGAATTGTGGAATCAGCTAGCAGCGTGTGCCTTTGGTCTTTGTGGCTGGTGGGAAGATGAGTGTACTTCAGGCACGATGTCGTGATGTCGATTTCAGACAGAGAATAGGAAACAAATATTTGAGTGTGGGTTGCAACTAAATATATATTTTTAGTGTTCCTCTCAGAAAAGGTATATTGTTGGCTGGGGATGTTCGCTCACTTAGATAAATTAAAAGATGAATAAAATAGATGAATAAATACAACTGAGCGACTCTTCAAACCCTTCAATTCTCTTCAAATATTACTATACCCACGTAAACTAAGTGGAAGAAAAAGCAGGAGAGAAAAAAAAAGAGGAAAATGAATGTGCTGTCAGTCGAGTACAGACATCCGTCACAGCCGAACAGCCCTTTGCTCTCTGGAATGGGCTGTAATCACTCTTTTCCATTCCACGATAATCGGCGGAGATGACACCTCACTCTTTGTCTGTCAGTAATGATCGATTGAGGTTGACAACGATGCAGTTGATAGCTGTCATTATATCATGTCCTCTTGGCGTCATATAGGCCTAAGATGTAGTATAGAAACAGGCCAGGTGACAGCGGTCGTGAATGATTCATTCGCTAAGCTGTACCTCCCGGATGGTTCCCAAGAGTGAGGATCGAGTTTGCTAGCACTGGAATCCATCCGAGTTCAATCATCACGTTGAGTTACATTTTGAACAAGTCAGGCAGACACACTTCGTATGCCCTCTCTCTCTCTCTCTCTCTCTCTCTCTCTCCTCTCTCTCTCTCTCTCTCTCTCTCTCTCTCTCTCTGAATATGTGAGCATGCATACGCATGTGTGTGTGTGTGTGTGTGTGTGTGTGTGTGTGTGTGTGTGTGTGTCTGTGTCTGTGTCTGTGTCTGTGTGTCTGTGTGTGTGAGAGTGAGTGGGTGTGTGTGTGTTCTAAACCTATCAAAAACCTGGAGAGTTGGGTCATTTTTCACAAATCCAGTTTGCGTTGGCATAGACTGGCATATCTTTATTGTAATAAAATGTAGACCTTCTGAATAGTTAATTTATAAAGCAAAAATCAGTATATCACGCATGCATCAGTTTTGTTCAATATTTCATTGTGATGAATATTCTAA
>CM065714.1:91547546-91552546 GCA_033310375.1 Conus canariensis
CAACAATCGTGACGACGTCGAGGGGTGCTACTACATCCATCAAACAATTTCCACAAAGATGACAGTGCCGATACTAACTGACTGCTACCTAAATCTTAAATAAATGTTAGCGAACCGCCCAGAGAACGTGGACAAACGAGTCACAAGACGAAACACAACTAGTTTCGACCTCTTAGGTCTTCATCAGGTGAGACATTAACGAATAAAACAATGAAAATTCACTTAGCTTTGATCGCTTCAGATCACTTGGTAGGGTTCAGCGCAAGGAAGAAGGCGTTGAATGAGAACGAGGCTGTTGGAAGGGAAATAGTGAGCGAGTCAAAGTCGTAATGAAGATAATAATATTACTGATAGGAATACTAATAATGGTCAAAATACTGAGAAAAAAAAAAAAAAAAAAGGGACAAGATTACTACCAATCTGTGTCAATAAGTATGGGTATGGGAGAAAGGAGAGTGGGTTAGAGGATTCTTAAACAGCAGGGTTGCCGTGGCAACAGTCCCAGAGGCGAAGGCGATGGTGATGTCAATGCCAGTGGTAGTATCAATACTAGCAATAGTATTACTGAATGATACTGCTAACAACGATAGTGAAGGTTAAGAAAGCATGATACAGAAATATATTTAGAAAATACAATTTTTATAATAATCAAATAAATAAATAAATGAAACATTAAAAATAATAATAAATTAAAAAATCAGTAAATAATAATAATAATTAAAAAAAAATTAAAAAAAAATAATGATAATAAATGCATAAATAAGATAGCTATAAGTTGTGTGAGGTGAATAGTGGGAGATAAGGTAGTATGTGTGTGTGTGGTGGGAGGATATTATGGGCTGAGATAGAAGTGGTGGGTTGGTACATGTTACTTTAAGGTGTAGATGCTATGAGGGTGGAGGGAAGAAGGGGATGGGTTTACGTACTAACTGGGGGAGGGGGAGGGGCAACATATTCACACCTATACACAATCTCTCTCTCTCTCTCTCTCTCTCTCTCTCTCCCCCCCCCCCCCCCTTTCACGACCAACGATAAAGGAGCCAGCATTCTATTTATTATGTGTGTGTGTATGTGTGAGTGTGAGTGTGTGTGTGTGTGTGTGTGTGTGTGTGTGTGTGTGTGTGTGTGTGTGTGTTCCATTTGTAATATCAGCCTTATTCATTGGTTACCCCCACCTCCACCCCCAGCAACCGCCATATCCACCAACACCCCTACACACATCATTACTAGGGCAGGGGGAGGGGGGAGTAAGTCGATTGATGTAGCAAATGGAGAGACTCAGAGAGTGTAGGAAAAGGGAAGATGATGATAGCTGCAACCTATGTCTGAGGTAAACAGAGGGAGGTAGGGTGGTATGGGTGTGTGTAGGTGGGGGATATTTCAGGCTGGAGCTGCAGAGATGGAATGGTACATACTACTTTTGGACGTTGATGCCATGAGGGTGGACGGTGCCCAGTTTGGCAATGAGATGAGATTCCTGCATAAGGCGTTCCAAGCTGTCACTCTTAGATTGCCAAAGTGCCAAGACTTTGACATGGTTGATGTTGTGTTGGGCATGGTTGAAGTGTAGAGCGACTGGTTTGGGCCGATGGTGGCGGCATCCTACACCATCCAGACACCATCCTACATGGCCCCACAGGCTCTTTCACTATTAAACGCACTTTCTCCTGCCAGAGCCACAACATTGTGTATGCCATCCACTGTCAGCTGTGCGGTAAGATCTATGTAGGTGAGACATCTCGCACACTTGAGACGCGCATCTCTGAACACCTGGCCGACATCCGCCACCATCGGCCCAAACCAGTCGCTCTACACTTCAACCATGCCCAACACAACATCAACCATGTCAAAGTCTTGGCACTTTGGCAATCTAAGAGTGACAGCTTGGAACGCCTTATGCAGGAATCTCATCTCATTGCCAAACTGGGCACCGTCCACCCTCATGGCATCAACGTCCAAAAGTAGTATGTACCATTCCATCTCTGCAGCTCCAGCCTGAAATATCCCCCACCTACACACACCCATACCACCCTACCTCCCTCTGTTTACCTCAGACATAGGTTGCAGCTATCATCATCTTCCCTTTTCCTACACTCTCTGAGTCTCTCCATTTGCTACATCAATCGACTTACTCCCCCCTCCCCCTGCCCTAGTAATGATGTGTGTAGGGGTGTTGGTGGATATGGCGGTTGCTGGGGGTGGAGGTGGGGGTAACCAATGAATAAGGCTGATATTACAAATGGAACACCACACACACACACACACACACACACACACACACACACACACACACACTCACACTCACACATACACACACACATAATAAATAGAATGCTGGCTCCTTTATCGTTGGTCGTGAAAGGGGGGGAGAGAGAGAGAGAGAGAGATTGTGTATAGGTGTGAATATGTTGCCCCTCCCCCTCCCCCAGTTAGTACGTAAACCCATCCCCTTCTTCCCTCCACCCTCATAGCATCTACATCTTAAAGTAACATGTACCAACCCACCACTTCTATCTCAGCCCATAATATCCTCCCACCACACACACACATACTACCTTATCTCCCACTATTCACCTCACACAACTTATAGCTATCTTATTTATGCATTTATTATCATTATTTTTTTTTATTTTTTTTAATTATTATTATTATTTACTGATTTTTTAATTTATTATTATTTTTAATGTTTCATTTATTTATTTATTTGATTATTATAAAAATTGTATTTTCTAAATATATTTCTGTATCATGCTTTCTTAACCTTCACTATCGTTGTTAGCAGTATCATTCAGTAATACTATTGCTAGTATTGATACTACCACTGGCATTGACATCACCATCGCCTTCGCCTCTGGGACTGTTGCCACGGCAACCCTGCTGTTTAAGAATCCTCTAACCCACTCTCCTTTCTCCCATACCCATACTTATTGACACAGATTGGTAGTAATCTTGTCCCTTTTTTTTTTTTTTTTTTTTTTTTCTCAGTATTTTGACCATTATTAGTATTCCTATCAGTAATATTATTATCTTCATTACGACTTTGACTCGCTCACTATTTCCCTTCCAACAGCCTCGTTCTCATTCAACGCCTTCTTCCTTGCGCTGAACCCTACCAAGTGATCTGAAGCGATCAAAGCTAAGTGAATTTTCATTGTTTTATTCGTTAATGTCTCACCTGATGAAGACCTAAGAGGTCGAAACTAGTTGTGTTTCGTCTTGTGACTCGTTTGTCCACGTTCTCTGGGCGGTTCGCTAACATTTATTTAAGATTTGTTTAGATTTCCGCCTGCAGTCCTCTCGCTTTGCAACTAGATCTGACTGCTACCTGCAAACCTCAAACCATGTAGACCATCACCTAGCTGTCAAGTTCAAGGAGGCAAAGCAGATAAAAACAAAGACAAAAATACGGGCTATGTATTTCGATGGCAGATATTTGAAATATGAGCAATTAAAACAGAAGCATTGAATGCAATAGAATAGATCAGTAACTGATTTTTTAATCGTACATTATACATACCAACACAAACTTCCCTCCCTCAAACCCTACTCTATCTTACTCACCTCCTCAGGAAAGGATGGTGATTGACAAGAAGAGAACTAGAAATTGATAACACTACTATTGGAACGGAAGCAAACATTCTCTGTAATTTCACCCTGAAATGCTGGGTAGCACGCTCTATCAGCACTCGACCCTGTCTAAAACCTGAGCACTTCCCTCCGAGTAATTGAATCTTCTGGCGCTGACCTCGAGATGAGGGGCAGAATCAGGGTCACTCTACTCTCTCTCTCTCTCTCTCCTCTCTCTGGCGTGAAACTTGATTGCTAGCCCCAAGATTACTGCTGCCAACACGGGAATTTGGAATCAGCTGGCAGTGTGTGGCTTTGGTCTTTGCTGATGGTCGTACGACAGGCATACTTCAAGCACGATTTCGTGATGTCCATCTCAAATGGAGATTGGAAGCTGCAAATTTGGAGTGTGTGTTGCTAGCAGAATTTGCTGATGTTCCTTTGAGTAAAAAGACATTTTGTTGGCAGAGAATATTTGTTCTAATGAATGAATAAATAAATAAATGAAAAGTACATGAATAAATAAATAAACAAATATGAGTTTTCGTCAATCTAGACAATAGCACTGTATGTACCTAAACTAGTTGAAAGAAAAGACAGAAGAAAAAAGCAAACTAAACATGCAATCATTAACGTGCACCATAATATTGTATCCCTCTAAACGAATTCAAAGAAAAAACAGGACATCAAGCAGAACAAAATGGAAACTACCACGTGCTGTCAGAAGAGTGCAGACATCCATCAAGGTCAAATACTCCTTTGCTTTCTGGAACAGAGTGTTGTCACTCTTTTCCATTTCATGAAGGATGATGCCTTACCTTCTCTCATAAATGATGATGGAAAAGGGGGGGGGGGGGGAGCAAATAGACAATTGATAGGTGTCATCAGGTCATGTCTTGGTGTCCAATAGGCCTGAGAAGTACAGAAACGGGTGATACTAGCTGCGAATGATACATAGGTCTTACCAAGGTGTACTCTCTGGATGGTTGTCCAAAAAGTGTGGACCCTACTTCCCAGCATTTGAATTCATCTTACTAAATTCACACACTGAATTAAATGTCATTAAGAAGTCAGGCTAACATCCTTCATAGAACAACAGGTCGATTTTATCCCTCTTATAGCAAGCACACGTCAAGGTGCTTTCTACAGAGTACGCACAATCAAATAAATGAATGAATAAATAGATGAATAATAGCTAAATATAAATAAATAGGTAAGATTTCATGATGTTGATGCCTGATCGGAAGTGTCGGCTCGACACGCCGGCAGACACCCCTCCCACCCCGACTCCCACACCTTAACCCAATACACTTCTTTCCCTACACCAGCCTCTACTTAGACCTTTTTCACCACATTATCTCCCATTCACCCCTTGGTTCTACCTTTTTCCCCTCCTCTATGAAGGGGAGCAGAAGGTGTTTAAAAAATCGCTT
>CM065714.1:91555046-91557546 GCA_033310375.1 Conus canariensis
CGGTCAGACATCCCGGGCCATTCAGCAGAGAAGCCTAAACATTGCTTCGACAAATGCAAACCTACACTACCAATGATTTTGTAATGATTTTAACAGTAAAGGGAGAGAGAGAGAGAGAGAGAGAGAGAGAGAGAGAGAGAGAGAGAGAGAAAGTGCGAGAGGCTGACTGTCATTGATGTCACTCCTAGACTGTTATCTGTATGAAAAATCAAACTCTCCATTCCATTCAATAGCCTCCAAAAGTTGATCCATATCCACATCTACATTTAGTAAGCCCATATTTTGCTCAAGTCCTGTGTTTCCACCAAGTTCGATTAAAATCGGTTCAGCGGTGTTTGCGAAAATCTTCCTGACCCCAGACAAACTAGACATGGGTGACACCATGATCTCTTTGCCACACTCAGCAAACGTATGCAGATTAAGAAAAAAAAAAAAAAAAAGGGGGGGGGGGGGGGGGGATGGAGTGGTGATAGTGGTGGTGCAGTAGTAGTAGTGACACTCTACTCCAAGGAAAGCAGCCCGAATTTCACACAGAGAAATCAGTCGTCACCATGAAGTTATTCAGTCCATTCCAATCCAGTGCAGTACACAGAGTTGACATGGAATGGCATGCGGCTGGCTTTGAAGCTAGAAATCAGTCTGTAATTGTTCTTCTGTTCGTGAAAGAGATATGACTGACTTCAGATTGATTGACAATAAGCCGTTAGCAGAAAGGAAACAAACATTCCATTTCTTTTCATTGAAACTGCACACTGTATGTGCCATCATTGCTAAACACAATAGAAAAAAAACCTTATCGTAATAATTCAAACAGCAACAGCCTCAGCTGTCAACCATCCTGGAAAGAGGATAGATAAGAGGTCACTTCTTTGCACATGAAATTTGATTGTTCGCTTCCAGACTGCGTACTCTAGTACCAAAATAATAAAGCAGGCCTTTTTCTGTTTTCTTTTCTTTTTAATTCTTCTTTTTTTTTCGTCCAGAAGATGTGGTGTTTACTGTAAGAAATAATATTGTTTATGTTATATAAATCATTAATTTTAAATAATGTATCCATCATGAATTTTACTTTTCTTTTTGCTGCTATTGC
The DNA here is from genome assembly GCA_033310375.1 of Conus canariensis. NCBI lineage: Eukaryota > Metazoa > Mollusca > Gastropoda > Neogastropoda > Conidae > Conus > Conus canariensis. The sequence continues at coordinate 91,556,137 of CM065714.1, forward strand.
TTTCCAAGACTATAACAGGTTTATTTCAATGCTTTTTTTTCTTGTTTGGTACTGTGTCTAAAGTCCACACACGCCGCTCACTCTTTTTTCACTCTCTCTGTCTTCTCCACACCCACATTTATTTCCCTACCTCATAATCCTACTCCATCTCATTCACCTCTTCAGGACAGGATGGTGACTGACCAGAAGAGAACTAAAAATCTGTAACACTGCGTTTGGAATGGAGGCATGCATTTTCTCTAACTGCAAGATAAAATGCCATGTAGCACGTGCTGTCAGCACTCAACCCTGTCTAAAACCGAAACCCTTTCTTCCGATTAATTGAATCATGTGATGCTAACTTCGAGATGAGGTTCAGACTCGAGGTCATTCTACTGCTCTCTCTACGCGTGAAATTTGATTGCACTCCCCATGATTGCTGCTGTCAACACGGAATTAGGAATCAGCAAGCAGTGTGTGGCTTTGGTCTTTGGGGATGGTCGGAAGATGGGCATACTTCAATCACGATTTCATGGTGTCCACAAATTTTGAGTGTATGTTGCAAATAAAAATTTTTGGTGGTGTTCCTCTGAATAAAAAAGATATTTTTGGGCAGGAAATGTTTGCTCCGTTGAATGAATGAATGAATGAATGAATGAATGAATGGATCGATGAATGAATGAATGAATGAATGAATGAATGAACGAACGAATGAATGAATGAACGAACGAATGATGAATGAATGAATGATAATGAATGAATGATGAATAAAATGAATGAAGAATGAACGAACGAATGAATGAATGAATGAATGAAACTAGATTTTCATTAAAAGACACCCTACTATCTTATCCACTTGAATTAACTGAAAGAGAAGGCAAAAGAATCACAGTGCCGACATCTACCGCGGTCAAATAGTCCCCTGTCTGGTACTGATTGTACTCACTCTTTTCCATTTCATGAAGATCACCAGCGATGATGACACCTTACCCTTCTTTCATCAATGATACTGGATGGGAATGGCACAGATACAGTCGACAGGTGCCACCAGATCATGTCTTGGTAACAGATAGGCCTGAGAAGCATAGACACGGATGACTCATAACTCATCAAGCTGTACTTTCTGGATAATAATATTGTCAAGAGTGTAGACCCCACCTTACCAGCATTTGAATCCATTCGATCTGAACTTAAAAGGAAAACTACTCGTCCGGCCGAACGAAAGAGACAAACTGATTGCAAGACAAATCACGACGCGTTTCGACCTCTTTGGTCTTCTTCAGGCAAGGCGAACAACATTCAACACAATGAAAGCGAAGAATGAACAATTACTTATCTTCTCGAATTGGCTGCGAAATGGATGTGGAATCAGATAGTGTAGTAACGAAGTGTTTGTTTCAATTTCTGCCGACACCTGAGCTGAATTTTCAT
>CM065714.1:91565046-91567546 GCA_033310375.1 Conus canariensis
TTGTGGATGGTCGGAAGATGGGGGGAGGGGTGTGGGTTGGGGGCGGGGGGGGAGTGTACTTCAGGCACGATTTCATGATGTCAATCTCAGATGGAGATAGAAAGCTATGAAGTCTGAGTGTAGGTTATGAATAAAACACACAAAAATTCGTGGGTATTGCTCTGAAGGAAATTGCATTTTGTTGGCAGGGACATGTTTACTCAAAAATATGAACAGATTCATGAATAGATACATAAATGAATGAATAGATAGACGGATAAATGAATAAAAGTTTTGCTTCAAAAAGACCATACTACCAAAAAACAGGAAAAAAACAAACAAACACAAAAGGAAATTGGACAAGCATTCAGAAGGGACAACACCATCAAGGTCTAAAGGTTATTTGGTTTCTGGTACGGGTTGTAATCACTGTTTCCAATTTCAGTCTCGATTTCCTCTTGCTCTGTCTCATCTACGTCATTCTTTTTTCATCCGATCCGGTCGTCTACAATCCTGGTTTTTAACTGTTTTGTTTTTGTTTTGTTTTTAAAGAATTTTCCCGATTTTTTGTCACAAAGAAATCACAATTTTTTGTTTAATCTTGGTCTTCTAGCACCCAGGGCCCGTGGCCAAATGCTTTGAACGTTTACCTGCAGAGCCGAGTGAGTTCGAACCACACATGGGGTCCGATAATTTCGGCTTAAAAACCCTCTCTGTCCATCTACCATTACATAGGTATCTGATCAAGTCTGGGAAGTAGAGAAGCGGTGGAAGGTGAGGGATAGGCTCCGTCTTCCACCATGCAGTGCTCTAGACACAGTGTACCTCAGACAGTTCATCGCCCATACGGTCGATTGGTTATGGGGGGAACCTTAACCTTTTAACTTTTTAAGCCTTCTTTCTCTCGTGATATGAGTCTATGTATTATTTCCCTGCTTCTGTTTTTTGTTTTGTTTTGTTTTTTGTGCATGTTTTGAGTGGGAACATCCTGTTTTTGTTCTGATGATTGTTGTTGTCGTACCCTGGTTCGGATGATTAAGCTCAGTGTTTTTTTTTTTTTTGTTTTTTTCTCTTCTTGATTTCTATTTCTTTTTGCAAGAAACTATTTGAAAGACAACGTCATCGAAATGCGTCTCTTAGCCTTTCAAAAATATTTTTAACCGAGAAGAAGAAAGACAAAAAAGAAATAAAAGGAAGAAAGAAAAGAGAAAAAAACCCAACTTTATGTCAAGGTTGTTGTCTGTGTATACTGTTGTAATGGCGTTTGTTGGTAAAAGGGCTGAACACGAACATTTCGTCAAATCAAAAATGTAATTTCATGGTCATATTCACTTAGACACAAACTTGCTTGGGCAGTATCTGTGAGAAAAAAGGGAGAGAAAAATGAGAGACAGAATTAATACGTAAGGAATATAAAAAGCAGATTCTGAAGGAGGATTCCTGTTAACCCAGCAAGTTGAATTAAAACTGCTAGTCATGAATCTGCAAGTCGTGTCCATCGCATATAACCATCTCCTTCCCAACACTTTATCAAGCAATCAGTCATTCAATCGATTGATTGATTATTTATTGAGTGAGTAAGTGAGTGAGTGAGTGAGTATGTGAGTTGGTGAGTGAGTGATTATTTGGCTTGTTGATTAACTGGTTGATTGACTAATCGATTGATTGATTATCTATCATTGATCGATTGATTAATTGATTGATTGATTGGTTGATTCTTTTACGTATTTATTCATTTGTTTATTTTCTCATTTACTTGATTCATAATTTACTTACTTTGCCTTAACTAGGCTGACCCTGGAGAAAGGTCCAGTGACGGTGAGGAAAGACCCACTGACCACAGGGAAAGTCCTGTTGACAGTGGGAAAGACTACAACTTTGGATTCTCTCTTGAGGGCACATAAGACCGTATGGCGAAAGCTTGGCTGTGTCTGGAGTGGCACTGTCTTCATCTGTCCGTGGGCAGGGGTGGTTGGGTCTGTGGGGTGTGCTCGGCAGCTGGAGGGTGGTGTCTTTTGCTGGTGGGCTCTGCAGTCATGAAATACGGGCTGGTACACCCATGGGGATACTATTATAAGGCTGTTATGAGTTGCATCCTGTAGTGTGATTTACCTCTGTTCAGGAGCAGTTATGTCCCTTGATATCTTAATGGAGTGTCATGCCTGTACCCATCGTCAACACAGCGCAGGCCTCCAAGGGTGGTACAGGACTGCTCAAAAGGCGGGTGAAGATAGTGCCTTTCTGGGTCCTCCCCAGCACCTTCGGGTGTTTCTTTTTCTTCACTTACTTAACTTTAACCTGTTTAATCGCTACATACAGTGACCTGACCTCCACGCAAGGCTTAACAAAAAAGTGGTGTAGTGTGGACCTATATGGTCTGTAGAATCCGCATACGCAGGCCCCTCCTCTACTTCATGAACCTGAACTGCAACTGGTGCACACTAAGTTTACTGGCAAACATGTTTCGTTTTCATTTTTGTGTTTTTATCGCCAAAGCAGCTCCTGCATATATGAAGCGTGA